>JALIGW010000001.1:237860933-238343433 GCA_023053685.1 Diadophis punctatus similis | reverse complement strand
AATTCTCTTCTGTTCATTTACTTTCTATTTTGTTAATTGACAAACTATTAACATTTCTATTTCTGAAAATAATCTTTAATTTACAGTATTTTTGCACAACTGCCTAATTCTTTTGCACTGTACTACTCATACACAGATACGGGTATATCCTGTTTCTATGCTTATTAATGCTCCTATTAGATTAAAATAGGTAGACAAATTTGCATAAATAAATACATAAATGTGTGGTAAGTTATTTCTGGAAAAATGAATTTCAATTCTTTTTCTTATGCTAATCCTAGGTAATCCAGATCTCAATACTGATTAAAAACAGCTGTATTGAGAATCTGGATGTATGCTGGGATCTTTACATTATATCAGGTAGTAGATAATATCAATAAGTTTTAATAATTTTCTAGATTAAAAGATAAATACCATTTGTCAATTACCACTCACTGGCAGTATTTACAATTAGAACATTTACTAACATCTTTATCTGGAGATTTTCAGCCTGGGACACACTTGGAAGGCCAAAATGCCTAAAAACATTATTTATAAATACCTGTTATCAAAACATTAATTTAATATACAAACATGAAAGAATGGAGTAAAGAACTGGATTTTTTTTTATAAATAACAGAGAACTTTTTTACCCCAATGTTAAAAATGTACTAGGATCTTACAATTTAAAAAATCAATCTCAGATTTAGTGAACCCTACTGTGTTTATACAGAAAATGAACTGATCAATGTAGGGATGCAGTGGGGAATTTAATTTATGGTATATGCAGCACCAAGTGGGTGAAACCCATTTTAATGTGATTTTTTTCTCTCCAGCTTCTCTGCCATACCAAATTTGGCTCCCTTCTGTTCTTTCTTTCCAGTATTCTGTGTTTCCAATATTCTATTAAGTAGGAAAGAACTTTTCTTTCCTTTTCATCCTAGTATTTTTTCAGAAAGGTCTTCTTTTTTCAGATCAACCAAGTGTTGATCTATTGGTTGTGACAGGAACTGACCCATTGGTGTCAGTGTGTTCTCAGATCATACCAGCAATTAGCATATCTGTGCTCAGTGTCTTCCTTTAAATTGTATACTATTAGTTTGCTATTTCTCTCATGTCACTACAGGATGTCTTGATCTCCATGTATGTATGTATAGCAAGGATAGTACCGTGTTTCCCCGAAAATAAGACCCTGTCTTATATTTTTTTGAACCCTGAAATAAGTGCTTGGTCTTATTGCCATGCACTCAAAAGCCTGATTGGGCTTATTATCAGGGGATGTCTTATTTTGGAGGAAAGAGGGTATTTTTTCCACTGAAAATGATTTCTGGAGTTTATCAAGAAAATCTGAATCTAATTCTGTTTTTGAACATATAGTATAAAATAATAAAATTAAGGGATATTATTCTTTTGTGTGCTATTATCTTTTAGTACATAATATTCCTTAACATAGGAATATAGAATAGCAACCACCTGGCTCCATTACAATTCTATCACATGCAAGAATAAACCAAACAATTCAAAAATAGCACTAAAATAATATCATTGTTGCAAAGATAAGCTTTTTCTATCCTTCTCCAGGTGCATCACTGAACGAAGCACCAGGATGGCGAAGGCTTGTTTATAATAATAGTACAATACCATAAAATATGAATAAATAAATAAATAAATACACACACACTCACACATATTCTATTAAAAAATAAGAATCAAGGAAAGCAAATCTTCCTAGACTCCCTCTATTGAAGACTACAGTAAAATGTTAATCACAGATAGCTTGTTAGTAAATCTTCGACAAAGAAAGATACTACCTTATCTATAGTCTTTCTGATGCCACTGGCAGACAAGAGTTCTGAACAGAATATTTGAAGGACCTTATTGAAGGACATTTCCACCACCAAAGAGCTCATACAATTGTTCATGAGGTAAAAATTTGCTGCTTGGTTTTATGGAAGTGTTTCCCACAATATGCTTTCTTAATAAACAGGATACCAAGTGTGAAAAAGTATATAACCTAATAGAATATTTCACTGCAAAAAGTACAGAGCATTAGTCACATCTGAAAAACACTGCAAACCAGAATTGTAAAAAACTTTTGACTTATTCATGAATGAGAATGCACTTGTCAATCACTTGTGCACATGAAAGTTTCATCCACTGGTTGTGTGGCATTAGGTCCAAACAGGAATTTTGGCTTGGTTTTCTCTGAAGAAGCCATAATCACATGGCATGCTTTATTCTGTTAATGGTTTGGTTCAAACTGTTAGAAGACAAATAAATCAAAACTTCAGATTCAAATATTTTAGAAAGTAGGGAAACCTGTTGCCTCTCAAATGTTGCTGAAATGCAAGTTCCATAAGCCACAGCAATTTTGGCCTACAATAAGAGGTATTGGGACTTGGCAGTTCATTAATATGTGGAGGATCACAAGTTTCCCTACATTAAACAAAAGCTTAACAATCATCTTAGCTGCTTAGGGAAGTAGGAGCCAAATGGCACACCAGCATGTTGTTTAAGTAAAGCAATTCTCATTTTCACAATATCCCAATATACAAATTGTCTCAATATTTCTGATGTAACAATGCTACTTCATTACTTTATCAGATTTTTTTTCCTCATGAAAATTAAAGCTGCACCCTTTGTGGTATTTATGCTAAGAATGATTATAATCTGTAATTAATAACATGGAGCTTTGATATATAGAAACCAGGCAATGTTTTAATACAAAAAGTACATTAGTACACACTTGTACATTAGTTGTACAACTACAACTCAGTATATTTTAATCAGACTAAATAAAGAAGATAGGCTTTGGGCCACAAAATGTGTTTTTTGTGAACAATTTTAAAATATATTTAAAACTTTCTTCACTCCATCTTCTTTACTTCAGTTTGAGCACCACAGACTTCATGACACCAGTTGTCAAATTCAGGGTCCTTTTCAGATTTTTAAAATTAATATATCTCCTTTGTATTTCTACACTTAACTCATTTCCAGAAATCAAAAACAATTGTTAGCTAAATTAACTCACTGAGATGGTGTGATCATTCCAAATTTCTGTTTCCAGAAGTAGCAAGCACACAGTGATTTCACAGACAAAATACCTTAATCTCTTCTAAACCATGAGAACAGTAGAACCCAAAGAAGCATAGCAAATTACCTAAGAACCACAGTGGACCTTCCCATTATTTGCTACTTAAGATAAGCTGCAATCAATAAAACATTGTCAACACCAACTTTACTTCAAGCTTCAATCATTCACACCGAAGTCAAAACATCATTCATACATCAAAATGCATATGAAAGATGGTTCACTTGATTTAATCTGATCAAATTTAGCAGTATAATTCTTATAATTTATTTTATAAATTTATACACCGTCCATCTGAGTGACTGGATGGTGTACAAACAAAAGCTAAAAACCATATAAAAAGACAGCATTAGAAAGATTTTAAAACTATTTTTTTTAAAGGCGGAGGGAACACTCTCAAGCCACCAAACAACCGCAGGACTGCCTACCACTTGGAGATCCCGATGCAGTATAATAAAGAATTACACATAATTTGGGTAATAAACAGGATTTGTAAGGTCCTTCATACTTCACCCAAGGTTTTTTCCTACTTTGATCTTTACCCTGGCTGGTGTTTCTTGTGTGTTATTTATTTCTGTTTTTCTGTTTTTGTGCTTTTCTTTTAATACATTTAGACTCCGTGTCTTATCTTGAATGGGTGGCCATAAATTGAAATAATAAAGTATCCATTTTAGATAGCTTGAATAGCCTGGCTATAATTACATGTTGAAAGATTCAGATTAGAAAACAGCAAAAAAAAAAGGCCTAAAATATAATTCTATAGCGAAAGCTAGGCATTTCATTCAGTACACTTATACCAAATACACACTGATTCTTCATACTTGTGGGGCTTTCCATTGAATCATAATCATGATGTAAGTTGCATGTTGCCTGGCTGCTTCAGGACTGCAAAATGTTGAAAAACAAACATGGTTTAAAATAGGATGCCAGTTTTAATGTGACATTCAGACTATTTCCATGAGATATCTTGCTTTTTAAAATCTGTTTCCAAAATTAGCTTATTACATTTCAAGTTTTAATTGAAAACTTGGGCATAACACTGTAAAACTGTATGAAGTCGGTTTTAAACGCACTTTTCGGCTCACAAACGTGGACACTTATAAATAAATCAAAGTTTGTGCTGTGCAATTAGTGAAAATGAAATACGGGCTATTTCATTCTGAAAGGTGTCTTCAGCAGCCGTCTTCTTTTTCCCGCCGCTAAATTTAACCTTAAACAGCAAAGTTTGCGTCCATATAAGGAAAAAGGACACCCTCGGTCTCCTGCACTAGAATCCTTCTGCCGTCAGTTTCAGAAAGGACCCGTTCGAAATTTTTCTCGCTATCATGAGCAAGCTCCTGTCCACAAGGCATGGTAGAAGGCGGGCAAGGGCCGGGCACTGACGGGCTTCCCCAGATGAGGACGGAGCTGCCACGTGCCCGAAGACAATGCTTGAGGGAGCGGGAAAGGGCCTGACATTAGGCTCGATCGCGGGAGAGGCCTCTTTCCCTTCCGCCCCAAAACCGCGCTTCGCCACACGGCCTGGCTCCCTCGCCCAGTCCACGCTCTTGCCTCCGCCGCCGCCGCCTCCTTTCCTCTTCCTGCCCACGTTTCACTCTGGGAAAGGCGGCTCCGTCAGGCCCGCGCCTGGGCCTCTCTCCTCGCCCTCCAGGTGCGTGTGCACGTGCGTAAATAGCAAGGCGACCGGCGACAACCTGGCCCAAGTTTTCAGTCTTGAGCTTTGGCTCCTTCTCTACATTGGAGGTGACCTCCCAGGTGCCACCGAGTGATCCCTCGCCTGTTCGGAGCTCATCGCGGACCTGCTTCTCCTACCTCCTCCTCCCCCGTCCCCGTCCCCGTCTCTAGTGCAGGGAGACCATTCGGGGTTCGCACGCCCGATTTCTCTCTCTCCCGCTTGCGCCTGGACCCAATTCGTGGCCACGAGCGGTGTCCCCGACTCGCATCCCCCCCCAGCCACCCCCCGCCGGCCTTGTCGCCGGGACTGCTTCTCCTGTATGCCGCGCTCCCAGGCCGGGCCGCGCCGCCGCCGCCGCCGCCTTCTCACCTCGTTCAGCTGCCTCTCGGCGGCCTCCCGCAGCGTGGAGTCCATGGTGCCCCGCAGGGCCTCGATGATGGTGTTGGGGTCCATGGCCGTGCGGTCGAGGCCGAGACGGGCAACGCGGACGAGATCTAGGGCGGCAGCGCCGTTCGATGCGCACATGGACCCGCCGCTCTACAGCGGCAGCCGGCGGCGCGAAAGGAGGAGAGAAGCGCCAAGGCCCCGGATAGAGCTACTCGCCGCCTCTGCGAGGCCGACGCCTTCCGCTCGGCTCTTGCCGCCTTTGACAGGCATCACGGGAATTGTAGTCCTCCTGGAGGGCGGGAGAGGATGAAAGCGGCCTCAAATGCCATTTTTTTCTCTTTTGGAGCCCTCTGCTCTGCAAGATAGGACGGAGGTGGGCTCGGGGAGGGAGGGGGAGAAGGTTCCGTCTCCACCTATTACAAATTGGCTACAGTATTCAGACGGGGGGGGGAATCGCAACAATATTTACATATCTGGACCAATCTTATTCTCACTGATCGCATATGAAGTGCAGTTTCCATTTACTTTTTCTCACACGGCTTGGCTTGGGGGCGAAATGTCTAGAAGGGAAGAGTCGAGAGATTGTCACCCCTCCATTGTTTCCTATTCTGTAAGTTTGAATGAAATAATGAGACTGTCCCCTCACATGAAATGTAATAATTGATCTGTTCATTTGGCTGAGTGACCAATAGTCCTTAATTTCAATTAAAAAGAAAAAAATGTACAAATGACACAATGGGGTGGTGGTGGTTACTAATACTTTACGACAGGTGAAAGAAGATTCAAAATTAAATGGGTTACAGCAACAGGTTGAAATGAATGAAATTAATTTTAATTGAGAGAAAGTTCTGCAACTGAGTATGAAAAATGTAAGACACAAATATAGTATAGCTTAGTCATTTAAATACCAGCTAGCAATGTGATATAGCTGCTAAAGAAATAAACATCATTTGGGGGCATATTAATATGAGCACAGCTAAGAAGTGTTCTGTATTCTGCCCTGGTCCGGCCCATTTGGAATAACATTCCAGTTCTATGCAGTTCAGAAAAGTGAGTGATGTTCTGGATTGAATTTAGAGGAAAGCTACCAGGACTGAAAAGATTTGGACACCAGGTCTTATGTAGAATAGTTAAAGGACATGATTATGTTTAGTGTACACAAAGGAGTGATAAAATTCATTTTTAAATATTTGAAGAGCTTTCAAGGAAGAACTTCCTGATTATATTAATTGTCAATTGATGGAATAGGTACCGCATTATATGATGAGTTCTCCTTTATTCTAATAAAGAACAGGCTAGGTCAGTGATGGCTAACCTTTTCTGGACTGAGTGGCCAAAGCGTTCGTGCGCAAATGCGCACGCATGTGTGCCTGAACCCCCCCAAATGTAATGTGTGTGTGTGGCCCCCGTGCATGCGCCCCACCCCCGCACATGCATGCATGGCCCGCACGTCCCACCCCCCATGCATGCATGGCAGAGATCCAACGACCGGCTAGCTGGCGGGAGGTGCGCGCACATGTGCGGCGGAGCTGAACTGGGGCGACAGCTCGTGTGCCCACAGAGAGGGTTCTGCATGCCACCTGTGGCACGTGTGCCATAGGTTCGCTATCACAGGGCTAGGTGGTCATCTATCAGAGATATTGTAGTGGACTTGAAATAAGCTGGGTGTTGGACTAGAGCAGGGGTGTCAAACTCAAGGCCTGGGGGCTGGATGCGGCCCATGGGGTGCTTAGATCTGGCCCGCAGGGCTGCCCTGGAAACAGCAAAGGACTGGCCTATTTGGAAGATTATGGGAACTGAATCCCCAACAAAGCTGGCGACTTCAAATTGATAATGGTTAAAATTAGAGTCAGCTTGCAATAAATAAATTGTATTATATGTGTGCAGTACTAAAATATCAAAAAAACAGCTTTTAGGATTTAAGTGTTAAAGAATTATATTTAGATTCCGTTGTTATACAGAATGCACACCAATTTTAATGTCTCTTAATTCTAAGTTAACATGCACTTGATTTAACTAAAATATGCAAAACAACATTTTCATTTGCTGTTCTTCCTTTATATTAGAAACATTTTATACATTTTAAATACTCAGAACAGCAAATACTTACATAATGTGATTAAAGAAACTGACTGGTTGCTTGGGCTTTAATTCCTCTATTTCTATACTATTATTTTGATCATTTAAATCTAATTTACATTGTTAGAAAATGTTATAGTTAGAAGTAAATTATCAGTTGAAAAAAGTTAGCTTCCACCACGATGTTATTTTACATGTCTCTCCTGCCTTTCCTATGGGAAGCTTCCATTACAGTTTCCATGGATTTCTCTTCACTGTAACCCCAAATCAAAACTCTATGAGTTTGGCTGAGTTCAAACTTGGTCTAGCCCAAACCTTAGCTAGCAAACTCCAAACTAAAATGAAAACTTGGTCTTGGGTCTCTCTAGTGTAAATCTGTCATAATGTACCACACTACATTATGTTGGATTTTCCTTCAACCCTAGATACCACTCTTTCTCATACATAGTTATGCACATGCATGCAAAATTCATCAATGTAGTATGTATATAAGGAAGTATTGGTTCCTGCTTTTCTTCAACTTATGCAGGCTGTTCGTCACTGAGTGCCTATTTATATATTCCCAATACCAATCCTTATTTTCTACCAACATCAATGAAAAGAGGGCAAGAAAAATTTTAAAAAATGAAGATTTATTGTCTATACTACTTTTTTCTGTGCACCAATACTCTGGCATGCTGGCACGATATATAATTTTTAAAACCTAAGACACCTTATTTGCAAATAATTGGTAGCACTGATTATGTGAGAACCAGTAGGAGATTCTCCATTTTTTTCCTTTTTTGAATAATCTTTAACTTATATTTTTTGTTCATCAGATTGCTGAAAAATCAGACAATTCAAACGATAGTTTTGACTTATTTATGTTTGAGAAAGACACTCAACTCTCTGCTTTGAATTGTAATGTTGCAGTTAACTTGCAGATCTATCTAAGCCCTAACCAATTGGCACTTCTGGTATTCCAAGCAACTAGAAGACAACACAGACTCATGTATGTCCAACAGAAGGTTCCTGTAAACAGCCTGCAGAAATTAAACTAAGGTAGATCTGATCAATTCCTGAGTTGTAAGCCGCCCTGAGTCCCTCGGGAGTTGGGCGGCATATAAGAAAAACCAAATAAATAAATAAATTCCAGAATTCAGATCTATCTGGGAACATTGCATCTTGAGTTCTATAATCAAAGAAAGTTAAAATATAAATGTGAAATAAAGATCAATGTGCTAAAGAATTGCTTAAAGTTAATAGAAGTAAGTGCATTGTCAACATTGGAGACAATGGAGGATGAACTTAAAGTACCTGGACTAAGCCTATAACTCCTTAACAACATCACATATACTTACTGTCTTCATAAAAGGTAAACACTCCTTTTAGGGCTTAGCACCTGGTGATTTCACAGACACATTCATGCAGGCTTCTTAGTGACAATGTAAACATAATTTGACAATGACTCATGGCATGTTTTGCAGTTCCCAGGCAGGGCTGGAAGTCTCTTATCCAAGTCCTAACCAAGCCTGAGTTAATTGGGTTTCTGAGCCCAGAAAGCCACAAATTTTAGACAATAAGCTTTCTCACTTGAATCAGAAGTGACGCTTAGTAGCAACTTTATGACCAATAACTAAATCTAACTTTTCTCCTGGAAATTTTCATTATTTTGGGGAGCCTTACACTGAGCGGGGAACTAGTTTCTTAGCTCTTTGTTTTTCTCTGATGAACATAGAAAGCAGCATTCCTCATGTCCTTCCACCCTTTTGCAAAGTTTTACATGTGCTTAGCATTCTCAAGAATACACCCCCCCCCCATCTGTTTTATGTTACAGACATTGGATTATGGAGGCTCTAGTCTAGTCTGCAGCTAGAGGCACCAAGTTGGATAAAAGTAATTTGCAGCAAACAGAAGTTGACAGTTGATGTTGCCTTTTCAGTATTGAAAGTCAGTGGCCTTTTATTAGGTTGCACAACACCCACAAATATTGCATCAGTCACCAAGTCATATACAGGATATACTGTATATCCTGTTCTGGTTTTCTTGAGACAGTACTAAATGGAGCTTACTTCAACTCTATATCAAAGTTGGCTTTTCTGCTCAAGTCTCAAAACCCACCCACCCCCAAAAGCCTGTTTCCTAGTTGTTAATGGGATTTTTCATGATTCTTAATTGTTGTGTGTTTTTGTTTTGCATTAGGTGAATTTCATCAATTCTATTATAAGCTGTTCAGAGTCATGAAAGATAGGTTAGCCATATAAAATAAATAAATAAACTGGATCTGAAATGAAGTCATGTTACATAATTATTATTGCCAGGGTATTTTAAACTTAATTTTCTAGTTTCCCCTCAACATAAGAAAATGTCATGATAGCAGCTCCAGATGCCTGTAGCCAATCTACAGCTGTACTAAATAGAGATAGTCCTCGACTTACAACAATTCATTTGGTGACCGTTCAAAGTTACAACAGAACTGAAAAAGTGACTTAGAACTGTTTTTCACACTTACAACCTTTATAGCATCCCCATGATCACATGATCAAAATTCAGACACTTGGCAACTCATACTTATGACCGTTGCTCTGTCCCAAGGTCATGTGATCCTTATTTGCCACCTTCTGACAAGCAAAATCAATGGGGAAGGCAGATTCACTTAACAACCATAGTACTAACTTATCAACTGCAGTGATTCACTTAACAACTGTGGCAAGAAAGCTGGTAAAATGGGACAAAACTCAACAAATGTCTCAACAGAATTTTGGGGCTCAATTGTGATCATAAGTCCAGGACTACATGTAGCCGTGTTTGTTCTGTGTTTTACATATGAAGGAAAGTTTGTACTATAGCTATATTAGGTGAAGAGAAAGAAAAATAATTCAGCCAATATCACTATGCTTTTAAACAAATAACTCTTGTCAGTTGTGGTTGATCACCACATCCCAGAGACCACGCAGGGGTGGCCAAACTATGGTTCTTTAGGACCTGTGGACTTCAACTCCCAGAATTCCTGAGCCAGCCATGCATGCATGGCTAGCTCAGGAATTCTGGGAGTTGAAGTCCACAGGTCCTCAAAGAACCATAGTTTGGCCACCTCTGGCCACAGCTATTCTTTTCGTTTATTTAAAAAGTTGGGAATATATGACTAATTTAACTCTCCTAGGTTCAGAGCACCATTTCATGCACGTCTGTGCCTCTTGCGTTATCTCAAGTACTTTGATCAACTCGCACCTCCTTCGGCCGCTACGCCTTTCGCAGAAGATCAAGTTTGCGAAACACACCGCGCCTCCCTCAAACCCAACCCGAGCAACGACGCAGTTTGCGAGGCAAGCAGAAGCCGCTCGGCGGCGAATGCAACTGTGCGCCTGCGCCAAATACATCAGGCGAGGTGGTGGCGTGGAGGAAGGAGCCGTCACCGACCCCGCCTCCTCTCGCGGTTCTTGGCGCGGGGGAAGGTAGATCCGGGCCTGTTTGTTGCCGGCCGGCGATAGTGGTTGGTTGGCTCCGTTGCCGAGGGGAGTATGGCTCAGCGGGGTTCAACGCAGGCAGCCTTGGGGCGAACGATGGAGCCGGAGAGGCTACAGGAGGCAGAGGGTGCCTTGGAACGGCATCAGCAGTTGATTGAAGGTTAGAAGCGGACGTGGAAGGGGAGTACAAGGGAGGAATGCGGGGTACTTCTGGAATGAAGCAGGCTTTGTTGGACCTGCTGGGCTGTGTTATCCGATTGCGATAGATTTGCATTGTACGACGAGGAGGAGAGAAAGGTGACTTACAGGACAACAGGTTCTTCTTCCCAGGCACCAATTCACAAGGGTTTACGTTTGCCCTGGCTTGTTTTATTTGGCAGGTGGGGGGGGAGGCGCTGCATCATGGTGACAAGGTCATACTGGGTGCCTGCATTTCACACGTTTTCAAGTTGACCTCGGCAGTTGGAAACGTGTTCTGGCTCTGAGCCCTATCCGGAACCGTAACTATGTGAGATTATACTGAACAGGCTTGGAATCATGATGTGGCGTGAGGCAGGTTTTCCATGGTTTAATCCAGCCTCCCTCATCATAAATGTGCATCGGTGATGTTGGGCAATTAACTGGAGTAATTGCAGTAACAGTTGACTAAATCTAATGGAATGGACAACCTACAAGACTTCGTAAATACGATCATGGCTTTATTTGTGGAATTTATTAATCTGTAGTTTATTGCACAGCATCATTTTGTTTTACTGAAATTAACTTAATTGCCACATGCCTAATTATAAACTAGCCAATCATATTTTAGCATGCTGAGTTAGGCAAATACAAGATGTTAGATGAATGAAGTTGTTATAGCAGCGGTTCTCAACCTGTGGGTCGTGACCCCTTTGGGGGTTGAACAACCCTTTCACAGGGGTCGCCTAAGACCATCAGAAAACTTCCGATGGTCTTAGGAACCGAGACACCGCTCCTTTATCTGTCTCCAGGCGGGTCCACCCACATGCAAATAGACTAACCCCCCCAAAAAAATCTGTACCATGGGAACTTCTGAGCATGCGCAGAAGCTGAATTTCCGGCACTGCGCATGCGTCACCATCTTGTTTTTGGCTTTTTTTTTTTTTTTTTTTTGCAATTTTAAAAACATTTTTTCAGCACTGCGCATGCGTGTGCGAAAGCCCATGATTTCAGGTTTATTTATTTTATTATTTATTAGTGAGACTTATAGTGAGACCTCAAAGTGCAAGCACTCCCTAAGCGGTTTACACCATTAAGCAATGTATATTTATATTGCCCCCAACAATCTGGGTCCTCATTTACCTCCCTCGGAAGGGTGGAAGGCTGAGTCAACCTTGAGCCGGTGAGATTTGAACAGCTGAACTGCTGATCACAGTCAGCTAAAGTAGCCTGCAGTACTGCACTCTAACTGCTGCGCCACCTTGGCTCTCTAAATTTATAATTTTGGTTCTTCTGGAAGCCATGTGCTTATATATGCTTTGAGCCAGCACACTGCATATACCTCCTAGTTGGGGATATACAGAGAACAGTATGAATTGAATTGAATTGAATACTTTATTTGATGAAGTGTGATTTGTCTCTGTAATAGAAGTAACAACAGAGAGAATAATAATACCAATACAAGGGGGAAGTAAAGAAGCTAATAAAAAGGATAAATAATAATACAGCCACACAGTTTGAGTTAATATATATATTGCATGTATATGTTAGACATAACTGCAAGAATTAAGTGTTCAGTAGAGGGGGAAAACTGTCCCTGTGTCTACTTAGCTTGCAAAGTAGGCTGTAGATGAGATACCCTGGTTTGCAACATTACAGCATGAGTTTTCTTGGAGTGAAACTTGGGCTTTTCCTGTTCTTGTGGCATACTTACAAGTTCATCAGTTATGCAGTTATGCTGCAAATGGCTTAGTTGTAATTAAAACTAGTAACTTCATCTAAGCTAGGCTTTATATAAGAACATGTTTCTGCCCACACGGGATGTCAGAAAAATACAACAGCAAGCTGAACGCAATGAGAATGGATTACTTAAGAAGTGTGCATGACGAAACAAAAAACATAGACAGTGGTGCTGAACAGTTTGTGAACGCTTTTGAATTTTCAATATTTCTACATAAATACGTCCTAAAATGCGATTTATTTTTCCTCAATAAATAAATGAACAAGTATAATTTTTAACTAATTTGGTTGATTAGGCTGTCTCTGTCTAATTTTAGGATATGGATGGAGATCAGATCATGTTTTAGGTCACATTTATGCAGAAATACTGAAAATTCAAAAGTGTTCACAAATTTTTAAGTACTACTGTATGTCAAGAATGAATGGATGACGGGATTGTGGAATGAATACAAAAATGAGTGACCAGTAAAGGAACACGTACATTGAAATTGGTCATGTGGGGAGAATGATTGAGGATCAAATTAAAAAACAGATTTAAGAAAAGTGAATAGATCAAAAAGATGGAAAAGATTTAAAAAGTCACAGCCGGATGGAGAATAGAGATCCTGAAAAAGAGAGATGTATTGATATGCAGAAGCAATGATGGTTTACAAATACAGATAGTCCTTGACCAGTAGCTTAGCGATTGTTCAAAGGGAGCCCCCCAAGGTACTTTTGACCTGGTTCCATCAGACATCCCCCCATAGTCATGTGATCGCATTTCGGTCATTCGGCAACTGGTCTGCATTTATGACTGCTTGTAGCATCCTATAGTCACATGACCACGATTTACAACTTATGTATATTTATGGTTTTTTGCAAAAAAAATGTCCCATAGAGAACAGACTTCCTTTGTGATCATGGATTTACTTAATCACCATAGTGACTCCCTTAATAACCGCAAAAAAGTAGTAAAAACAGGTCAGTCACACAATGATCTGCTTTACAACTGTCACAACGTACGACTGTAATAGTCTTCATTGTGGTCATAAGTCAAGGACTACCTGTGTAAATATGAAGAGATACTGTGTAGTGATTGATTTTTATCAGGCCTCTTGTAGGGATGACTCGAGCCTCTTTTTAACAGGTTGTTTTCTTTTGTACCACACAGTTTTTTATTCTGTCATCTCTACACTTTTCTGATTATTTTTGTTTTTATTGTCAAGTTTTCATTATTTGTTAACTGCCCAGAATTGCTGGGAGTTGGGCAGAACATAAATGTAATAATAATATATTTGCAAAAGGCAGCTTTACTTGGAACAGGTTGCATCCTGTGATGATACTGTTAATATTATTAAACAACTTCCTATCCCAGGTCCTTGAAAAGGATTCAATAATTGGACAAAAGTACCAGATCCAGGCCAAATACCTGGCTAATTGTGCAACCATAATAATAATGTTAGTGTAAACAATTTATTTTACAGACTTACTTACCACTCCAGTTGTTAAATGAAGTGGCTTGCAGTGTTTAGTGCTACACAGATCTGGTTACATTTCTTTTTTCTTATCTCCTACCTTTAATTTCTTTTGCTTAATTTCTTTTTTCTGCATTGCAATTTTTTTTACCATAACTTGGAATAGTGTTGAGTGCTTGTATATGTATATGTGAAGAAATGCTATATTTTATTCTTGTATGTTTTGTAATGGTTATAATCTGCAACTCAACTCAGTGAAATGATACTGGGTTTTGTTACTGTGTATTAAAACTCAAAGATTTAAAAACTGAATGGATAAATCATTTTGGATAGGCTTCGTTAGTTGGAGGGAAATTATAGCTGATAGTTGAAAGATCTGAAAGATGGACAGAAAACCTTCTAAAGTGACCAAAGGTGGTGGCTGATGAGACCTGTGAAGTAGTAGTAAGCTTTAAGGAGAAAGTAAAGTATTCAAAGAAAGGCTTCACTAGAAGGAACTCCAGCCAAATTGTCAAGGAAACAACTGTTTCATCCATGCAGCCAAAAGTAACAAGAGGAGCCTGATGCTGAGGCAGACTGTTAAGCAACCTATGTTCATTATGTAAGGGTAATTGGAGTTAAACTTTATAAATCATTAACACACCAACATCTGGAATAGTGTATTTCGTTCTGTGGTACTTGGCATTTTAAAATTTGTGCTATAAAATACATATGTTATCAGTATTGCAGATGTTTGGGCAATGAAGAAATGCAATAAAGTTTTAACATTTTCTTAACTTTTTAAAATTTGCATAGCAATTTTAAACTCAAGTTTTATGTTTTAATATTAATGTCATTGAATGGTACAGTAAGTGAAGTGTTTATTTTATGTGGTTGCTGTCATATATGTTAAATATAACCTTTATAGAGAAAGTTTTGCTAACATAAGATGTTAAATCCTTGGTTTTCTTAATTATGAAGATTTTTAAAGCATTACTAAACACAACTGGCCAGGTTTACATATTATGTTAAACAATAAAATATGAATTACCCGCCTGTACTAGCTGGCTTCGCATATAGCATGCTAAGACACATGCTTCTGTAAAACCAGACACTTAACTTTTGTAATTCCATCTATTTTTGTTTCAATTGTGAGTCAACAATATAGGAATTAACAAAAAATTCAAAAGTAAAATGATATCCAACCTTAATTAAAATGGTGTGTGTGTGTGTGTGTGTGTATATATACATGTACGTGTACATGTACGTGTATGTGTACATGTGCATGTGTGTCTTTGAGGCAGTTGACTGACTCCTGCTGACTGCCTAGATTAGTTTCTGCAATTTTCTTGACAAGATTTTTTGAGAAGTGAAGGCAAGATTTCCTTCTCCCTAGGCTGAGAGGGGATGAGAGTCCAAGATCACCAATTGGTTTTATGATTAAGACAGAACAAGAATTCAATCCCTTAATTTCTAGTTTAATGCTTAACCACTACACCAAACTGGCCTTCTAGAACACATTAAAATATATAGAAATAAGTAAAATATCTATATTATAGGATAGTGATTATAAAAATAAAAAAAGAACTTGTAAGAAAATCATCTTCTACCAGCCTATCAAGCAAAACTTGTCAGCCTCCTTAATTAACTTTCCTTGTTTAAATTAATCAAATATTCAATTTTATTTGAATCAGGACAAGATAATTTTTCCTTTAAGAGGTGCTTCAAAAAATTTCCATGGCAGAAATGGAAATAGGGAAATAAATAATATGAAAATAGTTATCTGGTTTTGTTATAATATGCGCAGAAACACATATGGTATTTCAGGGAACTGACCCTTCCTGGTAGTTGAATTCATTTATTGAAATTGTAATCTGGTAAGTGTCTCTGTAAGGGAGAGCTCCATTACATATCTAATACATTATTTTGACTAATGATTGATTTTTTTTAGCCTGATAATAAGAGCACTACCTATTTGAGTCCATAAAAAGAGTGCCCAGATATCAATAAGAAGGAACTTGTTTTATTTTATGTTCCCCAACTTTTGTTCCCCAGGTTCCAAAATCTTTGTCTTTTCAGCATTAGAATTAAGGATTTTGTAGTACAATAACTGTCCAGTGTCTATAATACAGGTAATTGCTGACTTATGACTACAATTGGGACTAGAATCTTGCTCATTGAGCGAAGCAATTGTTAAATGAGATGTCACATGATTGCTTTGCTCAACTACTGCAATCCTGGCATTCCTGGTTGCAGTTTTTAAGTGATCTCGTGGGCCGTTAAGTGGACAGAGTTCCAGGTAAGGAGCACAGGGTGCCTCACTTGGGTGGAGGAGACACTGGATGGCATAGCACATGTTGTATGCAAGTTTCTCCCCTGCTTAGGAATTGAAAATTCTCCCTGCCGCAATGTAAGCAGGATTTTCAGCCCCTGAGCGAAGAGACACTTGCATGTAGCCTGCACTGGGCCTTGCGGGACCTCCCACCCACACCGCCGGGCATCCTATGCTCCTTATCTTACTCCAATGTCTCCACTCAGAGTCTAAAAATCCTCCCTGCCAAAATCAAGCAGGATTTTCAGGCCTTGAGCAGCATGACCCTCCTAAGCAGCCTGCACCAAGTCTTCAAGCCCCCCCCCCACCGCCCCTGTGAAGCACCCTAGACTCCTTACCTTACTGCGCCACCTCGTCACTTGGGGGCCCAAAATTCAGCTTGGATTTCAGCTCCCTTTTGTCTCTTTACATTACATACATATTCTTACATTCATTAAATTACATTTAATAAAACTTGATGTTGCGTTTTGGCTCCTCAGTTTGATTTCATATATATTTCCAAATGTAACTTGGATTATAATCCTAGAGAAATCTGTATATATCCTCAGTGTCCCTTCTCACTGCAATTTCTGATGTAAGTTTATGGTCTAGTGGTTAAGGCATCAGGCTAGAAAGCGGGAGACCAGGAGTTCAAGTCCAACCTTAGCCATGAAAGCAAGCTGGGTGACTTTGGGTGAGGTGGTTTGGGCTGACAGTCCCTTAGCCCAACCAACCTCACAGGGTTGTAAGGAAAATAGGAGGAAGAATTTGTGTTGGACATCTTCACCGCCTTAAGTTATTTGCAAAAAATAATATAGACAGGATACAAATAAATAAAATAAATAAAAATTTTAAATTAATTACACTTTCATTGCATTTCAGGAAAAGCACATAAAGAAGGTGGATCTGCACGAATGTCACTCCTCATCTTAGTATCCATCTTCTTAACAGCTGCTTCTGTTATGTTGATGGTATATAAAAACTTTCCCCAACTTAGTGAGTAAGTATACTATGACAAATTCATTCCATTTTTAGCATCTGTAATTATATACACTTAGAGAAGTTATATAGAGTCTTGTGAGGTATTAAAAGGTTCTAAGTATCCCCTAGAAAAGCATAATGTAATATCAATTTCCAAAAATCCCAACAAATGACATTTGGTTTTCTCTTGTTAGCAAATTATTGTAAGTATAGTTATTTACAGATAATACTTTTTTCAAATGGTGAAATATGCATGTTAACTATAAAAATTATTTGAGATTATTTGATATTGATTGCCTGCATCCTTGCTAATTCAGATTTAAAAGGTGGCCCAGTTCGTAAGTAAACTGGATGAAAGTTCCAATAGCATAAAGATAATCTTAAGAAGCCATCCTTGGATTGAATGCACAACTTTCATCCAGTCTCCAGCCTTCACTTTTTGAAGAAGATTGCTGAGAGGATGATAGGCACTCCACTTCAGAGGTTCCTCGGTAAAGTGAATTATCTGAACCCTTTTCATTTGGGGTCCAAGCTGTGGTACAGTACTGCAATGGAATTGGTTGTCTTGCAGATGCCTTTTGAAGGTCCCTGGAACAGGAGTGGTGTAACCATTCTGGCTCTCCTAGATCTCCCAGTGGCTTTCAAGTCCATCAATTATGATATTCTTCTGTACTAGCTATGGGCGTTGGGAACAATGTTCCCTCTAAGCTGCGCGGCCGCGCATGTGATAAGAAAACACCGTGCAGCAGTTTCCAACTGCCGTGCGGCGTTTTCTAATGTCAGAGGGAACATTGGTTGGGAGTGTAGAAGGCACTGTATTGCAGTTGTGCTTCTCCTTTCTCCATAGCCAGTTCCAGTGGGTGTTGGTGGGGAAAGAGAGATTGAGCCCTAGACCCCTGTAATGTGGGGTGCCTGAGAGCTTGAGTCTCTTGCATCTTCTCTTTAATATGAAACTATTGGGCAAGGTCATTTGATAGCACATGGTGCAGTATTATTATTATGGTGATTTACACAGTTACGCTTCTCTACCCTGGACTGTGAAGGTTGTACTATTGCATTGCTGACTGAGTTTCTTGGAGGTTTGAGGGTCTGGATAGAGAGGAACAGTTTTGACTTAATCCTGGCAAGACTGAGTGGCTTTGGGTTTTGAGTAGAGATGTGAAGGCCCGGGAAAAAAACCGGTTTTTTCCATTTTTTTCCTGAAGGCTTTTTTGTTTTTTTCCAAAAAATTGGAAAAATTGGAAAAAAAAAAACCATTGTGGAATATTTTATTTCAACATGATGAATAAAATATTTTAAGACAGGGTGTTCAAATTTTTTCCAAATCATTTCTAAAAAAAAGTATGATATCAGATTATTCTAATTTCTGTGCACTGAGTGTGGACAAGCAAGTCTTAGGTAACAAACTGAACCGTCCAATGCAAGAACAGTATGCATTTCTTCCTTTAGGAGGTGCTGCTATTGTAACAAGAAAAGCTTTCAGTTTTGCTTTTGCATGTTAGTGGGTGTGTTTGGTTTGTTCTGTCCTCTTCACTAGGCCTCAAAAGCATTGGAAGAAAATACAGAGCAACAGAAAGGACCTGTGCTGAATGAAAGGGATTTATGAGAATGGGGTTTTTATTTTTATTTTAATACTATGGAGAGGAAATATGAAAAAATTGTTACTTTTGGTTTTGAAAATTGTTTTGTGGAGGCTTTTTGGCTGTTCCACATAAACTAGTAAGCAGTTCAGGAGATTGTTGCTCCCTTTGTTACAATTGCAAATAAATATTATAAAAAAGTAAATTCTGTTTGTGATAATTGTTTGGCTACACTATATTTTTAATATGCTAGTTGGGATAATTTTATGCCAAGTCAAATTGTCCATAGTCATATTTTATGTTCCTAAAGTAACAGAATGACTTTCAATCTTAAAAAGAAAAAAAAAGTGCTAATGTAGCATTTTTTTCAATTTTTCCAAAAATTTCCATTTCCCCCCCCGAAACAAACGGAAAAAAACCGGGTTTTTTTCCAAGCTTCAAAATTTCCGGAAATTTTAAATCTCTAGTTTTGGGTCCCCAGGGTCTGTTGATATGTCAGCTTTGACTCTGGTTGCTCTTCCCTAGACTGAACTGGTGTATAATTTGAGGGTGGTCCTGGTCTCATGGCCCCTACTCAAGTAGATAGCAGTCATGGCCAGCAGGATGGCCTTTGCACAGATTTGCCTTGTGCGCCAATTACACTCTTTCCTGGACTGGGAAGATCCTGCTCACAGTGATTCATATCTTAGTCACTTTCCATCTGGATGACTGCAATGTGTTGTAGAAGTGTCTGCCTTTGAAGATCACCAGAAGCTATAACGTACAGAATGCAGTAGCATGTTGGATGCCCCTAAGTTTGCCCACATCACACCACTGTTGAGTGAGCTGCCCTGGCTCACAGTTTCTTTCTGGGTGCAATTCAAGGTGCTGATTTACTTTTAAAGCTGATTTACTTTTAAAGCTTGTATCCTTACGAT
The DNA here is from genome assembly GCA_023053685.1 of Diadophis punctatus similis. Lineage (NCBI taxonomy): Eukaryota > Metazoa > Chordata > Lepidosauria > Squamata > Dipsadidae > Diadophis > Diadophis punctatus. The sequence goes on along the minus strand of JALIGW010000001.1, from coordinate 238,323,637 downwards.
TTATATTAATATTGATTGTTTCCTGATTGCTTATTTGTACCCTATGACAATCATTAAGTGTTGTACTTCATTATTCTTGACAAATGTATCTTTTCTTTTATGTACACTGAGAGCATATGCACCAAAGACAAATTTCTTGTGTGTCCAATCACACTTGGCCAATAAAGATTTCTATTCTATTCTATTCTATTCTATTCTATTCTATTCTATTCTATTCTATTCTATTCTATTCTATTCTATTCTATTCTATTCTATATGGCATGGGACCAGGTTCTCTCTGAGAGTATTTGCCAATCCCATCAGATCTAATGGGACAGGCACACTCCAGATACCTTTCCTGAAATGTTACTATCAAGTGTGTCCTAGGAAGCTTCTGTTGCTGCCCCTGCCTTGTAGAATACCCTTGCCCATGCCATCTGGCAACCTTCTTCTTTCAGTCTTCTGGAAGGTCATAAGGACCTGGCCTTTTACTCAGACACTGGGATACAGTGATGGGAGCCTATGGATGACTGAGGTGCCAGGTTTTTTTTAGTTCTTGGTTTAAGTTTTGTTTTTATGATTTTATGTAGTTTTATTACTACTACTATGAATTGCTCAGAGTTTTATATTTTAAGATGGGTTGTCATACAACAACAACAACAACAACAACAACAACAACAACAACAATAATAATAATAATATCACAGCATAAAACTTCAATTCTTTGTCCGCTGTACAATGATGAAAATGATTGAATCTGAGAGATTTATTTTTTGCTTAAATCTGTCCTGGAACCTTGTTTAGAATGATGACTTTGAAATTGATTAATAATTGCCAGAAAATTAAGTTGGAAGACTTTGGCCATCTAAAACAATATACCATATTTTTCGGAGTATAAGACGCACCGGAGTATAAGACGCACCTTAGTTTTGGGGGAGGAAAATAGGGGGGGGGGGAAATCTGCCTACCCGGTATTCATCTGGCTAGCGTCCTTAGTCTGGTCAGCTTCAGCACATTATTTTATCCCCTGGTTAGGACTTTAAAAAACCTTCTTCGGAGAGAGTAACAATGAAAGAGCATGCAAGCCAGTAAGAGCTGGGAAGATCGTTAGCACCTGGTTAGGGCTAGAAAAAAACTTATTCGGAGCAAGTAGAGCAATGAAAAAAACCCTGCAAAGACTTAGGGCTGGAAAAACATTCTTCGGAGAGAGTAACAATGAAAAAGCCTGCAAGGTAAGAGCTGGGAAGATCTGTTAGCACCTAGTTAGGGCTGGGGAAAAAGCTACATTCGAAATATAAGACGCACCCAAATTTTCAGCCACCTTTAGGAAGGAAAAAGGTGCGTCTTATACTCCGAAAAATACGGTAATGATTTCTGAAGTAGACTTGTTGCAGTGACTATACAAGAAGACTAGCAAGATTTAACGCTGGATAGATGAATTAGTTACATGAATTGAGCGATAAAGGGCTGCAAAATTATTTCAATGGGATCAAATCTTTCATTAAAAACTGGGAATTATAATATCAAGGTAGTGTATATGTAGTAACTTTTTGCTGACTGGAGGCAAGAGTTCACTATATCTATTAATAAAATTGTTTATTTTTCCCCTACAGAGAGGAGAGAGAATGTATGAAAGTTCCTAGAGACATGGATGATGCGAAAGCTTTAGGAAAAGTACTCTCTAAGTACAAGGATACTTTCTATGTTCAAGTATTAGTGGCCTATTTTGCTACCTATGTCTTGTATCCTTCCTTAAAAAAATATACAAATTGCTGTAGAATGTGATGTGAATTAATTATGATTATTAATAATGCCTTTAATGCTATGGTTTCACCTGTAAGATAAAAGAGTGAAATAGATGCATAGAGATAAACCATGTTAACATACTCTGGTGGCACAGTGATTAGAATGGAATATTGCAGGCTAATTCTGCTGACTGCCATCTTCTAGCAGTTTGGCAGTTCTATTCTCACCAGTTTAAGATTGACTCAGCCTTCCATCCTTCCGAGATCAGTAAAATGAGGACTCAAATTGTGGGGGCAGTATGCTGACTCTTAGAGAGGACTGTAAAGCACTTTGAAGCGGTATATAAGTCCAAGTGCCATTGCTATTGCTTTACTATTAAAAAAGACTGAAAAAAACTAGGAAAGAAACAAAAAGACAGATCCCCTTCAGCAGCCAACATTCAGATAAGCAGGGATCAATATCAATTAAAAAAAACAGTATTCTAGTCAAAGAACCACTAAGAAGTAAACCATACCCCTGTCAAAACTGGCAAGGAACCACCAAGGCAGCAAACCTCACCATTCGGTTGAAATGATGTTACCTAGTTGGGTAATGAAATATCTGCCAGTTCAGTGAACATCAAGAATTCCACATTGACTTTAATGGATGAAAGAAATGCCTTAAGTCTTACAGATACTAATGTTATCCATTTGTCCTTTATAGTTTTTCCTCAACTTATGACCTCAATAGAACCCAGAATTACGGTCATAAATTTAGGCACCACCTGACTAGGTGAAATTTTGTGACCTTTTTTTACAATGGTCATAAAGCAAGTGTGGTCGTAAAGCAAATCATGTGGTCATTAAGTGAACCACATGGTTGTTAAATCCAAAATATCTAATGGTGTTTTTTGCCATTTTCTAGCCGAAAACGGCAAAAAAAAGCCATATATTGAAAACAAAACATGGGTCAGCACCCCTCAGGTATGTTTAGACCAACTGGTATTCGGAAACATAGTTACCGTACATTTGACCAAAACCATTTTAATAATCACTTATCCTGCATTAATTGGTTTAATCTACTTTTGAAGGGTGTCCAGCACAATTTATGGCTAAAAATCTTATATGTATTGTGTAAAGATATATTTTAGTTTTATTTGCTCTGAATGACAGTTATTTTATTAAGTGATCCCAAGTCCTGTTGTATAAAATGCTGACAAAGATATATCCATTTCTTTATGTTATCCATCGTTTTTAGTATCTGATTGTGAAATGTGATACTGAGCAGTGGTACTTACAAAGTCAGAGCAGAGGCTTGAATCCTGGTCCCAATCAGACCACGATCTTCTTTATTTAATATGGTAGATTTAAAGTGTTTTTCCTTTATGAAAACATTAATTAACTATAAATATCTGGGTAAAAGCCACACAGGAATCAATAAATGAAATCATTTTGAAATGTTGGAGCTTTAAAAAAAGAAAGTTAATAAACACTTGTTATTCCTTGTTATCCTTGTTATTCCTGTCTTTTAAGTTGTAAAAATTTCACAAAAGTCAGCAGAACCAAAGTCTTCACAATTTTACATTAATATAAAGGGATATTTTGATGCTGTGAAGTCACTTTTCAAATTCTTTAACACTCTGCTAAAGATAAGCATTCTTTATTTTTATTGGTATGTTCTTTCTCTGGAGATGGAATTTGCTATTAGTTTGTTGTTAAGGCACTTGGACTGAAATAAACTTTTGAATCAATTATCTATTAAAAGTTAATGTTATATTAGAATTCTCATATGAACAATGTTTAGCAATTAAATTCAAGGAAATTAAATACTGCCATCTACCAGCAATTTATATTACCAATAAGGCAGTTTAAAAAATTTGCTTCAATTTTTCACAGAAGTGGCCTGTAAAGAGGTAGTGTTGAGATTCATTGATGTGGACATTTACTGATGAATGATGATTATAGTTCAGACCTAATTTTTTATGTCAGTGGTAAGAATTCTCAGTATTTTTAACAGCTTAAAATAGTTCCAATCTTAACCTTGGATTTTAAATTGTGATTCAGTCTATTTGTTAATGTTCTGTCATACAGAATATTAAATGGAAATTTATTACTGCTTATTCAGGAAATACTTTTTTTTTCAAACTTTGTCTTGCATTTTAATCTTTTATAGTTGAAAACATGTTTATCCTTCAGTAATCTATAACATTATACTATTAAAACTTAACAGAAGGACTTGTTTGTTCAATAATTTATAAAAAATTATTCTTAACTAGACTCACCATCTAGCTTGCAAACATTTGCTATTCCTGGATCTATATTTTTGAGTATACTTTCAGGATTTCTTTACCCTTTTCCATTAGCTCTATTTCTTGTTTGTCTGGTAAGTATTTATTGCAAGGGTAGTATGCTCTTTCTTTTTTAAAAAAATACTTAAGCTATTGTGAAAAAGCAGAGTTTGTGAATGGTGTAAAATACCAAGTCTATTCTTACCTAATGAATGGCATGGGAATATATTTGTGCTTTTTAAATACTTCCTAGGGAATTCAAAAATATTTAAAATAACAGAAATGCAATTCAAAATGGTAACTCAGTAATAATATAGAAATAACTATTGCAAATAATATTGAACTCAACCAACATTTGGATACTTACATCTCTTAAAAACTTTCAGAGGTCATTTTACATACCTTTTTTTTTAGGAAGACTTCAAAAATATAGTTATTGGTGAAAATGTCTGACATCATTATCCAAAGCTGCCACAAATATGACATGAATAATAAGACCTGCTAGGATTTATGACATGAACATAGTAACAAATACAGGACTTTGTCTCTGACCCCTAAAATTTAAAAGATGCTTGTATTCTCTAGCAAATAAACAAAGAATATACTGTATTTTTCCGAGTATAAGACACACCTTTTTACCCTCAAAAAGAGGGTGAAAATTTGGGTGCGTCTTATACACCGAATGCAGCCCCACCCAGCCACCCCCACCCTTTGGCCTCTGCCTGCCAGCAATTTACCTCTTTGCAGCAAACAGGGCAAAGCACAAGAAGAGCACAAGAAGAGATGATCTGCCTCCTGACCTACAGCTGACTGAGGCTTACAAGCCACGTGGTAAAATGAAACTGAAACTAAGGTGGCTGTGATGAGACATATTGCTGGGAGATAAACTGCTGGCAATATTAGACTGCTAAAATTGCAAGAAGGCAAGCTAGAGCTGCTGTGGCTCAAGAGATAGAGCTCTTGCCTCACAATCAGGAGGTTGTGAGTTCTATCCTAGGTACAGGCAGATTCTGTTAATATGTTATTTTGTTAAATGTTTGTAGAGTGTTCAAATTCTTAGACTTATTTTTTTAAAGACTGCTTTATTATTGTTCTAGACAACTTAACAAAATGAAGAAGCTTTTAAAATAAATGCTTGCTCTGAAGAGGCCCAGTGCTATTGTATCTTCTTTTAAATAGCAGAGAATACTTCCAGAAAGCCACATCAATTTTAAAGATCTGTAAAAGTATAATCTGAAATGTCCTGTTTTAGTATTAAGTATTAGTATTAAAAGAAGGCAGCTGAGAAACCCTGCCTTAGTCATGTTTGGAGTAGATGTATTTCAATAATTAGGAGGAGTTAGTGTGATTACATGTAAGAAAACTTTCTGGGATTAATATACTGCCATAATGTACATTTCTCCAATTCTTTGCCATTTCTATGGGTCAGGCACACATGCACAGAAATACACAGCAAACAGTCTATATCATCTGTACTGTTTGCTGTTTGCTGTTTGGCAAATTGCTGGGAGGCAGAGGCCTTTTTCCCTTGTTTTCCTCCCCCAAAACTAAGGTGCGTCTTATACTTCGGTGCGTCTTATACTCCGAAAAATACGGTAGCTGCTACAAAATTGTAAATATACAGTATGCTCTTTTCCTAAACTGTTGGGAAACATACAGCCGTATAAGGCATTAATTGAGCCTAAATGTAACAGAAATATAGATCAAGGTAGTGTAGCAAGTTCTGTCAAGGAATTTGAGATCAAACTATTTGAGTTGAAATTCACATCTCTCAGCATCATGCATTTACTAAAGCACCCTTAGCTAAACAGACTTTCCAAGAAAAATATCATCTCCGGTTACTGATAGTTTGGTAAGATAAAGATTAGGTTACTATAATGTGTTTCTTGCAAAGCTACTTAAAAAAAACATACCAATGTTTTAGCTAGACTAGAAACTAATTTATTTACTTTTACTTTTAAAACTGCCTGGCCTACTAATATATATATTTCTGGGCACAGCTTAGATAATTGAAGTCCAGATTATTTGAGAATTTCCTCATTGAAACTTGTTCACTGAATTTTTCTAAACTTTTACAAGTTACACCATCACATTTAGAATTAAGATAAGTAGCGGTTAGGAATTTTGCTTTCGTAATGGTGATAGTTACTTTGGGTGTTCTCTTTCTATACTTGTTTGCTTGGTGCCCATCTTAAAGTGTTCAGATGCAAGGAATATAGTGTCTTGCTTTCTCAGGCTTTTTTTGTTGTCAAAAATGTGCTGCTACTATCTGTTTTGTTTTTGTTTTGTGTGTTAGATACTTTTTTCCAATGCAGTCAAACTCAAACTTGCATTTTAAACATTTCCTTTCAGACAGTTTAACTTGACACAATGCAAAGAAGGAGCAATTTTAAATGTACACGTCAACTTTTTGTATTATTTTGAAATTTATTTCATTTTGTTACAAATCATTGTTGCATGTTAATTACATTAAATTGAGTATCTCTCTGTAAGATACAGCTTTTCCATTTATTTGCAGTGCTCTGGACTTGGAGCTTCTTTTTGTTATATGCTATCGTATTTAGTTGGAAGACCAGTTGTATATAGATATTTAACAGAGAAAGCAGTAAAATGGTCAAAACAGGTAAGATCACTCTGGTGGAACATATGTCTTGAACCATATAAAAGCATATCTCATCATTTTTTCCTACCTCTGGTCATAGAAGCTAGTTTATTCCTACAACCAGTTGTAGTATTAAGAGTGTTAATGTGTCTCACGTGAGCTGAAATACTCATGTATTTTTTGCATGTGGCAGCCCTGCTAATTACCCAGTTTTCCAATACTGGTTCTGCCACCCTTCTGTCATTCAACGTTTCTGGTCCCTTTGTTTTCATTTTCTAAAAGGCAGAATAATGATGGGGAAAGGCAAGAAGAACCCATCATATGAACAGAGTTTCGTTACTTCATCTCTGAATCTTGTCCTATTTTCTAGTCAACAAGCAAGCAGATGGAATGACTTAAGAACTGTTATTAGTATTTAGGTTTAAAGATTAACCATGTTCAAAAAAATTGGAAGAATATGTCTTTCAATGAATGACAGCTTTTAATGGATCAAGACTTGTTGGAAAAACAAAAGATGTTTCATGGGCTAATTAGGAATTCTATGAAATGTGAAAGTTTGCACTCTGCTACCAAAGTATGTATGGCATTATTCTTTTTTGTTTTTTATTCTCCTCTAGAATTTTAGGTGACTGAGGTAATTGATATCTCCCTTTTATGTGGCTTGAACTGATTTAATTGCACAAAGGCTAACACTCCTAAGCTCCAGTAATGGGATTTATTACTTGGTTAAGATGAAACTACTGAATTTCAAAGCAAGATTATTTTAATTTGGTATTCTTATGTCCCACAGGTTGAAAGACACAGAGAACATCTCATTAACTACATAATATTTTTGAGAATCACTCCTTTCCTTCCTAATTGGTTCATCAATATAACTTCTCCTGTAATAAATGTGCCATTAAAAGTATTTTTTATTGGTACTTTTCTTGGTAAGAATTCTGTTTCATATTTAATATTTTAAAATATACATGTTTCCTTGTATGCATGATTTATTAGCGCATAGTGCCATCTGTTGGGCCGATTATAGATATTTTGGATAATTTTCATATTTGATTTTTTAAAAGTAAGAATTGTTTATAGATACAAGCACAAGTATAAAAAAATGACCTACAGCATCAGTGTTACAATTTTGTATCTTCCACAAAAATCTATTTTGAATCCTTGAAATAAGGTGGGTAGATAACATAAGAGAAACCTGTCATGTTTGTTCGTTTTGTGCCCAGAATGTGGAAGTTAACTTAATTAACTTAGCTAATTTGGCCAACTAATACAAATTTTTCATCCAAGGTTTCTACTTATTACTTACAGCCATTCATTATTTTGTTAAGTAATATGTATGCCACCTATGAGAGTTATTGGGGGTCAGGTGGCATACAAATTTGAAAAGCAAAGTATCTGCTTTAACTTGTAGATGTAAGGCAATCTTTTTTGGATACTGGTTTCATAACGTCTTGTATTCTCTTGCTATAAGAAGGATATATCCAGGAATTTAACATAGCTGTCCACATTTTTTGTTACGACTGCTTTGGATTAGATAAAATAACAATCACTTGCTAATATTAAAAGTGTGATTCTGTGTTGAAGCTATTTATAATTTCTAACCAAAATATTCTTACCTTTTGTTTCCAGGTGTTGCACCACCATCTTTTGTAGCAATTAAAGCTGGAACCACACTTTATCAGCTTACTACAGCAGGCGAAGCTGTTTCCTGGAACTCAGTCTTTATTCTTATGGTTCTGGCAATTCTGTCCATTCTACCAGCAGTTTTCCAGAATAAACTTAAACAAAAATTTGAATAAGGATCAACCTGGATCTTCGTTTTCCATTTCATCTCAGGATCCGCACTACTTCTGTGATTCCTTTTCTAATGGATGTTAAGTAACTTAGAAAGAGGAAGCCGAAGAGACACAGAAGTTTTTAGATCTTTTGTTCAGTTATATTTATGGGGGGGGGGGGACTAAATCCACAGCTGGAAGAAAATTTTAAGGTGAACCATACCTTTTGAAGAATTCTGAAGCATTGTCAATTTTAATCTATAATATTGAATCTGAATTTATGCTTTGATGCCTTTTGGATCATTTAATGTGAATAATTTGTTTCTCCCATCTTTTCCTCATCACCGAATAATCCTAAGAAATTACAAATTGCGCAATGAATTCTATAATCCCAATGGAGTAAAAAGACTGCATCATTTCTTTATACATAAAGTCTTCGTTGAACACATGATTAGGTGGCTTGACCAGTGTTTTTCAGAAATTTCTGGGTCTTTTGTTTTTTGCTCATTTTTGTAAAAGATTGAGTGATTTAACTCTAGGATATTATTTTTTGTTTTCTTGAAATGGAGCTAATTTATCATGGCACATAAAAATACTACTTTTAATATTCTTACCTTGTTTGTGAGCATTTCAGTTATTTGGCTAAAATTTTATGAAACTCTTATTGTCGATCACAAAGCAGTCATCAGAATACATTTTATAGTGGTAGTTTTGTTGGAGGATATGTAGGAATGGCCTTTTATTTTGCAGTCATTTTCTTTTGGGTGGCAGGATTTATTAACGTTTCCAGGTGCTGCACCATTTTTAAAACTTATAAATACAATCTGGCTAAGTAAAAATTCAATGAATTGCTTGAATCTAAAATGCCAAAGGTATTTTACAAGTTCCCCTTAAACCCCAGATTCCTTCAGTCATATTTTACACAGCAGTTGAAAGGAATGAGAAGTGCCTAAGTATGAACAAATTCAGTCTGCAATGGAAGAAGTGTTATTTGTTGACTCGGCAAATATTAACCTGCAGAAATTGTATATTTTGTAAATAGGCCTTGCTAATATAATGTATCCTTTTTCTAATGGAAGAGTAGCATATTAAAAATGGAATGAAGATTGGCTTTTGAATTTTAAGTACTCTTTAGGGGTGTTACTTTCAAAAGTAATGATACTTTTTGCTGAATTACTATTACTGTCATGGAATATTTTTCCTCCATTTATGAGATCTAATATACTGTTCTACTTCATAATACCTCTCAACCATTCCTCTATATCAGGGGTGTCAAACTGGCGGTCTGTGGGCTGGATGCGTCATGTGCAGGCCACCTCTATCCCAGCTCCGTGAAGGGGAAAAACGTCACGATACATCACATGACGGCAATGTGACACAGCAAGTTTGACACCCATGCTCTTTATCTAATGCTGATTGTTCCATGCACTTATTTTTGTTACAAGTAGTCCATGTTTAATGACACTAATTGGAACTGGAAATTCTGTTAAGTGATGTCATACATTGAAAAAAACCACGTGACCATGACACTTAGTGACAGTAGTTCCAGCAGTGTCAGTTGCCATTGTTAAGTGAGGACCATGTATGATCATGACTTCCTACCGACTTCTTTGATTTTGATTCTGGGAAGTTGACCGGGAAGGTCACAATTCATGATCAAGTAGCCATGGGGACACAGCGCTGACAGGTCCAGTCATAACTATTACTCATTCAATGCCATTGTATGTTTGAATGGTTGCTGAATGAGCAGCCATTAAATGAGGACCACTGTAGATATATGCAGTCAAATGAACAAAGTTTTACAGATCATACAAGCAAAATCAGAACATTGTCAACTTTTTTTGACCCTCTCTGAAACAAGGCCAATATGCAAACCAAATGTGCAAGAAATTATATTTTATTACTCAGATTTCTACACCGCCTGCTTCTTAAGACTTAGGCAGTTTACAACAATGTGAAATTATCATAGCATCAACCAATAAAGCCATACAACTACTGAACACAACATGGCATCTAATTATTAAAAAATAATCTTAATTGGGCCAGTCCTATAAGTACCGTATTTTTTGGAGTATAAGACGCACCGGAGTATAAGACGCACCTTAGTTTTGGTGAACTTGTTTCCCAGTTCACCTAAGATGTACGGTATAGTGTCTTTCAGTTTTGAATCAAAGGCATTCCGTTACTTAGTTGAAGGTGCAGCTGTAATACTATATGCTTTAATTTCAGGTTAGTAGTGGTGGTTTACTAGTAGTCCTTGACTTTTGACCACAATTGAGCCCAAAATTTCCATCGCTAAGCAAGATAGTTATGTGAGTTTTGCTGCATTTTACGACCTTTCTTGCCACAGTTGTTAATTGTTGCAGTTAAGTTAGTATCATGGTTAAGGAAATCTGGCTACCCCATTGACTTTACTTGTCACAAGGTCACCAAGTTATCACATGACCCCCCGACACTGCAACTGTCATAAATACATGCCAAGCATTCAAATTTTGATTCTATAACCATGGGGAGGCACCAACAGTTGCAAGTGTGAAAAACGGTCATATGTCACTTTTTTAATGTAACTTCGGTTACTTAATGAATGGTTGTAAGTCGAGACCTACCTGAACTCCAGCACAATAGTTGGGAGAATGTGGACAATTTAGGAATAAAATATCCTGAGGCCTTCAGTATGATTGACCAGCAATCTGATAGGCAAAAGGCCAAATTAATACTCTTGAGTTACAGTAGCAAAGGTTTGGGTGTTTTTTTTAAATTTAATAATCCAGAAAGTGAGTTGGAAATAATTTTGACTGATGGGATGGAACATGGGATTTATTCAGACTTAATTCAAATTGTAGTGATAATCTTGTTCTTTAAAAAATGGACATAATAAGAAAGTGCTTTATTAGTCTGAAGTTACGTGAGACTACCTGAAGTAGCAATTATTTAATCTTTAATGACTTTTTATTAATATGTACAGTATGTCAGCAAAATACAGAATTCTGCAATCTCCACTCCCTGGCCATCTTGAAAACTGCCTTATTTTCAGTGAAGTCCTTGTAATCTAAGAGTGTGGGAAGAGCATTCTGCCACTTTTTATAATATGTATTGAATCGTTTTATTGCAGGATTATGTGTACATTTGTAAGAATATAATTAATGTGCTAAATTGTCTCCCAAGTATAAAGTTTCCTTTTATTCAATTCACTGATGCAACTATTTTTTAGCAGTACATGCAGTATTATGTCAATTAGGAAGAATTTTCTACTGCTTACCGTAGATCTTTTTAAGAGATTGATTCAGGTACATCTGAAGATGCATCTGTAATTAATGCCATGAATTTGATATGAATTATTTTAGTCTAATTAGTTAAATGTTTACAGTTCTATTTACTGGAGGGGAAAGTGTAATGTTCTTGAAGAATTCTGCCAATATAGAGGCAATAACATATTCTGTCTTTGTTGTTCAGGATATTGTATAACTTGAATTGGTTTGTTTGGGGTTTTAATAACTCTTTGCTCTTCATAATACATAATACAGGGTTGTACATTTTAAATATTTTTTTAAAATAAACTATAATTAAAATAGTTCAGTTATTGACCCAATAACCACAGCAAGCTTTCTTTTTCACAGCCTTTCTTAGCCATTTCTCTTTGTGCCAGAGAAGATTGATAATGAGGATTGAATTTCCATTGTTCAGTTAGTCTTCCTATCAGGCATTATAAAAGATCAGCAAAAGTGCCTAGTTTGGAACACAAAAGCTACAAGGATTAAAACAAAATTCTGCTATTTTACTGCTGTAAAGATTTTGAGCAGCTAACATTCTCTTGTTGAATGTAAAAAGATGACAGCAGCACATTTTCTGCATATACTATTACAGAGCAGCACAAAAAGGAATATTCATTGTATCCACTGAAATCATCTGAACAGGCTCTTCTGCATATTTTTGTTCTGCATGTCTTATTTTTATCTGATTTATTCTGTTGGCTTTACTGGTATCTTCATTTTATCTATTTCTTGGTATAAAATTAGGGCTGTATATGTTGAGAGGCAGCAATACATCAACTCTTTGATAGCATCCTAAAATAAAAATGGCCAACCATCCCAATCTTGTAGAATGGCCATTTTAATTGTTTTTAACTGTTTGTTTATTTTGGAAAGCCTTCACATGCATGAGATTTTGCACTTGGGGCCATCCTCTCAAAACAAAACAAAAAGACTCAAGGTAAATATGCCTTTTGTATTCAAACTGAAAAGGCAGGAAGTTGTGGAGTATGTTTTGGAATTTCATGTAGAAGGCAGGAGTTTCTTCTTACCAAATATATGTAACCTAGTGTTTGAATACAGACTATTTCGATCCAAAAGTTTGGGGAAGTGCTTTATTTTTAAATGAGAGAAACTGAAACCATTTTGATTTTTGAGACAACAATAAAGAACAGTACAGAAAGTTACATTTTTTCTTAAAAGAGAACAATTAATTAAAATATAATTATTGTTAATTAAAGCGTGATTTTAAAAAAAACCTGTCAAACAAAAAATGATACAAATAGTCTTTGCTTAACCACAGGAATTGGGATCAGGATTTCCATTGCTAAGCAATGAGGCCATTAAGCACAATAATCATATGATCACCCCTTAGCGACAGCTACCCTGGCAGTCTTCATTGCTGTCATAAAACGAGGATCCTGAGTTGTTAGGGAAGGATCTGATGTGACCATGACATGATTTCAGGCTGGCTTTCAATAAAGTCAATGGGGAAGCTGGCAGGAAGTTGCAAGTCCTGGTCATAAGAAGTCCTTCCCAAGGCATCTTGTATGCAGGCCATTGGGTCAAGAGTGGTGTTGCAGCCAAGCAGGTGGGGAGATGATACGTTGTGATTGTGGCTGGATGTTTGGGTGAGTGCTGCAGCTGGTACAAGGGTGAGTGGGTGGTAGTGCATGCTGCGCCATGAGTGTAAACAGGCAACAGGGCAGCTGCAGTGAACTGACTACAGGCGGGCTAAGTTGGCAATGCTGTAACCCAGCATGAGGCTTGGTGGGCAGCTGCCTACCCATCAGAGCTTGCCACCCAAGGGCTCTTTGGGAGAGAAAGCAGGGAGATACTGCCAGCTTCCCCATTGACTTGGCTTGTGGAAAGGTGGCAGGGAAAGTCACAAATGGCCATCGCATCACTGGTTGTTGCAACTGTCCTAAGTACAAGCCAGTTGCCAAGTGCTCCAATTGCAATCACATGACAGTGGGGACAATGACAACTGCAACTTTCATTCCAGTTGTAAGTTTAGTGCCAGTGTAGCTTTGAAAGGTTTCTGAAAGAGTGGTTTTACTCCAAGGATAATCTATAGATAGTGTCAAGTAAATGCAGAAGATTGTTTCAGTATTTAAAACAACAGAATCTAAAAAAGAAACAGCAGTGAAAAAAGTTATGCCAGATCTAAAAAGAATAAACATAATTAACTTTGAAACATTGAAATAAAACACTTTTCCTTTCTAAAAAAACCTGCTAAAAGTAATGCGAACCCATAAAGCGAGAACGTTCTGTAATGATGTCAATTTATCTAATAGTTAACTTATCTGATGAATTTGGTCATTCAGAGACATAATGTGAGAATGTTTATTGTACATGTGTTGATTTACAGAAAATGTATGATAAAGTGAATAGATTTTGAATTATGGAATGTTACGTACAACTTTGGAATTTAAGTTTTATTGATGAATGCAATAAGTGATACACATGCCTATTTTTGTTGTACAACTGAAATTTTTGTATGTCTGAAAAATATGGGGTAAAAGAACAAAAAGGGTCAAGAATGAATAGATAGTACAGTAAATGAATCTGAACTGAATACAGAATACAGAAATGAATGAACACTATGAGAGAGTGAATGAATGAGGATCAAATTGCAAAATATATAAGGGGTCTTTGGTGCTCTCTGAGTTTGGTTGTTTTCTTGCAGATGTTTCATTACCCAAACTAGATAACATCATCAGTGCTGGACTGCTAGCACTAATGTTACCTACTTTAGGTAATGAAACATCTGCAAGAAAACAACCAAACTCAGAGAGCACCAAGGACTCCTCATTTCAACCCTACTACAAATATTTTCCTTTATTGGTAGAAATATATATTTGCAAATATAAAAGGATGATGAATGGATGAGTTAAGTGAAAGGGGAAGATTAAAAGGTCTTGAATACAGATTAGATAAATTCAGACTCAGTTATTTGTCAGTGTTCATGTAGAATATATATTTTATTAACTAATCTGAAAAACATGTAGGAATATTTGGGTAGCCTTCAAAATACATATCAATGCAGTGGTCTGCAGAGAGTATGAAACAATTGATTTCTAGCTAAAAGAAAATAAAGATGCAGGATAATTCTTTTTCGTACTTGATATGCATCTTTTAGGGCAAGATGGTAACTCTGCAGCTTAAAAAAAAAGGACAAACCAGAGGTAGTAATATGCAGTTTTTTTCTGCATTTTCATTACTCAAAATAATTTCATGGATGGGATTACTGTGGAGTAAACTACTCTTCTACAGGCAGGATATATCAGTACCTTGTAGAAGGCTATAGTATTTCCAAATATAGCATGCAAAAGTATAAATATCCCAGCATATATTAATAACTTCAGACTAATATTGATGTTTTCATTTTATTAGCCTTTGAAAGTGATAATTTCTATTCTGCTTTTAGCATTTACTCTGTGAAAGAGAATGACATGAAACATATATGTGTTAAATTAGTCAGATCCAATTTATTTTCATGTTAGAATAGCCAGAGCAGAGATGGGTTCCTACCGGTTTGGACCGGTTCTATAGAATAGGTAGTAACTTGGTGGCCTGGGTCGCTGAAACCGGTTCGGACTGGTTCTATAGAATAGGTAGTAACTTGGTGGCCTGGGTCGCTGAAACCAGGCCTGCCATGCCCCCGAGCCGGTTCTCTCGGCGGCACCATCTTGTTTTTTGCTTCTGCGCATGCTCAAAAGCCTTTTTTTAGTACTGCACATGCGCGCCGCGTTGCCCTGAGCGAACCGGCAGTAACACAATCCGGAACCCACCCCTGAGCCAGAGGAATAACTATTAAAAACGCAGGAGTTTTTATATTGATTTGTTTGTTCATAGAATTTATATAGCTGCTAATCCTGTAACTCTAATACAATTCATAATACAAAGCATAACAATGTTATAGCAAAGCATACATATATATATCAGGCTTTGCTAATAACCTGTCTTAACACTTGGGGAAAAAAGCCAGATCTTTAAGATTTACTTGAGGGCTAGCAGTGTTGCTGTCATCTAAATCTCAAGGGGAATGCTGTTTCATAAAATAAGCACCAGCAAATTGGTGTTGTCAAACCAATTACTGGATGGATGGATGGATTCCCTTTTCTGAAGTTGTACTGCAGCACATATGAAGGTCTGCTGGTTGAATATACCTTAATTTACTGGATTTTCCAAATGCACCAAGCCATATGTCATGATTTCAAAGCTGAGTGGCTGGACTCCATACAGATTTATAGCAGCTTACCTACAAATTAAAAATATAGTACAAGGCAAATATAAGTAAAACATCTATAGTTAAGCAAATGAAGGAAAAGACATCTAGAACCCTTGAAGATTTAGATGTCTTCCTGGGGAATGGAGGTCAGATTATTAGTTGAAGCCTATGAAATGATTTTGTGGCAGATTGGCTTTTATCTTCGTTGTGAGATGGATGAATGGATGATTCTAAATTGGTTAGCCACTCAGACTCACAATGGACATTCATGACCATTTTCAGTCATTTTGTGGATGGAATAGCATCCAGGCTGAATTCATGGAGATCCTTCTTGGCAGTTTTTCTGGGCTTTTTAAAAAATTTGTTCATGAGTTTTAGATTAAATCTGATTTATTTGGGTTTTCACCTGGGAAAATCTCTCCTGGAAAAATTCCACTTTTCACATTTGAAGTATTGGGAGCGTGGTTTGTTTAGGATACTTGCTTCTGGTATGGATAGAGCTGATGTTTGACATAATGTTATCCAAGACTTGATTGGGTTTCACTCTACCTCAAGTATAGAGAAACACAGCAAAAACTTTGTAGAAGGAATGCAAGGACAGTTGAATAAATACCAATAAGCCCTGAATGAGAAAAGGATTTGATTTTTTTTGGGGGGGGGAAGAGAGGGAAGATAGAGAAACTATGCAAGGCTTTTAAAATTCTGGTATTATACCTTGTATAGTCC
This sequence comes from Diadophis punctatus similis, assembly GCA_023053685.1. NCBI lineage: Eukaryota > Metazoa > Chordata > Lepidosauria > Squamata > Dipsadidae > Diadophis > Diadophis punctatus. The sequence goes on along the minus strand of JALIGW010000001.1, from coordinate 238,307,061 downwards.
TTGTGAAATACCTTTCTTTCTGAAGTACGTGGTCTACCTTGACATCAATAACACCTGGTGTGATCACAATCCATTTTTCTTCGCCAAAGGTCTGGAATCCATCAGCTTCTGCACCCTCTGTCCCACACTCTGTGGTCATCAGACTCAAGATAGACTTATTCAAAGACGTGGCCAAACAGTTGGGCCATGAATTATTCACATTGCTTCAGCACAGTGACTAACAATATCAGATTATGCTGGCTCCTACCTTAGCAGTATGTGTGTTTTTTCTACCTTGTGGGCAAAGTCCTGCAGTTACTTCTGGTACAGTCCAGTTCAATCCTAGCCAGGAGTTCGCCATGATCTTTAATACTGAGAAGAATTACGGTAGATTAGCAATAGCAATAGCACTTAGACTTATATACCGCTTCATAGTGCTTTACAGCCCTCTCTAAGCGGTTTACAGAGTTCAGCATATTGCCCCCAACAATCTGGGTCCTCATTTTACCGACCTCAGAAGGATGGAAGGCTGAGTCAACCTTGAGCCAGTGAGATTTGAACAGCTGAACTGCAGTGCTGCACTTTAACCACTACACCACCTCGGCTCTATTGCCGAGGTTGCTTGTGGAAGTCAGTGTTCTCTTTAACTTCTTCATTTCTAACTGAGGTAAGTGTCTGTTGTCTTCTCTCTTTCTCTCCGGCTGTTAAATTTAAATCTTTCCACTTCTCCCTGGCTGAAATTTTTCCTCTATTCTCTCTGGCATTCCACCTCTTTTTTTTTTAATAAAGCATTTTATATACATAGGAGATGAGGGCTGGTGTGTGGAGGAATCTGGCTTGGCTTACACAACAGGGAGAACATCTCTGCTAGATAAAAATTCTGCTTCAAACAGAAGGTACATATATTTTACTTACCACTGTCCTGGTAAGCAGGACAGTTAGTGTGTTCTTGAAAATAAATTAGTACAGTGCATTTTTCTTTCTTTGAATATATTTCTTATATGTATAAAATACTTTAATAAAAACTAAAGAAAAATTTCCAACAGCTCCTTGCATGGCTTTTTTCATTCTGGACCTTATGGACACTTAGAGCAAGTAAAGAATGTTGCTAGAGTAATTCAGCTAGTTTCCACAGAGTTTCTATTGAAGAAGAATGAAATCTTATAGCAATACAGAAGTGGAGCAAAATAAATGTAGAGCAAGTTACAACTTGCTATGTACTACTTACTTAGTGTCCACATCACTTCTAAAAGAGTTTTTCAGAAGTTTTGTTCATTATTATTTGGTACCAAGCTTTTATTTTAGAAATCTGTAACAACTCTGAGTGGTATATAATAAAACAATTACCGTATTTTTCCATCTATAAGATGCCCCCATGTATAGGATGCCCCCTCCCACTTTTCTTACCCAAAATTCAGAAATCGGGCAAAAAGTGCTCAGGTGGCAGGGGCGGAGTCCGCGCATAAGGAGGCAGCCCAGGGCCAAAGCGCCAGTGGAACGCCAGAGGGTCGGGGAGGGTGCTGAAACAAGCAGGTGTCCTGCCTGCAGTGCCCATGCTGGCTGCCCCTTCCAAGTCAGAGCTGGAATGCTGTCATGTTTAAGTGCCGGTAGATGCCGGCCATGGGCCTTGGCAACTTCTGGAAAGAGTCGGGCCCATTTCAGCGCCCAGCTACAAAATGCCCTCACTTCCTCCAAGCATTTCTTTGCCTATCTGATTTCCAGCTCCGCCGCATTTCTTGCAGTCGTGTGCAAGGAAACAAAAGTTTGTGGGACGAAATTTTTTTCCCAATCAATTCCAACTTTGCGAGATCTTCCCCCCCCCCCGAGAACTTGGAATTGATTGAACTTTTTTTTATCCCACAAACTTGTTTTCCTGCACACTAGGGTGCCCAGATACCTTTGATCCAAAATCAGGACAGTTTTTAAAAAATAGCACTTCTCAAGATAACGTTTATTACTCCAACAAAGCCAATAAAACATCATATTCACACGTATTTACTATTAGATGATATCTTATTCAGCAAATTTTCATCGCCCAAAATATTTTTATACATTTCGCCACACGATGAAGAAGAATGATTTATTTTAATTTGAAGCAAGCATTTCACGGTTTTAACATCCAATCGATTTCGATCGTCTGTCCACTGCTTCTTGCACAGGGAAAATACTCTTTCCACAGCCACGTTTGACGTAGGAATTGAAAAAATTATGCTAACTAGAATTTTCAGATCAAAGAATTTGTTGTTTAGAAACAAAGTGGACCATTTTTTTATCAATCGGCAAATTATTAAATTTGTCTGAAGAGGCTTCTAGCAACGAGTTCAACTTGCTAGTTTCATCAAACAATGAATCTTTCATGGCAATATCTGGCAATAAATATTCAGCTGACTTTTGAACTTCATCATATTTAATACTAGCTTTTAACATCAGCCAATCAGTTGAGCAAGGATAATTGTCCAAGCTGAACCACTTATCAATATAATTAATAGCTGTTGTATAAAAGTCAATGAATTCGCCTTTAAGTTGATTGGCCGAATCCGGATCGTCTAAACCTAGTAGCTTAGAAGCTGTAATGGCACCAAAAAAGTTTTGCTGAAGTTGTTTTTGCATCTTTTGTTGAAAAGTAGTCATGGCATCTATCATTTCTGGTAGAAGTAGATCTTTCTTTTCCAGGGTCAATATAGTCTGCTGGAATAATTGTAAGACACTTTGAAGAAACAAGGAATAAATTTCGCTTGAATCGTTGCTAAATAAATTTTCCAAAACTTTTGGAACATCGGCAGAGGATAAGGCAAGAGATTTTAATTCCCTGCTCATAGTTGCAAAATGCAACTAACCAAAATAAGTGGTAGCATGCTCAGCCACCTAGTATATGAATGTATTGGGAAAGTCGCATATTCAATTTCAACGAATTCACAAAATTCCTTGAACTTCTCATGCCGCAGAGTAGACCCATTGAAATAGCTCAAAATTTTGAACAACAGCATTTCTACATCCAGTGATAATCTTTCACATGCTTTTTTGGCCGCATTGTGGCATATATGCGCATCTACATCACTACATCAGCAATTTAGAATTCAAGGTTTTTAGTTTGGCGAAAACGTTATTCTGCCATTGTTGACTAGCACCGCCGAAATTCACATTAGCATTGTCTGCACTGAAGGCTACTAATTTTGCCGGATCAAGATTGTTATTTTGCAAACAACTTTTTAAATATCCGAATATAATGTCAGATGTTTCACCTGGCAAATTAGCAAAATCTAACAGTTTTACAGCCAAACCATCCACTGAAAAATATCGAATAATAATCAGACATTTTTTTATTTATTTATGGTTGAAAGCATCTGTAGGAATAGAATAATAGCCATCTCCTAATTCGTTGAATTCTTTTACTGAATTTGGCGCTAAGACGTTGCAAATTATAGTTTGCAACTTTGTGTAGGATGACGAAAACTTTTTGGCTATTTCAGAATCTGGAAAGATTGTTGTCAAAAGTTTGTTAGTACATTCATTACTTCTGAATGAAAGCGAATGAACGGCCGTGTGATATGCTAAAACTGCTTCTGCAGGTGACGTCTTCTTAGATACCAGCACATTTTTACTGACAAAAAACTGTCCTATTTCAGCAGTTGACTTCTTGGATTTTGAATTTTCATCGTGAAGTTTTGTACCACAATGTCTAGAAATGGCTGGGGCACCTGTACTTCCAATATCAATGTCCGATGAACAATATGAACAGAATGCGAAAGTGTCTCATTTTCTACTCTTTTTAATACCATCAAAATCTTTAGAATATTCTTCTCGGTAAAGATTTTTCCTTTTTGTAGCCATATTATAGTAATAAAGTACCGTATTTTTCAGAGTATAACACGCACCTAGATTTTAGAGGATTTCAAGCCCAGCTGCTGCCTCTTCCGCAGCCCTTCATTTCTTTTAACGGGGAGGTTGGCCCAGGCGCGCACACGCGCACAAGTGCATACTTGGGTGGAACACGCTTTTGGCCCGGATTCGCTTTGGCGGGCGCGGGATCGGCGGACTCTTCACCCCCTTTCTTTCCCCCTCCCCAAGCTGGCTTTGCAGGCTCCTCATGTGCCTCGGGGGCGAAAGGAAATAAAATAAAACCACAATTTTATTACATGACCGCTCACTTTAAACTAAGAAAACATTTACAGTATTTTAAACAATTTATCACAACCCTGAAAGAAAGCATTAAAATATTACACACTAAAAATGCACACGAAATCTTCCGTAACAATACATAAGAGAATCTGCCTGAAAATGAAGCGATTGAACTAAAACACAAGTAGTGCAAACGTACTTTCATTTAACGTTCATCTTGATTATCCTAAAATTTTACAAAAGTTCAGGACAAATCAGGACAGGAACTCGAATTTCAGGACAAAATCAGGACATTTTCAGAATCAGGACAAGCTTCTAAAAATCAGGACAATCCTGATAAAATCAGGACATCTGAGCACCCTACTGCACACGATGGTGAGAAATGTGACAGAGAAATGTGACAGAGCTGGAAATCAGGTAGGCAAAGAAATACTTGGGGGAAGTGAGGGCATCTGGGCGGTGGTGGGTGGGGCAAGCTCTGCAGCGTGGCGCTGTGTTGCAATGGAGAAATGGGAAACGGAACGACCGGCGTTAGGGAAGGAGGCTGCTTTCCCTCTTCTCCTTGCTCCTCCTTCCCTCGTGCAGGCCGCTCCATTTCCTGTTTCTCCATTGCAGTGTAGCTCCCAGGATCCACTTTAATAGTGGGGGGGGGGGAATCTAACAACCGGTTCACTCAGAGTCAGGTTGGCCGTCGCGGGAGACTTGTCCCGTATATGTGGCAGAGCTGGAAGATGGGGATGGGACATGCCTCCCAGCTCCCACGACGGCCAACCTGACCCTCTCGGGCCCCCGTGTATAAGACGGCCCTCAATTTTTAGATAAACATTTTAAAGAAAAAGTATTGTTTTATACACAGAAAAATACGGTAAAAAAGAATCGGACATACAGGGCTCACCAACCACTCTAACCTAAGGCCTGGAGAAAAATCCAAGTTTTCAAACTGTTGAACATGTCCTGAGGAAGAGTCAGTCATACTTGGGGGAGTGGGGCGGAGCAGGATGTTGTTCCAAATGAGAATGCTTTAACCCACTTCCCAGATCCCATCACGTGACATTGTTAAATAGATGTAAAGGTAATAATTCAAATGATTTAAAGGTAAACTAAAAGCAGAATTACCTCTTCCTGAAAGAGGACTGTGGAACAATTATGTTTTAAACCTCTAAAAGAAAATAATAACCAGCACCCTAAACTGCAGCAAGAGGCCTACTGGTGTTTTAAACATAAAGCAAGCCTTTTAATTTTTATATATTTTTAAAATTCTTGCATTTTTGGTAAGACAGTTCACAGTAAAATGAGATTATTGTTTGGTTATGAGTACAATTTAGCATTTAGTATATAATTTAGTATAAGTTTCTCTCAATGGCTGATATTTCATTCTAAATCACAGAGCTGAAAGAATAAAAGGCAGACGAATATTCTGCAAATTTGGAAAACATGGCAAAGAATGGAGTGAAAGTACAATAGAGTTAAGATAGAAAATGGAATAAAAAGCACAATTATTGCCCTATAAGAGGGCTGTGGAACAAATATATTTGTCTTTTAAATGTTTAAGAGAAGGAAAACATTTAAAGGAAAAGAGATGCTCTTTAAAATATAGGAAACAAAACTCAGAAGCAATACTGAGTTATTGGTAACGAATCTGCAAAAAAAAAATTATTTGTTATGGACCCTGAGGACTTATATTAAAAAACACACTTCCATTTTTAGGATTAAAAGACAGTGGTTCAGGGCATAGTGAGAGACAACTCTTGAATCATAAATGTATGCATGTGATCACATTCAGGGATAGTGCTTGGTGATATGTATCCCAGGCATTGGTTGAAGCCCATATATACAAAGCTAGCCAGTAGAATTTCTTGGATTTCGTGCTCCTCACTATTCCTCTTCTTGCAAAGGATCTCATACCTTCCCAGCTCTTTGGGCAATGATTTGACAATAATAACAATTTGACAATAATTTGACAATGATTTAAAGTGGGAACTAGGAAGGTGGTAAAAAGCGGCAAGAAGATGGGTCCATGCAGGATCAGTCCCCTCAAGATGAAGCTGTCATCCTCTGGAGAACCTGGGGTGTGCATGTCTCACGGAAAGGTTGCCATAAATAGAGTTAATCAAACTCTGGGTGGAACTCATCCTGTACTTGGAAGGAAAGTTAAAAGGGGGGGGGGAGGAAATGGAACGATGCAATTATGGTATTAAGGGGGGGGTGTCCTTCCAATAAAGGAAAAAAGCAGGGTGAACCGAAAAGACGAGGAAATATAAGGGCCCAAAGAAATAATAATCAGTGAACGTTTCCACAGAAGAAAGATGGAAACAGCTCCTGACGGGAAAGCTACCCTCTGGGTACCGAAGAAAGAACCGACAGAGGAGCGGCCTTGATCTCCTCGCACATCGCTCCACCCCTCAGACATCCACCTGCAAAGGATCACGTCATCCTTTTTGCTCACTGCACATGTGCAGCATTGCGGTTCTTGCTTCCATTCCTAACCCCCCTCCTCGAAACATCTGGGCAGGGAGGGAGGGAGAGCGGGAGGGGGGCGGCGGCGAGGGAGCGTCTTGTTATGCGTGTTTGTCCGCTAGTCTGTCGGGCCTGCTTCCGAGCCCGGCGCGCGGCCCTGGCCGCTCCGTCATGGAGGCAGCGGCGCCGGCGGCGGCAGAAGCGAGGGCCGTTGAAGCAGGCACAGCCGACGGAGCGAGTGCCACGGCGGCGTTGGCGTCCCCTAATCCCTTCTTTCTCCGCCGGACGACTTGAGCCGTCCCGCCTCGCGGGGGCTTCTCCAGCATGAGCGGAGGAGGTGGAGGAAGCGACGGCGGCGGCGGCAGCTCCTCTCCGTCTGCTCCCGGCCGGTTCGCCGACTACTTCGTGATCTGTGGGTTGGACACCGAGACTGGCCTGGAACCGGACGAGCTCTCCGGTGAGTTACTCAGCCCCGCTGTCGCTGGAAGCTCAGCAGCTTGGATTTGGACCCGGGGATTTGCTGCCGCCGGATGCATGGCGTCGTTTGGATGCCCTGGAGGAAGGGAGGAGCGGGGACTACAGTAGATGGTGCTTTGCCCCTCTTAGGGCCCGGGCAGATAACGTGCACTTTCTCCCCCGCACATCCCTTTCCCTCGGTGTCTCTTACGCGGGCGGACATACACGCACACAGTGAGAGAGAGAGAGACAGAGGGAGAGGAGAAACACAAACACGGGGGGAGGGGGAGAGAGAAAGAAAGAGAGAGAGAGAGAGAGAGTGGAGAAACACACACACACACAGAGAGAGAGAGAGAGAGAGAAAGAAACACAAACACACACACACACACACACAGAGAAACAACACACACAGAGAGAGAGAGAAACGCACACACACGTTCGCTTTTGACAGCCACACGAACGGGAAAAGCTTCACAAATGGCTTGTGTGCGTTGGCCGCGCCAAGGGCGGCCCAGTTTAACATAACGGAGCGCGAACTTCTTTTAAGCAGCGATCCACCCTCCCTCGGGCTGCCTAAGAGGACAGTGACAGATGGGGGGGGGGAGTATGGGGGCTTTCCCTGCTTGGTGCGGAAAGCGAAGGGTGCTCTCGGGGATGATGCTGAAAACAGCCGCTGCTTTGTTTTGGCCACAACAGGAGCTTATTTTTTCCAGTCTTCTTCCTCTCCTTGAGCTATCAGAACTCCCTAATTGCTCCAGTTGGTACTTTGGAGGGCAGAGGCTGCTGTTTAAGATTGTGGCAGTCACCACATAAGATACAGGAAACACTTTTCTTGGTTTTTCCTGTTTTCGAATCCTGTTCTGTTTTCAGATGAACAGTCTTTGATTTGTGTATTTTTGACTAACACCCATTTCTGTGAAGGGTGGTGCTATATTTACTTGACACAATTTTTTAAAATAAATGATTAAGTTGCGTGCAGAAGAGATAGAAGAAGTAGAAGAAGTTACAGAAGCATTGCAAAACTATTATGGCTTTTGGGGCACCTGCCAATATTTTAAATTCTTTTCTATCTTCTGCCCATATTCATCATGAATGGCTGGATAAACTAATCTCCCCGTTGAGAGAGTAACACTGTGTAGTTAGGAAATGGATTCAGTATATAAATGTAATATTTTCTAAGCTAGCATAAGAATTACTGCAAATATATTTTAATTTCATTGTTTTGTGTGAAGTACTTCCAGGATTTAATTACTTTGTATAATCATATTACATTGTTTAAAGTGAAATATATATACAGGATTGGTAATATAACTTTCCATTATAATGCAATCAACTTTATATATAATAAGCATTGGTACTGCCTTTAATAATCTGTTCTATATTAAAATGATAGGCTTGTAAAATCATTTACTTTTTACAACCCCAAGATCCATCAAGCAGCATAACATTAAATTAAAATGTGGTGTAAACATTTATTATTTAATACACTATTTATTTAATTAAGCAAACCATAATGTGGCATTTTAAGAGCACAACCATATAGTCAACATTTCTCCAGTTTGAGGTAGTATGCCATTTACCACCCTATCTGGATTAGAATGCTTTGATCACAATACCACTTTACCTGATTAAATACTGTTCTACATGGGGTTGCCATTGTAGAGAACATGGAATCTACTATGGTACAAAATGTAATAACTAAAAGAACATGCCACGTATGTTAATAAAGTTACAGTGTAGAATATCAGCAGGCTTTTGGACCCAATTTAAAGCGCTGATTGCTGATAGTCACACAGAGGTTTTTTTAAGGATTGGTATGGGTTATGAACATTGTTAAATATGTAAACAAATGTAAAGAATCCTAAACCACATAGTTTATTTCAAAAACAGTTTAAGTAAGTATTTACTGTTTATAAAACTGAGTGAAGCTGACAACCCTAAACATAATCACACATTCCTGGTTATAACAGTCTTATTTTTATCAGCAGCATATAGTACTGCATGGATTCTGGAAGCATTTCATTATTGATGCTATCTGAAGTTGAATATCCTTGCTAATGTACTTCAAATCACCCAGAACTTGTCAAATGAATACCAATCTGCCTTCGTGCTTTGTTTATACTTATGAAGAACTTAAATTACTGTAATTTCTGGAATATTATATGGAATAACACTGTTAGTTCCTTTATGTTAATTTCTTATTCTAAAGTATTCTTATCTAACATATAGGATATTTTTTCCATTTACTGTTAGCAATATTTTAAATTTTGCTTCTCTTATTAAAATGATATGTATTTTTTATCTGTCAGGTTCATGCAGTGATAGAATTATTTTCAAATTATTTTGATAAAATTCATCTTTGTAAACATGAAAGTCAAGTGTTCTGTTCTTCCTGCACTTTCAAAGATTATATGTAATTAAATAATATATCGTTTAAAATGTTTGAGGTGTCTAGGAGAACAAAAATGACAAACTCTAAAGACATCAGTGTGCATGCCAAGCTGAATCACTTAATATTTTAAAAATGGGGATCCAAATTTCTTGCTTCAATACACACTTGGAACTTTTGATTGTGAGTATATTGAATTAATTGAATGTATGCAGTAAGGTCCCGTTGGATCGCAAACCATATGCATTACCATTGGTCTTCAAACTTGGCAACTTTAAGACTTGTGGACTTCAACTTCCAGAATTCTACAGCCAGCATAGCTGGCTGGAGAATTCTGGGAGTTGAAGTCCACAAGTCTTAAAGTTGCCAAGTTTGAAGACCCCTGCATTATACTATAGATCAGGTGTTCCCAACCTTTTCTATATCCCGCACCCCTATAACACTTCTGATATATTCTCGCACCCCTTACAAAAGTAAATAATTATATGCATATAATTATGCATATACACTATAATTTTGACACTTCTAAACTCACGTTTTTTCACCCCCTGGAATATCATCTCGCACCCCCGGTTGGGAACCCCTGCTATAGAAACTGTAGTTCTGTGAGTTGAAGCTAGTACAATCTGTGATTCAGATATTAATTGGAATCCATGGAGAGTGAGAAAGGGCCAACATAATATGAAAATAATCAGTCATTGCTTATGTAACATCATTTACTATTTATATTAGAATTTATCATACATTTCATGTTTTTGTGTTCCATATAATTTGCTTTGCAAATCATTGTATCCTTACAGCTTATATGGAGATGTAATGAAGCCATAGCTTCTCAAGAGATACTATATAACATTTGCCCCAATTCCTTTGAAATCTTTATGAATACATTACCTTGCACCCTTCAGTTCTCATAAATAGACCTTTCTAGAGAGTGGCTCACCTAATAATTAGCCTAAGTTCAAATTAGCCTGTTTTTGTTTCTATATATAGAGTGTACTTACAAAAAAATTGAGAAGAAAATGTATTATGGGAACCCTGTGATCTAATGCATTGCTGTCTATATTTAAAATATATCTAAAATATTTCTTTTTTTTTAGTTCTTAAAGCAAAGACTAGTTTTATGCCACTTGCAAACGTTGCATTTTGTTCATATTTCAGTAATCTGAAATAAAGGGGTTGGTTTTGCACAGTAACTTAGATTGGAGTACTAATTGTTATTCAGTGTATTTATGTTTTGTGTTTCTTTCCTCTTGCATTTACCATTGACAATTTACCACTGAATAGGCATTTAAAATTGCATTGCGTACTGTTAGCACTATCAGATTAGGGCTTATTGAAAATATAAAATAAGATAGTGCCTAGAAAATCTGATTAATTACTTTAACCCAGTGGTTCCCAAACTTTTTCAGTCCACCGCCCCCTTGGTGCTACAAACTCATCCTCACCGCCCCCCACTCCACCCCCTCAAGTGGGTGTGGCTTAGTGGTCAGGTGACCGGGTGGGCATGGCCAACTTGTAAAATGTGGTGAAACTCACTTAACAACGCTCTTGCTTAGCAACCAAAATGTTATGCTCAATTGTGGTCATAATTCTTTCTTTCTTTCTTTTTCTCTTTCTTTCTTTTTCTCTTTTTTCCTTTCTTTTTCTCTTTCTTTCTTTCCTCCCTTCCCCTTCTTTCTTTCTTTTTCTTTCTTTCTGTCTTCCTTCCTACCATCTTTCTTTCTTTCTTCCTTCCTTCCATCTCTTTCTTTCTTTCCTTTCTTTCTTTCTTTCTTTCTTTCTTTCTTTCTTTCTTTGTCTTCCTTCCTCTCTCCCTCCCTCCCTCCCTCCCTCCCTCTTTCTTTCCTTTTTCTTTCCTTCTTCCCTCCCTTCCCTTCCCTCTTTTCTTTTTGACTGTCTTCCTTCCTTCCTACCATCTTTTTCTTTCTTTCTGTCTACATTCCTACCTACCATCTTTCTTTCTTTCTTTTTCTTTCTTTCCTTTTTCTTTGCTACATCCCTCCCTTCCCTTCCCTCCCTTTCTTTTTCTGTCTGTCTTCCTTCCTACCATCTTTTTTCTTTTTTTCTTTCTTTCTTTCTTCCTTCCTTCCTTCCTTCCTACCATCTTTCTTTCCTTTTTCTTTCTTTCTTCCCTCCCTTCCCTCCTTTCTTTTTCTGTCTGTCTTCCTTCCTTCCTTCCTTCCTTCCTTCCTTCCTACCATCTTTTTCTTTCTTTCTGTCTTCCTTCCTTCCTACCTTCTTTCTCTCTCTCTCTCTTTCTTTCTTCCTTTCCTTCCTTCCTTCCTTTTTCTTTCCTTATTTTCTCTCTCTCTCTCTCTCTCTCTCTCTCTCTCTCTCTATATATATATATATATATGTGTGTGTGTGTGTGTGTGTGTGTGTGTGTGTGTGTGTGTGTGTGTGTGTGTATCGCACACACCGCGGGACTACATTGCCTCCTCTGGGCTCTGCCTATGGCAATTTAAAATGTGCTTCTGTCTGCGAGGAAGAGGGGCATGTTTGAAAAGAGGGGCTGGAGGTGGGTGGGAAATCTATTCCACATTGAGCCACTGGGGGGGTGTGAGTGTGTGTGTGTGTGCGTGGCCGAAAACGTCCAGGTTTGGGAAACTGGGAGGTTTTGAAATCGGTTCCCCCAAACATGGTTTGTATTTGATTGCAAAAACAAACAAACAAACACACAAGCCATTTTGGTTCCTCGCCAAGGCTGGCTCAACTGGATGACCAAACAGAGCCTGGAAAGGAAAGAAAACTGCAGAAGTGGTCAATGGAGGGGGTGGGTGGGACAGATGCACATGGGGGAGGGTCCTCTCCCCCTCCTCCCACACTGGCACATTCAAGGGGCTTCCTGGAAATACACCCCCTCCCCCGTGGGAAGCGCTGGCGCCCTCCAAATTGCCTTCCTTGGCACAGAGGCCGGGTGGAGGGGGGGACTCCTGTACCTAGCAGGCACAGCTAGAAAGCCCCCTCCTCACCTGGTGGTGTGTCGTGCCTGCCTAAATTGCTATCCATCCGGGGGCAGGGGAAGATGGCATCGCAGGGACGAACGAGAGCAGTGTGTTAGGTGGGCAGAGGAGGCAAGGCCAAAGGCCACATCTGAGACGGGCATGTGGAGAGGTTGTGGGGGGGGGGCGCAGGAGGCTGGGCACCTGGGATCATCAGTGGGGTGGAGAAGGGGATGGTATTGGGTGTTTGGGGTGGGGTGGGGAGTTATGATTTTTAGAAGATGAGACACATATGTACGCACAATGGCCAAGGGGAGGATTTAACTTGGGGTTGTTTGGGAGAGAAAAATAGAGGGAGGGAGGGAAGAAAGGAAGGAAAAGAAAGGAAAGGAAAGAGAAAGAGAAAGAAAAGGAAGGAATGAGAGGGAAGAAAATGGAAGGTGGGAGAGAGGGAGGGAGGGAGGGAGGAAAGGCGGGAGAGAGGAAAGAAAGTAGGAAGGAAAGAGGGAGGGAAATTAAAGGTGAAAAGGAGAGGGAGGAAGGAAAAGGAAGGGAAGGAGGAAGGAAGGGAAGGGAAGGGAAGGAGGAAGGAAAAGGGGGAAGGAAAGGGAAGGAAGGAAAGTAGGAAGGAAAAGGAGGGAGAAGGAAAGGGAAGGAGGGAAGGAAGGGAAAGAGAAGGAAGGAAGGAAAGGGAAGGGAAGGGAAGGAACGGAGGAAGGAAAAAGAGGGAAGGAAAGGAAAGGAAAGGAAAGGAAAGGAAAGGAAAGGAAAGGAAAGGAAAGGAAAGGCAGGTAGGCGAAGGCGGCAGAAACTCTGGCGGGCAACTGTTCCCGATCTCCCCCGCCATCGCTGCCCTCTTTCTGGACCGACTTTCCGGCCGCGGTGCCTCTTGGCCGAAGGAGCGGAAAAGAGGCAGCTGCAATTTCCCCACAAGGTCTCCCTCCTCCTCCTCCTCCTCCTCCTCCTCCTCCCGCCCCCCAACCCAACCTCCCAACCCAGCCCCTGCCTGCACCCCCCCACTCCCGTGTCTTACAGGTTTAACAGCTCCGTGTTTCTGTCGGCTAGTCTCTAGGGAAAAAAGCTTGCAAAATACAGAAACTCTTCTCGCTGCGAGTTGTTAATTGCTCACCCTCGCGAGAAGAGTTTCTGTATTTTGCAAGCTTTCCAGGGGTCTCCAACCTTGGCAACTTTAAGACTTGTGGACTTCAACTCCCAGAATTCCTCAGCCAGCTTTGCTGGGAGTTGAAGTCCACAAGTCTTAAAGTTGCCAAGGTTGGAGACCAGTGCAAAGAGACCAGACGACAGATACATGGAGCTGTTAAAAGTCCAGTAAGATGCCCATCTCACGGCCCGCCCAGTCCCCGCCGGGAAAAGAGTGGTGGGAAAAGCGGCAGCGGGCGATTGGGTGGACATGGGTGGCGGCACGGAGACAGGACCGGCGAACCACCTACCACCCCCCTGGACCCTCTCACCGCCCCCCTGTTGCCACCCTTACCTCTCACCGCCCCCCTAAGGGTTCCCACCGCCCCCTGGGGGGCGGTACCGCCCCCTTTGGGAACCACTGCTTTAACCTGTTCTATTTTATCCAGGGATATGTTTGTGAAAATTATTAAGGCATAAACTTTCTGTAACCTATCATAGATGAAATATTATCTTATCCTCAAATTTAAATATAATTACTAGAGTGAGATAATAAATGTTTCCTTGCAAATTAATCTTAAATGTAGAAATCCTTGTTTTATTACCCAAGAGTTCTTGTAGTAAACATTATCAAACAAAGTGAGTATTTCTACAACTTCTGCTTTTAATTTCCTTCTGAATTTCATGTTTAGAAATCTTGATTGGTTGACTCAACCATGAGTGAATATTCTCAGTGCATTGTAGGGCATAGTAAGAATGCCATGTACTTATACAGTGAGGTAGACTGATTGATTGTTTGTACATAAAGTAGTTCGTGGGTTACAACGGCAATTAGAACACTAATTTACATTGTTAAGCAACGTGGCCACAAAGTGTGGCATCACACTTTACCACCATAACTGCAGGTCTATGTAGTTCGGTAAGCAGGAAGAGGCAGGAGTCCCAAGCAAAGAGTGCGCGGGTGTCTTTAGGGGTTGCGGGGGGGGGGCTGGCGCACGCAGGTGCTATAGAGTGGGATGGGAATTGAATACTTTATTTGGCCAAGTGTGATTAGATACACAAGGAATTTCTCCATGGTGCAGAAGCTCTAAGTGTACATGCAAAGCAATAGAATAATGATAATCATAATAATAATACCAATAAAAGGGGGAGTAAAGATAACAGAAGGATAAATAAAGATATTTATTTTATAAAGGATAAAGGATGTCATGTGCAGTAACTTCTGAGAGCAGGCTAGGTGGCGGGGGCCTCTACAAAGTGCAGATAGCAATAGCACTTTAGACTTATATACCACTTCATAGTACTTTATAGCCCTCTCTAAGTGGTTTTACAGAGTCAGCATATTGGTCCCAACAATCTGGGTCCTCATTTTACCAACCTCAGAAGGATGGAAGGCTGAGTGAACTTTGAGCTGGCATGATTGAACTCCTGGCTGTCAGCAGAGTTAGACAATACTGCATTCTAACTACTGCACCACTATGGTGAGTCTAACCACAGCACCATGGCGGATAAGCCAGGGATGTGTGGGGCAGGGGTGAAATGCTCCTGGTTCGGGCGGACCGGTCGTTCGTCGTAGATCCGATAGCGATCGCAGCGCAAGGCTTCGCCCACCCGCCTGGATGCTGCCATTTGGGTTCTTTTACCCTCTGCGCATGCGCAAAGCGTTCTGCGCATGCGCAGAGGGTAAAAGAACCCAAATGGTGGCGTCCAGGTGGGCGGGGGAAGCCTTGCGCTGCAATCGCTATTGGCTCTACGACAACTGACTGGCCCGCCCGAACTGGGAGCATTTCATCCCTGAATGGGGGTACAATAAAGTATGAGATCCTCGAGATCTCATACTCCATAATGGAGTTCCCTGAGAGAAAAACCATCAGGGTCAACTTATAGGAGAATCTGCAACCTTCCCTGCTGGTTTCCCCATTGACTTTACTTGTGGGAAGCTGGCAGGTGATGTTACAAATGATGATCACGTGACCAGACTTGCTACAATGATGTAATCATGAGCTGGATAACAGAGCACCCAGATCACAATCACATAATGTGGGAATACTCCAATAGCTAAAACTGTATACCACTAAGTCTCCCCCCCCCCTTAAGTCATCTTGAATTTTAAACAGTCACTGATTGAGTGGTCATAACTCAATGATTACTAGCATTCCATGATTTCTTGATTAATGATTCTGAAATTAGCCACAGTTAGTTGCTATATAAGATGCTATATCACAGTGATGGAGAAACTTTTTTGGCTCGGGTGTCAAAAGGGTGTGCGCGCAGGCCCACACTCATAATGCACTGCCCTCCCCGCACATGTGCACAACCCCCGCACTGCCCCCATGCATGCGCACAAACCCCTATGCTGCGCCCCCCTCCCGCACATGCAAAAAACGGCCAAAATTCCAGTTGGCCCATTGGCCCGTTTTTCGCTGTCCCCAGGTTTCAGGAGGCTTTCCTGAACCCTGGGGACGGCGACAAACGGCCCAATGTCCCAACCGGAAGTTTGGAAACGAACTTCCGGTTGGCCTGTTGGCCCGTTTTTCAACATCCCCAGGGTTCAAGAGGCTTTCCTGAAGCCTGGGGAGAGCGAAAACGGCCGAAAAGAAGGCCGAAAATCAGCTGGCGCGCGCTGGAGTTGACATAGGGCAACGCCTCGCGTACCCTCAGATATGGCTCCGTGTGCCACCTGTGGCGCACGGGCCATACGTTTCACTGCTATATCACAACCGTGCAAAGTAAATTTTGTCTTAGTATGAAGTAGGAGGGGAAAAATTAAAACAAGCACAGCATATTTCCTTGTGTTCATGCTTTTTGTAAAGTATATTTATGTGTAGTAAATATTAAAACAATTTGTCCATTTATGCTTTGTTTTTAGATTTAAGAGTTATATGGATTCCTGCTCAAATTTGTTCCAAAATCCGTGCTTTGTTCAGTAGACACTCAAGCTTCTTGAAATATATCATACTGGAGTGAGAGGACATTGTGTAGCTTTTCCTCCACTTTACTATACTACTATAGAAAGTTCTCTATGCTACTCAAACAGTTTATCTTTTAAGTGGCAATTGTTGAAGTAAAAAATCGGCATTTCAGTGGAAAAAGGAGGATGAGGAGGGGGAAATAGCGTTCTAAATAAAGCAAAATGGCCCCTAAATATAAACAGTAATCTGACTGATACATGGTAGGGCAGTTTTGGGTTAAGCGTAAATTAATGTTCTCAAAATAACTAAATTTGACTGTGGGAACATTGTCATTTATTGCTGGGATCACTAACAATGATAAAAGAGATTGTTGCACAGTTGCTGTGCCTTCCTAGATGCCAGTTGTTTTAAACTGTTTTTATTCATTGGTTTGTTAGATATTACATCCGGTCTTTTGTTCCGAGGCAAAATGTGACATACATATCTCAGTTTTCTCTCATGTTTTCCCAGCCTTCTTTGGAAGTTTGAGCTGAAAGTGACTAGTTCAGTGTTGCCCAACTCACTTCCAAGGTTAAGGGAAGACAAGAACACAGGTTTCCTTCTTATCCCTAGCCCAGTACTTTAACTAGACCAATTTTTAATCGTATACTTACTGTCGTTAATCCCTGTGATTTAGTGAAAAATAAAGATCAGGAGAATATTTTATATCCTTATGCTGTTAATTTAATCCCTAATGTCATCATTAGTAATCACATACAATTTAGGAATTCAAGTTAAAGTTTGATTCAGAGCAAAAAGAAGTTTGGAGAAGTCTGAAAAAGGTTGAGAGCTACTTCAGAAAACTCTTAAGAAATGTTCACATTTTGTTGCAAACTAAAGACATGTCATTATTGGATGCTCCTAATTTGAATTACACCAGTGATATCATGTAAATATCTGATATTATTAGAAGCTTGTTGACTCCTGAGCTGAATGCACAATAATCAGAAGAATAATCTATAGATTGTAGTCAGAGTAGCTACGAACATGTTGGATCTACATTAATCAAAGAGATAGGATTATAATTCTAAATATGAATATACCAATTTTTATGCTTCCAAAACAGAATAATAACATTGTACCTTCTCTTTGTCCAGTGTTTTTTGACTATTAATATTATTATTTTCATGTGGAAAATACAGAATTTGGTTGCAGATCAATGAAATAATTTAAAAAGAATTTAATTCCAACTTGTGTGGCTGGTTCCAATGTAACAAATCATGAGGTATACATTTTAATAAAATGTTAATTTATTAAATTAAGAATTTAATTTTAATTAGTTATTTTTAGATATCTAGTAATAAGATACAAGTGTTTTTCAGTAATCCATAACAAAATAATGGTGTAATTCCATCAGCAGCTCCACCAGCTATACCACTATTTAATATAATCTTAATAATTCATAAACCACATACAAGCAATTAAATTTTCTTAGGTAAAGCTTTGAACATGACAAGAACATGATTTTAAATTGAGTATCTGTGTCACATGCTTTAATTTCATATATACTCATATACAAGCCCATCTGTAAATAAGCTGATCCTTAAATTTTTAACCAAAATACTCTATAAAATGTACCATCCACAAATAAACTGACCCTTGAAATTTTTGTAATTTAAATTTTCACAATTGACTTCTTTGTGGGTAATTCATGGATAATCCATTTTTCATGGCATTAAAAGAAAAAAAAGTATGATGGTATATTTTTGGAATATAGGTAGTCCTCAATTTATGGAGCCAGAATTTGTGTTGCTAAGCAAGGTGATTTTAACAATGAGTTATGCTCAATTCTACAACCTTTTTTTGCCACAGTTGTTAAGTGAATCACTGCCATTGTTATATGAAACACACAATCATTAAGCAAATCCAGCTCCCCCATGAATAGAATAGAATAGAATAGAATTGAATTCAATTCAATTCAATTCAATTCTTTATTGGCCAAGTGTGATTGGACACACAAGGAATTTGTCTTTGGTGCATATGCTTAATAAGCAATCAGGAAACAACATTGACTTTTTTTATGAAAAACAGGCTAAAATATTGCAAATGGCAATCACATGACCTGAGATGCTGCAACTATCTTGAATACATGCTGGTTGCCAAGCACCCAAATTTTGATCACATGCCTGTAGGGAGGCTGCAAAGATTGTAAATAGAAAGAGCAGTCTTTAGTCACTTTTTTCACTGTCCTTGCAACCTTGAATGGCAAATAAATGAATGGTTGTAAGTCAAGAATTACCTATTTGTTTAAGAAAAAAGTATACTAATGGATAAGCCCACCTGCAGATTTTTTGGATGTATTTTGACACCTAAAATTCTTGGCTTACTTACAGTCTTCGACTTACAACACACTTTTTCACACTTACGACCATTTCAGCATCCCCATGGTCACCTGATCAAAATTGGTATGCTTGGCAACTGGTTCATATTTATGACCGTTGTTGTGTCCTGGGTCATGTGATCACCTTTTGCAACCTTCTGACAAGCAAAGTCAATGGGGAAACCAGATTCACTTAACAACCTGGTTACTAATTTAACAAGTGCATTGATTCACTTAACTGTGGTAAGAAAAGTCGTAAAATGGGGCAAATCTCACTTAACAAATTTCTCACTTAGCAACATAAATTTTGAGCTCAATTGTGGTCATACTTTGAGGACTACCTGTATATATGGTAACGGTATCAAGAATTACATACTAAGAAATAATTAGCTTCTATATAGAGAAGAAAGAAAGGACATTTTCTTCTGGAAACTTCATCTGAATCAGAATGCTGTTGCTGAGCTTTTGAAAATCTTTTATTATGAAGATGGAATTCCCTTGTTACAGCAGTTTCAACCTTCTTTTCATTTCAGTTTAGTGAAGTGACCATGATGTTTTACAGCTTCTCATCTGTTCTCTTTCATTTACTGTATCTGATAGAGACTCACCTCTGGAAGTCCAAACCTCTGGGCTGTGATTTTAGACAACAGTTTGTAACTGCACAGAAGTACTGGTGCTACCATACCAGGGATGAAATGCTCCCGGTTCGGGCGTGCCTGCCGGTCGTCGGAGAGCCGGTAGCGACGGCAGCACGAGGCTTCGGCCACCCGCCCGGATACTGCCATTTGGGTTCTTTTACCCTCTGCGATGACCGGCAGGCACGCCCGAACCAGGAGCATTTCACCCCTTACCAGTTATATGGCTGCCTTCTTCCCTTTGATTTGTTTCTATCACTATAGAAATATTTCTTTTTGTTTAATAAATCACTTTAGTTTCCCTTTTTTCTTTTTTATATATCTCTATATTTATTGCTTTTGTTTTCCTACTTTATTTGCTGTTATATATGTTCTTAATGTTACATGCTGAAAGCTGCATTTCATTTTTTAGTGAAAAACAGGATTTAGGAACAGAAACTTCTATTCATAATTTATAGTTTATCAATTTAAAGATAGTAGCACAGATTTCTTCCAGAAAAAAATGATTTTCTAAATTTTAAAAGAACTTAAC
This sequence comes from Diadophis punctatus similis, assembly GCA_023053685.1. Lineage (NCBI taxonomy): Eukaryota > Metazoa > Chordata > Lepidosauria > Squamata > Dipsadidae > Diadophis > Diadophis punctatus. The sequence continues at coordinate 238,287,141 of JALIGW010000001.1, read as the reverse complement.
CATTGCATATCCCTATAAAACATGAAGTTTAGAAGTATTTCTAAGCATACACATTTGAATATGCATTTCTCCTATTCATGACAAATTTCTCTGGTTGTAATTTGCCTTTGGTGGAAGAGGCAATATTTTCCTGCAATGAGCTATGAGCTCATTTCTCCCAAAATCAGTAATGGAAGATATTTCCATGGGCAATTTAGCTAATAACTCAGCAGAACTCCTGATAAAATTCTGTTAAGTATCTTATCAGAACTTAATAAAAGTTCACATACAGTATAGTACATTTCTCTACTGAGTCAGTTTTTCCACTGTTTTTAAGGGTACATTACTGGTAGGAGTGTTTTGTGTAAATGTTAAAAAATCTGTTTCTGTAATATTAAAAATTACGGAGTAGTTTTTGTATAATGAAGTGCCTTTTATTTTGGTAGCATTGCAAGAAAATGAGATTAGAATCGTAATGACATTTTAAAATGCATTTGTTGTAGATCGTTTACTTTCTCTCTCTCTCTCCGTGAAGAACGTTGTGTTGTATACCATGTTCTGAACACCAATGAGCTCTTTTGTTTTAGAAGAAACTGAGACAGACGTGATATGGTAGCTGATACATTAGGGAAGAATGGTGTAGCTGATGTAAGAACAGCTGTGCTCAGTTAAAGCTGTTCTGGAGCTGCAATACAGTATGAGAGTCTTGTTTATGGCTGACATGACACAATGGTTGTGTGCATGGTTGTATTTATAATCCCGAAGGGAGATCGAGATTTTTAAGAATTACATATGATTCCTTTAATTCTCTTAAGAAACTTTTACAAATCTGTTTGTATTCATATGTATATTGTTGACTTAATTTTGCAATAAACTCTCCTTTTCTTTGGAATTGTTCCCCCAATCCCTCCCCCTCTTCCTACATATTCTAATTACAGCTAGAAATATGTTTTATTAGCCTCCTATACTAGGGGAGGCTGCAAACTCAGGATAGTTAAACTAATAAAAAATGGTAAGCACAAAAAGTTAACTCAGATTGAGAAATGTCATAGAATTATTCAATATCGCTCATCAGTCTTCATTCACAATTCTCTAATAGTGTTCCTATGCCTGACCTCTGTTTCCCCAGAGGAGAAGGAGGATTTTTATTCCTCTCCATGTGCGGAAGAGAACTGCTCCGGTAGGCTCAGGAATGGAGCTCCATTTTCTCCACCCTGCCAGAGTTCAGCTCTGCTCAGTAGACAGCTCTTTCAGCCAGCCCCCAGAGATGAGAGGGAGTCATCTCAACAGGCAGCAGCAGTTTGCAACCTTCCCTACTGGCTTCCCCATTGACTTAGCCACAGGTCTACGTGCAAACAGGTTGCAAATAGCAATAGCAATAGCACTTAGACTTATATACCGCTTCATAGTGCTTTACAGCCCTCTCTAAGCGGTTTACAGAGTTCAGCATATTGCACCCAACAATCTGGGTCCTCATTTTACCCACCTCGGAAGGATGGAAGGCTGAGTCAACCTTGAGCCGGTGAGATTTGAACAGCTGAACTGCTGAACTGCAGTGCTGCACTTTAACCACTGCACCACCTCGGCTCTGAATGCCCAAGCATTCAGATTGCAACCATGTGATTGTGGGAGGATGGGGGAAGAGCAGCATGATGTTTTAACAGAGATGGGTGGAAGTGCTTTATGGACTGTTTAGTTCCCTTTCTGAGGTTGTAACTTTGAGTGGTTTTTAAACAGGGGTGGATTCTATTACCTTCCCCACCAGTTTGCATCGCAACGGAAGTGCACGTTTTGCGTGCGTGTATGTCACTTCCCATAAATGACCCTCTGCGCATGCTCAGTACTATAAAAAAAGCTTCTGCGCATGCACAGAAGCAAAAAACAAGATGACTCCGCCTATGGCGCTGCTGAGAGAACCGGCTCGGGGGCGTGGCAGGCCTGAGTCGCTGCCAGTTCCAGCGACCCAGGCCGCCAAGTTACTACCGGTTCTATAGAACCGGTCTGAACCGGGAGGAACCTACCTCTGTTTTTAAATGAACAAAAGGAAATCAAGACCTGCTTGTATATTTAAAGAGGCAGGATAAATCTATACCTTTAACACCATCAAACAACAACATCTGCCTATCCTAGATTCTTGGGAAGGATTCAATAGGTGAATAAATATGCCAATTCCAATCTAAACATCTCGGTGATTTTGTGATCAACCATAATAATTAGTTATGCAATAAACAGTCATTCAGAATGTTCACCAAAGTTACTTCTTGATCAAAAATGTATGTTCATTCTCTCAGATTTGTTAAGATCTATGTGTTCTTCCATGTTTTCTTTTACAAAAGTCTAGATACTATTTCAACAAGAAGAGACATTGTATTTCTATCATGGCTATTCCTGCTAGTTTTTATCAGTGTCAGTTATATAATCTACCAGTATTATAAATATTAAAATAAATTTAACAAATAATTATTAATGGACTAACGCTGAATTTGTATTTAATCTTTCTAGTTACGTTCACATGTTATGATTTCATCATTGTTTGCATAAAAGAATACATGCACTAAAATGTGAACAAAAATATTATTCTGAACACCTGTAACTGGTTCTCAGACTGTGAAGGATTTAAAGAGCTGTTGCATAAATAATTCAGTGTTTGAAGGTTTATCTTGTATAAGTGAAAGGAACAGACTGTAAGGAAAAGGAGGAAGGCTGGGAGGAAAAGATTGAGGAAGTCTCTGCCCCAATGTATACTGGACTTAAATATAAAGTGGTAAATTAAGAAAAATTCAGTTGCTGGAATTTTTGTATCACTATAGCACTCCTTTCATCCTAATAAAGCTAGCCAAAGAGAGGGAGATTTGTTTTTAGAACAATCCCTTTCAAATTAGGCAGCTGGCAAACACCTGACATATCTTTTAAAACACTGTATATTCTGTCTCTCACTTGGTTCAAACATTGCACTTTGCAACAAACCACACAATGACTTTCTCTTTCCTTTTATATATACAAGGCAATTAAAGCTTTAGTGCATTTGGGAAGCTGTTCAGTTTTTGCTTTTAAAAATATTTAATTGAATTATAATTTTAGATATTAGTGATAAAGTGCTATCATTTCATGTTTTAAATACTGCATACTTTGAACTACGTCATTGGCTAATACAAATTAAAACGTATATGTGTATGGAGATTCTCAGTCATCCAGGTCATGGTTGTCCCAAAAGTGCTTTTTCAAAAGGCAATTGGACTTATTTTTTTCCTTGAAACTTATATGTTATAAATATAAGTATATATAAACACATTTCATTCTTCTTTCAGGCACTATTTCATGTATACAGAGTTATCTCATTTAATGTCAAAGAGTTTCATTTTTCGTAATCAGTTTTATGTTTGTGAAGTTGTATGGTCCTATACTATGATAATTGAACATTTTTGTATAAATAGTATAAGGTTTTCCAAGCAGTTTGAATAAGGATATAATCTGAAACTGGAATCATTTTTAATTAATTAAAGACTCTTAACAGCAACGGTTCCAAAATCAGCATTGCTTGCCCCTTAATCAGAATGCATTGGACAATAAATGGTTCCCCCACAATCCCACTTTGCAGATGGTGATAAAAGCTTTAAGCTTGTTTGAAGCATGCTTCATGTATTTGTCCTCTATTGTTTTAACAGCTGTCACACTTGGCATACTCATTGCCTATTCAATTCGTGAAGGTGACAACATTTATTTTTGGAGTTAAAAATCCTAAGATTTCATTCCTAGGAAATACATGTCTGACAAATACTGCTGTAAAAATATTGGGTTTATTACCGAAAAATTCTCTGTAGTATGTTTCTGGTTTAAGTTTCTTCAGTGGTGTTTAAGACTACTGTACTGTTTTTCTTTACTGTAATGTCAAATTTGCCGAGGCAGTATAGCTTCTCTATATAATGAGGAGCTGTTTTACCAATAAAGCATTTTTAGAGAATATAACCTGGAAAAACGTGATATTATTTATAATATGTAATTTGAATTTTGTACAGTATTTAAATTTTGACCATAGTAGAATTTTTTGGAAGTCAGATTCGTGTTATCTTTTGAAACCCATATTCCCAGTAGGGTGTTCCTGCTGTCAGTTTGAGGGATTCCTGGACCTGTTACTCCTCCTCTTTGCTATTAGTACTTATTTATATGCCTTTTAAAATACTAACTACTTGTTTTTATAGTTGCAAAAGAAATCATGATTTGGTTCAGGTTAATCCAGAAGAAGGTACAAACAAACGAGCAGTTGCAATAGTGTTGAAAAGAAGAGATGGGTGCATTCTGAATTCTAGAGAATTAATTAATTCTTAATTCTGTTAATAGTAGCTGTATGAGTATTTATTTGGACAGTTAACCTAGATCAAGGGTGGTCTACTTGTGGCCTTTAAATGTCAAAGTTTTTCAGAAGTTATTTGCTATTGCCTACTTCTAGGACTGAGTGATTGGCCCAAGGACCAAGGTTACCTAGCTGACTTTGGGCCTAATGTTGAACTAGAACTCACAGTCTCCTGGTTTCTAATTTGGTATCTTAACCACAACATCAAATTGGCTCTCTATAAAAACTGCAGGGATTGTTCAGGATGTTGCCAGGAGTCAACACTTACTAGAAGGTACACACACATATAGCTTTCCTTTCCCCATTAGATATGAAATTACATTGATTGCACAAAACCATACATTCCAAAGGAGTATATTCCTTTAGTAATTTTAGTAACCAATTAATTATAGCTGGGGGAACGAATGAGTTTTTATTTATGAGTTATCCTAGAACAGTGATGGCGAACCTATGGCACGCATGCCACAGGTGGCACGCAGAGCCATATCTGCCGGCACGTGAGCCGTTGCCCTAGTTCAGCTCCAGCGTGCATGTGCACTCTGGCCAGCTGATTTTCGGCTAGCACAGAGGCTCTGGGAGGGCGTTTTTGTCTTCCGGGGGGGGGCTCTGGGGGGTGGGGGAGGGCGTTTTCACCCTCCCCAAGCTCCAGGGAAGCCTCTGGAGTCTAAGGAGGGCGAAAAACGGACTACTAGGCCCACCAGAAGTTGGGAAACGGGCTGTTTCCGGCCTCCAGAGGGCCTCCGGGGGGGCGGGGGAGGCCATTTTCACTCTCTCCAGGGATTAAATTATGGGTGTGGGCACTCATGCATGCGCGATAGTGCGCGCGCACGTGCTTTCGGCACCCGAGGAAAAAAAGGTTCGCCATCACTGTCCTAGAACAAGGGTGTCTACTTTTGGCCTTTAAATGTCAATGAGCTATAGGCTCCCAATATCACATGCTAGCCATAAGTGCAGGGAGATGAAACTCGGCAAAAAGAGCAACAGGTTGCCCACACCTGACCTAGAATGCATTTTATAGTTAATGATATAAAGTTATTACTCCATATTTAAAGTGAGTGTTTCTGTTAAGAATGCAGCTGATTCTTTTGTAGAATATATAGAAATTACAGTAGCTCACAGCATTCTGTGAATTCTATTATTTCTTTTAGATATTACTTTGTCTAAACATATTCAGCATACATAGAGAAAATACAGTGGAATTAGACTTAGCAAATAGGGATTATTTGTCGAGAATTTTTAAGAAATAGATTTGTAGACATATTAAGTATTGACACTATTAAATTATAACACAGTGTTCTTTTTATTTGTTATATAGCATTATGCCAGTATATACAGGCCTCTAAAGCCCAAGATGGTGGTGGCCGTTTCATTTCAAGTTCAGCAGAAGGTAAAAACCAGGAGGAAAAATAATCTAAACTCTGGTTCATATTTCTTTTCTAATATTTCTGTCCCTTGACCATCTGTGCCTTCTAGATTTTCCTTCACAGAATTATTTTATAACGAATGATGGATTCCAGCCTTATAAAAACCAAATAAAATGAAAATGGATGCTATGTATATTTAAACTTTTTATTTAAGTTTTGCATCTTTTATCCATGTGTGCTTTTCCTAACTAATTTTAAAGTGAGAATTGGTTTTAAAGTACAAATAAATATTTAAAATAAACGAAGTAGCTTGTGTTGCATTTATATAAGGAAAAGCACAACCAGATAATTATATGCAAAGCAGTATCAATACTATAATTTCATTCTGCTTCCTCTTTCTTGCTAATCACTACTTTGCATTTCCTGCTTCTATTAAAAGGACTAAATTCAAATATTTCTTTACTTCCTAATTATGTTCTTTCTAGCACCTACATTAATAAAGTTTGAATGAAAATACTGTGATTGATCACTTCTTTTTCAATTTTTCAGGTGAAAATTTTGAGCAAACTCCATTAAGACGCACATTCAAGTCCAAAGTTCTGGCTCGTTATCCAGAAAATGTAGAATGGAATCCTTTTGATCAGGATGCCGTGGGAATGGTTGGTAATTTATATTTTACATCCCATTTTTTATCTTGAATCAATATGGTGTGGTGCTAAATTTTCATTGTACGTGCATCCCAAGGGCATATTTGGTTGTATAATTCAGCTCTTAGGTTTTTTTCACCTGCAAGTCATACTGAAGCACAAGAATCTAAATAGAACTGTAACTGGTCCTTTGGAGGCATTTTTTAAAATATTTGGAATTATTTTGAATTCAAGATCTTATTTCCACTGTTTGATATTTTAAAGAATATATAAGGCTGTAGATTTGATCAAAAGAGGTTGTTCATGGGAATATGAATGCACTATTTGTCTACAACTCATTTAATCAGCCACCTCTCACTGATGACACACAATCCTAATACAGTGCAGCATTTGTGCCCTTGTATGTTCCAAAGCACCTCTTCTGAATTGAATCTAGAGCATTGCACAGTCCTATTCCAAGTGAAATCTAATGGTTTTGAACCTAAGCTGCTCCTTTGTTTATTTGAATTATATTGGGTGTGGTTTTTATAACTTCTTCAGTATCTTTACTCCTCTTGCACTATATCTCACAGCATTTTGAAAGGTTTGGCTAATAAATTTGTGTGGAGGGGGGTCAGGAGACTGCAAATGTGAATGAGTAGATAGGAAAGCTTTCTTCCATGATTATGAACCATAGGAAGAAATACAAGATTCAAATCAATTTTAGTACTGAGAGTGAAAAATGTATTCAAGTAAGTGATATATAATTTTTCTCCAACTTTCCTTTCTCTCTTGCCTAGCTATGTATGCCTAAGGGTCTGTCTTTCAAGACACAAGCTGATGCCAGAGAACCTCAGTTTCATTCATTCATCATTACACGTGAAGATGGATCACGAACATTTGGATTTTCTCTAACGTTTTATGAGGAAGTTACCAGTAAACAAATCTGTAGCGCAATGCAGACATTGTATCTCATGCACAATGCGGAATATGATATTCTTCATGCTCCATCCACCAATGATAAAGATAACCTTAGCACCATAGAGGATTGTAATGGTACCTCTGTATCAAAACTACAGCGATTTAACTCGTACGACATTAGTAGAGACACACTCTATGTCTCTAAGTGTATTTGTCTGATCACTCCAATGTCTTTCATGAAGGCATGTAGGAAAGTGCTTGAACAACTCCATCAAGCTGTAACTTCACCTCAGCCACCACCATTACCATTGGAAAGCTTTATCTACAACATTCTATATGAAGTTCCTCTCCCTCCAGCAGGAAGATCTCTAAAGTTTTCAGGAGTTTATGGACCTATAATCTGCCAGAGGCCAAGCACCAATGAATTGCCATTATTTGATTTTCCAGTCAAAGATGTTTTTGAGTTACTTGGAGTGGAGAATATGCTTCAACTCTTCACCTGTGCTCTTTTGGAATTTCAGATACTGCTTTATTCACAACGTGAGTATAGCTGTTTTAAATAGCAAATTATGGGCAAGTTCATAAAAATACTACATTATTATTATTATTATTATTATTATTATTATTATTATTATTATTATTATTATTATTATTATTATTATTATTATTATTATTATTATTATTATTATTATTATTATTGTATAGTCAGATGTTTAGACTGGATTTGACATTTTTATCTGCCTCTCAAGTCCTTCCCCAAACCCTAGGATAGGCAGATGTTGTTTGATGATATTAAAGGCATCATCACAGAAGGTGAACTATTTTGTAATTGACTGGTGATTATTATTGTTGATCAGCCAGACAGCCAGATGTTTAGACTGGATTTGGCAATTTTATTCACCTTTTAAATTCTTCCCAAGGACTTAGGATAGGCAGAAATTATTGTTTGGTGGTGTTAAATGTATTGTCATAGGATGTAAGCTGTTCCAAGTAAAGCTGCCTTTTGAAATTGACCGATGATGATTTTGTCAGTGCCAATTATGTTCAAGTGCTACAGATGTTTTGGGATTACACTCTAGGTACCTATTACTATTGGTACTATCTTTGCTTTGTTTTGCTACAGACATTCTTCTATTTACAGGGTTTTTTGTATTTGTTTATTTGCTCCAGTTCTTTGCCTTCTCTTCTGTTGTCTCCAAGCACTACAGTATCCATTATCCAGACTTTTTAATCTTTCTTATCAATAATTGTTATGTCTGGGGTGCTTTGTGACAGGTGCTTGTCTGTTGGAGTTCTAAAGTCCAAGGTTACTTTAGTTTCTTCATTTAGTTCACTTTGTCTGTTTGATAGTCCCAGTTCTTGCCTGTAGGCAAATGGCATTTTTGCAGATATTTGGTGGTGATTATTATTATATTTTTATCTCATCTTTTCAATATATAATTCAAGTAGAGAACATACCTATAGTAATCCTCCTACCCGCTGCAAGGTAGGGGGCTAAGAGAGAGAGTAGCTAGCTTAAAGTCACTCAGCTGGCTTTCATGCCTAAGGCAGGCTTAGAATTCAGTCTCCTGGTTTCTCTAGGCCAGCATCTTAACCACTACACCAAACTGGTTCATCATTATGATACATTAGCAATGTACTCTTCTTTTTTGTATTATAATAAAGATTTCAATAGAAAAGTAAATGAGAGTGTTTTTTCAGGTAGAAGCAATATTGATACCCAAACATTGAACTAATAAATAGGTAGGATGTGCAAAAATATTTGGAGGAGTTCTTCATTTTGACACCAGTCCTCATGAAAATGTTACTCTTTTGCCCCATATGCATGGTTAGATATTATGAGATTCTGAAGCTTTTCCAAAGTTGTTTGAAGTTGTGTATGTGTGTTTTCTATTTCTTAGTTTTGTTTTATTGGCTTTCAATAAATGAGTGGTCCCGAATGAGAAAGTGTAATTGGTAATTTTATTTTTTGGCTTTTCTTACCAAACACAGAATAAAAACTTGAACTTAACTATGAGCAGCTACTTAGAATATGTATATTTTATCATGCTTCACTTGTTTTAAAATCTTTTGAAAAGGAAAAGGCTGTTTTCCATGACTATCTAAAATAATCCAATAAAGTTTCAAAGACACAAGATATGGCTTTATTCCTTGCTCTGCTTCAAGCAGGGGAAAAAAACAGAAAAGTCTATCAAACCAATATAGCCATAATTTAAAAGCATATAAACTAATTTTCCAAGCAAACATTTGCATAATAATATGTTCATCTTGCTAGATTCTGTAATGAAAAAGTATTTAACCAAATATATATTGCACAATTGGCAACTTCTGTGCAAATGTCTTCAGATAGTATTTGGCTGTTGTTAAAATGTTCTACTGTACTGCTGCTGTACTGTACTGCTTTATCAACACCTGGGAGATCCCCAGGGGATACTAGGGCTAAAGCTCGGCTGGGAAGCTGAAAAAACATCTCAGAAGAAAGTTATGTCTAATGATTTCCATATGATTATCAATAAACGTGTTCTTAAAAGTGATATGTTGAGAATGCTACATCAGAGATGCTGTTGCTAGCCCCCTACAGTACAAAACTGTGATTGTCTAGTTTGCAGTTTAGTATGTTGTATGAACCTAGAGCAGAGGTCCTCAAACTTGGCAACTTTAAGTCTTGTGGACTTCAACTCCCAGAATTCTCCAGTCAGAGCTGACTGGAGAATTCTGGGAGTTGAAGTCCACAAGTCTTAAAGTTGTCAAGTTTGAGGACCCCTGACCTAGAGAATAGGTTTAATTCAGTAGAGCTTGATTCAGTTAACTAGGGTAACATATTGATTGTAACTTATATGTGGGCTTAGAGACCTGCTGGTAAAACTTAAAATAGTTGTTGTTTGAATGTACTATGTTTGAAACATATCTATATCTCGTACATATTCTATAAAATTATTGTGCTGAACTGTTAATTCAGCATATTATGGCAGGAATGATGAAGAAGAGAGGGAGGAAGGGAGGAAGGATACTGATTAAAGTGCTGGTCTTGGAGTGAGGAAACCCAGATTCTATTTCTCACTTAGGCGTGGACTTGGATGACTTTCCCTGTCTTAGCTTGGGAAATTGAAAAACAACTCCTTACCAACCTGCACTGGATTTAGTATATTGGACTTTGGTCCATAATCTGCAGTGAAGAGGCATTTATCCTGCAGTGAATTGATTCAGTCTGATTCTAGCAATAATTGTAAAAATTTTGGAATTGGCCTAGAGATAGAATGGGAAGAATTAATTGACACTTTGGTTCTGAGTCCAATTCAAGGTTCTGGTTTTGACCTTTAAAGCCCATCGTGGTATGCTGATGTTCAGAAAGTTCCTCAAGACCTGGCTTTATCATCAGACTTGGATATTCCAGGGAACTGGTAAAATCTTTTGATGGCTGCATCAGAGTGGCTGATTCACTCTCTTCTGTGCCTTGTGATTTTATTTTTTAATGATGACTGCTTTATACTTTTAATAATGATTGTTTTATGTATTTATTATTTTAATTGATTGTTCTACACTGGCAGTCCCCAACCTTTCCAGCTTGGTGGACCGGTGGTGGGGAGAGAATGGTTCCATGTGAGCGACAGGTGTACATATCAGCACACGCAAATCTATGGAATTTGGTGCACGAGCACCTGCTGCTCACACAAATGGAGCTGTGCACAGGAGTGGGAGCACCTGCCGCTCTTGTAAGTCGAGCTGCACACATCTCCTGTCTTGCCCACCGCTCGCACAGCCTGATTCCCGCGTACATTTGCACAAATGTACAATAATAATGCATCCCCATTCCTATTTGGAAACATCTCATTCTCAGTCCATTAGGCTTGGGTAGATGAATGAATCCATCATTTGAATGAAGCTTTTCAGTTACTGATACATATTTATTAACTGTATTTACTCATTTACTAAGCCATGATTTATATTAACCAGGACTGTTAATTAGGTCTGAAATATCCAAAGTTATTCTTGCAGACCAGCAGAGTAATCATGGCCTTATTTAACTGATTTCAACCCCCCCCCCCCAATCTTTTTTCACTCTTTGTGCCTTATAACTTTGTGGAATGACTAGAGCAGTGATGGCGAACCTTTTTTGGTTCGCGTGCCAAAAGGGGGGGGAATGTGGGGGATCACGTGTGTGCGTGCCCACACTCATAATTCCATGCACCCCCGCACATGCACGCATGACCCCCCTGCTCCCAGCATGCAATGGCACGCCCATTTTTCACTCTCCCCAGGCTCCAGAGCCTTTCTAGGAGCCTGGGGAGGGTGAAAACGGCCTTCCCCACCCCCTCTGGAGGCTGGAAACAACCTGTTTCCCAACTCCCAGTGGGCCCAGAAGGCCCGAAAATCAGTCGGCCGGTGCACACATGTGCGCCGGACCTGAGCTCGCGTGCCCACCGATATGGCTCCGCGTGCCACTTGTGGCACCCGTGCCATAGGTTCGCCATCACGGGACTAGAGCATTTGGTGCCTCCCAGTTGATACTCAGATTCAGCAGCAAAACTGTTAGCAGAAATAGATGTCAGCATTTGCTTCTTTGTTCTTTTGCTAGCCTGATTATAAAGTGGGGAAGCAGCTAAAAATGTTGGCCCAATCCCATGAAATCAATGGAAGCTAAACAAGCAAGCAAACAAACAAAAGTGTAACCCAACAGTTAAAAAAAGTTGATGAAGATGTTTGGATGAGGCACAGAACCAAACCAGGAATAAGCCAAGAAGTGGCAAACTATTCATTCCCATTCCCATATTAAACCATAGTAATAGTCAGTAGGGGGTGCGGTGGGTCAGTGGTTAAAGATACTGAGCTCGTCAGCGTGAAAGCTGACAACCCGGGTTCCAGACCAAAATACAGACCAAATACAGTTTGGCCTAGTGCAATATATGAACCAATTGAATCCTATAGGAGTGCAGAAGTGTTTTCTACATCCAGACCTAAGTAGCATCTACCACACAACAGTTCTTTTTCATTCTTTTTTGCATCGATTCGAAGGTGTATCATTTGATACTATTAATAATACTACTTTCATTATAATAATTATAATTATAACAATACTTTCATTATTTATATATTTTACATATATATAATGTACCTACACATACTGTATATTATCTTATATACTTTCATTATTTTATTACTAATGCATACACATACGTATATACATTTTGTCATAAAGCTTACACGCTACCATTACAAGACTAGACAAAAGAAGTATGTGGTAAATAAATTTCTGAACCAAGCTTCAAAGGTAATAATAATGGTACTATTATAACCTCTTTAATGACTTATATTAGAGCGGAACGTGAAACTCATAGGATAATATTTTAAATGTGATGTTTTATTATTTATGCTCATTAGCTTTTTAAGATTGGAGTTTGTTGGCTTTATTTGGATTGTGTAGCATAAAAATTATATTAAAGTTAATCTTAAGGTGCTAAAGGTAGTTAAAGTATAGTCAGAACTGATTACTGAACCTACAATTACTAAAGACATACTGTATAGTGCTTCAATGTTGAATGAAAGTTCCTGCTAAACTCAGGAATATTTTGCAAAATTCTGTATATTTAAATATTTTAACTCTTCAGGTTTTCAATGTCTTCTGAATAAAGGCAGATGATTTTTATGGTTGTTTTTAAAAACTACCTTGATAACATTTTTCCTTGCATTGGCTAATTACTTCTGGAAGCTATATTATATTTGCAATCTTTTACCAATAGATAACAGCATGTTGCTTCAGATAATTAGATAATACCTGAATAGACTTCTACAACACAAATATGCTTACTGAAGATTAAATCCCACCAAGTTCATTAGATACTGAATTAATAACCTTTAGTGAAAAAAATATTGATAGAAGTCACTGAGTTTTCCGATTATATCTTTATTAAAATATTCAAATTGAGCTTAGTATCATTTTTGGGGGGGGGGGTTCAAAGCAAAATGTGATTTTGTCCTTTTCCAGATTTCTTCTTCTACATATGCTAAATATATATTAAGATTTGAGAATAATATTTCTGGGGCAGGAGTTGCATTAGGACCAGTGTTTATCGGTGAATCTGCTATGGCTGTATTTGTTCTAAATTGTTATCCAGGGAATGCATAATGACAAATGTAGTGTAGTGACAATATATCAGCAAGGTACATGTATTCAAGTACTGCGTGGCAGTAGTATGGGAGGAAAGAGATGCCTCAGCTGTCACATATATTCCATAGCTACAATACTGCAATTGTGAATGCCAATTCCTGCTGTGTTTTTTGCATTACCCGTATATTCCGGCGTATAAGACGACTGGGCGTATAAGACGACCCCCAACTTTTCCAATGAAAATATAGAGTTTGGGATATACTCTCCGTATAAGACTACCCTTCCTACCATCTTTCTTTTTCTTTCTGTCTTTCTTCCTTCCTAAAATCTTTCTTTTTCTTTCTTTCCCTCTCACTTTTTTCTCTTCCTCCCACCCTTCCTCTTCTTCTTCCTCTTCTTTCCTTCCTTCCTTCCTTTCATCTCTGGTCTTCCTTCCTTCCCTCCTTCCTTCCTTCCTTCCTTTCATCTCTGGTCTTCCTTCCTTCCTTCCTTCCTTCCTTCCTTCCTTCCTTCCTTCCTTCCATCTCTGGTCTTCCTTCCTTCCTTCCTTCCTTTCATCTCTGGTCTTCCTTCCTTCCTTCCTTTCATCTCTGGTCTTCCTTCCTTCCTTCCTTTCATTCATCTCTGACCTACCTTCCTTCCTTCCTTCCTTCCTTCCTTCCTTCCTTCCTTCCTTCCTTTCATCTCTGGTCTTCCTTCCTTCCCTTTTCTCTTCTTCCCTCTTTCCTAGCCCTCAGCACCACAAGATCCTTTTTCCCAAATGAAGGAAAGAGTGCTGGTGGCGGCTGCGGTCGCGCCGAGGGAGCGCACCGCTGAGAGGCATCTCGTGCGGGGAGGAACCTTTGTCTAGCTCCGCTTCAAGAGCGAGCAAGCAAGCGAGAGCAGCGCAGCCACAGCGGGAAGGGAAGCAAGCAGTCTGCTCTGCCACTCAAGCCAGCGGCCGCCGGAAGCAACAAGGGCGTTAGGAAAAGAGAAGGAGAAGATAGAAGTGAAGGAAAGAGTGCTAGCGGCGGTGGCGGCGCTCCTCCTTCTCTTTTCCTAATGCCCTTGTTGCTTCCGGCAGCCGCTGGCTTGAGTGGCAGAGCAGGCTGCTTGCTTCCCTTCCCGCTGTGGCTGCGCTGCTCTCGCTTGCTCGCTCTCGAAGCGGAGCCAGACAAAGGTTCCTCCCCGCGCGAGATGCCTCTCAGCCGCGTGCTCCCTCGGCGGCCAGCTCCTGCCCGCGTCTCCTGCCTGCCTCTTGCCTTAAGCCGCCAGCTGACGGTGGCGGCTGCAGCCTTCCCAGCAGGCGACTGAGATGCAGGGCAGCATCGGAGCCCCGAGGCTCCTTCGGCCGCTTGGCTGGAGAACGGCGGGGATGCAGCTGTGGCCGTTTTTGAGCTCCCCCCGGCTCGGAAGTTTTAGTACCCGGCGTATAAGACGACCCCCAACTTTGGAGAAGATTTTCAAGGGGTAAAAAGTCGTCTTATACGCCGGCACATACGGTAATTGCATGTGAGCTTTCAAATCTGCATTTGACCTAAATGTAAATATTAATTGTATTCATAGTTTCACATCTCTGTATATATGTATTGGGATTGTTTTTAATCACCTACTTCCTTCCCACAATTTAGAGCACAGTATGCAGCTTTCTAGCAGTTCCGAGAAATAACTGTTGAGCTGGGTGAAGGAATTGTTTCTATTTTAAAATTTCTTGTCTCAACAATGTTCTGCTCTTTTATAGTGCTTAGCAGAGTTTTAGCTGCTCCAACCATGATTTCCAGCAATCAGATTCTTTCCCCCAGGTCATACAGGATCCAAGCCAATGAAATAGTTTCAGCAGTAGAATGATAATAGTATAGATTTCAAACATATTCTGCTGGGTAGCAACAGAAAGTATAGTTGTTCCCTCCCTCAAGATCATACTTCTATGTATGTTGAACTCAAATAATGTCATTAGGACCTGTGATACATGGATTGTGATTGAACACATTTCTGAGTGGTGAGATAAAATACGCCTGTGGCTTAGCCTACAGTAGTTAAGCTGTGTGAACATATGATGATTATGTGGATTAAAATAAAGGATGTTCTTAAGATTAGTACAATGATATTTTGAATAGGCTTTATGAATATTGTAATTGAAACACTTAATTATTTCATGTATTAAAAAAAAAAACGGGGTATGATTTAATCTACTGAAATTACAATGCCTCATAGCGGATTCTGTGGATTTGACAGAACCTTTATCCCTTCACCCTGCTAGTATACTTGCAATACAATAGGTGTTAAGAGAAATAAAAGATTATCTGTCTCCATTCAAAGCAAGTTAATATAAAATGGCATCCTTCATTCTATGCAGTGTTTTAAAGACAAATACATATTTTCTTATTTATAATTTGGATTATACAATAATATGTATATTATACATATATACATAGTGCATAGACATATAAAATACATATTTTATTTCATATTTAGTCCCTATTCTTTAACAACTTTAATATTTAATTGTTTTTTATAAAAACAATTCAATCTATCTTTTTTGCATTTTCATTCAATCTATTTGTTCCCTAGTAGTCAGTGAATAAAAGCTCTAAGTTTGTGCCAATCAAATTCTGATGATAATTTTCAAGGGATTGTTTTCAATTGATCTGCTTTTTTTTTTAGATTACCAGAGACTGATGACTGTGGCA
Source organism: Diadophis punctatus similis (assembly GCA_023053685.1). Lineage (NCBI taxonomy): Eukaryota > Metazoa > Chordata > Lepidosauria > Squamata > Dipsadidae > Diadophis > Diadophis punctatus. Next base: position 238,271,125 of record JALIGW010000001.1, on the reverse strand, counting down.
GAGACAATCACAGCACTGATGTTTCCATTCCAATGGCAGCATGTCTATGTTCCCATCCTTCCGGCCTCTCTCCTACATTTTCTAGATGCTCCTGTCCCATATTTAATGGGATTGCACTCTAATGGGCTTGATGACCGGTCTAAACTGGAGCTCCCTCAAGAGGTGAGAAATTTTTTTTTATCAAGCTTAATTTCACTGCTTGTTCAAAGTTACAAAAAAAAAAAAGAATGCTGAATTCATTTCAAATCTATTCTTGCTGTGCACATGAGTCCTTAGAACAGTGTTTCCCAACCTAGGCAACTTGAAGATGTCTGGACTTCAACTCCCAGAATTCCCCAGCCAGCGAATGCTGGCTGGGGAATTCTGGGAGTTGAAGTCCAGACATCTTCAAGTTGCCTAGGTTGGGAAACACTGCCTTAGAAGAAGAGTGATAGTTTACTAAGGGAAGAAATGCCTTGTAACCAGAATCACCACTCATTTATTCTTTCCTCAACCTCTTCAAAGCCTCATTATTTGCTTAATAGGACAGCCACTCCTATGATTAGCCTATGGCTTATCAATATATCAGGAGGAATTAAATTTTCTTCTGCTTTCTGTTGCTCTAAATAGATGGAGGGAAAAAAACCAGCCAGGTAGTATATTGCTGCCATTATACAATTGGAAATCACTGTGGAGAGGGTGAAGTGGGAATACTTGAATGTTTTTGCAATAAGGGAAATATCTATTTTTATATTTAGTATGGAATACCTGTGATCCTTTAGATCAGTGGTCCTCAATGTGGGCCATATTTTTAGATATGATTATAATAATCATATCAGCAACTATGAGGCTAGTCACAAAAGGTATATGATGCTTAGAGGGGGGGCATAAGAAAAAAAAGGGTTGCATTGTTTTACATTATTTTTGTTATTAAATTTCCATGTCTTTCACTAAATAAAGACATAGTATGCATATTTCAAACAGGTGCTGCTAAATGTTTAACCTCTGCTTATGCTTACTCTTATCTCTCTTCCTACTTTAATTTTTAGGCAAATTTGTGTTTTGTGGATATAGACAACCATTATGTTGAGTTGCCAGAAGACTTGCCTCAATTTCCAAATAAACTTGAATTCATTCAGGAAGTCTCTGAAGTACTTATGTCTTTTGGGATTCCACCTGAGGGAAACCTACATTGCAATGAAAGTGCCTCCAAGATGATGAAAAGTCTCAGGACCTGTGACATAGTCTCTGATAAGAGGAATGGCAACATAGGAGGACCAACTATGAATTCTTACGAACTACTGAAAGAAAATGAAACCCTAGCAAGACTGCAAGCGCTTGTTAAAAGAACAGGAGTTAGTCTAGAAAAGGTAAATTGCATAATAGTTACGGGAGTTCTGCAACACTACATGCATAATTAATGTAAGATTGTTTGGAAATTTTATCTTGAACTAACAGCAACATCCTTGGGGGTCATATGAATGTTTTAAATCAATCAGTCAGTCCCTGGGCAGGGAGTCAGAAAAGCAAGTTGATTATGGTGACACAACAGAGACAAAGTCCTGCTCATGTTGTATATGTGTTGTGTTGACATCGCACATGTGCACAAAGAGGCAAAGCTTTGATTATCCAGCTGCAATTGCTGCATTGGGGTTGTTGTTTTTTACACACACACCCATGGACATTTCTGGCTAATTAGCTTTATTCCCAGTCCACCTATATACTGTCTACTAAACAGGGAGTAGGGCGTCATATAAGAACAGCAAAATAAATAAAATAAATAGACTTAAAAGTTTGCTACCTACAAAGATAATAATGAAATAGTTTCATTAATTTGGCAAGCATTTTCTCACTGAGTTTTCAGAGTGTTTTCTTCCTAATTTTTGTTCCAATTTGGTACCAGTTAACTATTTCTTAGATGTTGACACAAAAAAGAATGCTTTTCTGATATGTCAATTTTTCCCTTTTATTTCTTCATTATACTATTAAGGAGTAAGGACAACCTGTTTAACACTCATAACAGCACATTTTGGTACTAAATAAGCTGTGGTATAATTGATAATGTATACTGTAAATAGCCTAGGCATTCTCTTCTGTTAGAAGGTTTATATGGAATAATGATTGGAAACTGGCTACTAAAAATGCCAAATATGACTGTCTCCATCTTCTTTTTTTTAAGGCAAATAAGTAAAATCTGATTAAGTCAGGGGAAAAAAAGTATCACAGAATCTTTTTAAAAAAGAAGCATGGAGGATAAAAAAAAATCTAATAGAAAAAGACAATTCAAAATTTAAGATGACCTCTCCTTCCTCCAAAGGAAAAGAAATCAGACAAAAATTAGAGACAGTCTATACCAGTTTATCCATCTTGTTAGTCTAATGTTTCCAACTCCAGCTGAAACTTACCTTGGAGATTTTCCTCCACACAGTACATCTTACTTTTATATTTGCGGGGATATCCATGGATAAAAGGTAGGGGGGCAAACAACAATGCACATGTCATGTCATCATGCAAATGCCACAATTTACATATTTGGATCAGATATCAGGATAATTTAAAGAAAGGGGCTAGGCCAGGACAAAAATTTGAATTTATGCTACTGATTAAAATTGCTTGCCTATAATATGTGGTCCCTGATATCAACTAACTTCTGTTACATATTCTCACATACTCAAACATAGACACATTTTTCTTTATTCCTATATTCTATATTCTATATTCCTTCTAGCAGGAATATGAGTATGAGGATCTAAATAATTTGTAAAGACAATTTCCCCTGGACTCTATTTTTAATCACGTATATAAAGTGCTAATCTGTTGTATATAGATCAGGGGTCCCCTAACTTGGCAACTTTAAGACATGTGGACTTCAACTCCCAGAATTCTGGGAGTTGAAGTCCACAAGTCTTAAAGTTGCCATGTTTGAAGACCTCTGATATAGATGCAGTTACTTTATATTTTGCCTAGCAATGAAACAATGGAGTACTATCTGGTAAAGCTCTTGACATTTCAGTTTAAGTAGCACTTATACATTTTGATTCCTCAAGATAGTAAAGCTGAACCACTATATGAGGATTTCTTTCCTTAAAGGTTGAACTTCGAGAAGAGATGAGTAGCAAGAAGGATCTGAAAATGCAGTGTGATGAAGAAGAATTAAAGATTTACCAGCTCAACATTCAAATACGGGAAGTTTTTGCAAATCGTTTCACTCAGATGTTTGCAGATTATGAAGTATTTGTTATTCAGCCCAGTCAGGACAAAGAGTCGTGGTTTACTAATAGAGAACAGATGCAGAACTTTGATAAAGTGAGTATGAAAAATTATATTCTTAAAATGAGAAAGAGAATTTATACAAGTTCACTGCAAATGTCTATATACTATAGTTTGTAAAAGTTAAAATAAGAGATCTGAAATGGGGCACAGAAAGATTATTTAAAAAATTCTTGAGAACAAACATTAGTACATTTAATTTTCATAAGATCCATGTGATAAACTGTGGGTGGCTATGCCTTATGAACAATAATAAATGGTGATTGTTCATATGAATAACAATCAATATATTTCTATAAATTATAGCTCAGTTATGGTGTTTTCTTTCTTTCTGATAGCACTCATGATAGTAGATATATTATTAAGATCTGAGGAAAATATACTTATTTAATGGCTATATCTGCTGTAATATATTTGCTGTATTAGTTGTCATAGCTACATCCAGAAGGTTAATATGAGAACATGGGGGCTTTAAAGTATTTTTCTTCTAATAGTAATTCCCTTCTTCTTTGTATATTGTTGGTGCAATTCCTGAAATGTCACAACATTTTAAAGGAAGAGATGCTTTCATTTACTGATTGAATATCTTCTGATCGAGGATGTATATAAAATTCATGTTTGAAATCTTTGAGAGTCACTGTTACTAACTAAATGACTTCAAATAAAATTTGAAGCAGCTTTTCCTGTTTATATAGTTTGGTACAGGAATTCTTCCAGCAAAATAGAGAGAAAAGTGCAGATGTATTGTTATAATTTCCATTAATTAAAAATTAATCAAGTACAGTAATTGAATCCTATAGTATAGTTCCGTGGTGGCGAACCTATGGCACACGTGCCACAGGTGGTATGCGGAGCCATAGCAGCCGGCACGCGAGGGTTGCCCACCGGCAAACCGGAAGTGCGAAAAAACGCACTTCCAGTTTGCCGGTGTGCTGTTTTTTGCACTCTGGAGGGTTCAGGGAAGCTCCCTGAAGCTCCGGAATGCAAAAAACTACAAAACGGACAAACCAGGTTCGCCACCACTGGTATAGTTGTTTCCAAATGTTTATGATTTTTGTCACTTCCTTTGTGTGCATTCAATTTTTCCTTAGAATTATATAGTTCTAGGAGTTGGAAAAACATAGAATCTTTAGTGTTTTTCAGAATGTATTGTATTAGAATATGGTAAAATAGAAAATAACTTCAGATGAATGAAAGCATTCATGTCATTTTAAAAAAGCAATTACAATTTAAGGAAACATAAATACCTCTTTTTTCATTTTATTAGGCATCCTTCTTGTCTGATCAGCCTGAACCTTATTTGCCTTTCCTCTCAAGATTTTTGGAGACGCAGATGTTTGCTTCTTTTATTGACAACAAGATTATGTGTCATGATGGAGAGGATAAAGATCCTATCTTGAAAGTGTTTGATTTTAGAGTTGATAAAATAAGATTGTTAAATGTTCGAACACCAACTTTGCGCACATCCATGTATCAAAAATGCAGTACCATTGATGAAGCTGGTAAGAGTTGCAAATTTTAATTCTATTTAAATAAATGTAAGGGGTACAGGACACTAATTATATACTAATAAAACTTAGCTACTCACTTATGTGTATCTAAAATACAACTGCAACAGCATTTTTAAATAATAAATTGGAGAAGCAAGACATGAAGAGTTTAGAGGGGGGGAAACAGGTAATAAAAGAAAATGTACCTAAAACTAATTTACATCTATATCATTTATTATATCTTTCTAGTCTTTCTGCTGGAGGTTCCTTGAATAGCTGTCTTTATCAACTTACAGAACAATTATTAATTTTATCAAAATTGTTGTCACAGCCTCTCATTATTTATTATTTGCATACAGTACTTGCACTTTCTCTTCCTGCAGTCACCATGCATTCACTAGTTTATTTCATTATTTCCTTTGTATGATACATTTTAATTATCCATTACCATCACATAGTTTTTCCATATCCAGAAGCCATCACAACCTTTATATCCTTCAGTAAAACTCAGTATTTCATCATAAATAATGAAGTCAGTCATGCTTTTAGATTTATTTCATTTCTTTTCCATGTAGAGACATGAATAGGCTAATTATTAAACCATGTATTTGAAACAAATAGACTTTGTCTAAGCAACTATTCACAAAAATCACCATTCTCATTTGTTCTTAGTCTCAGCCCAGTCAATTTTTCTGTACTCTTGCCTAATCACTAAGTAAAGTATTTTTTTCTCCTGGATAATATTCATTCAGAATGTTGCATAGTTTCCTCCAAAAGCTTACTCTGGATCTACCATTATCACTGTTTTTTTGGAATGTAACATGTAGGTTTCACAAGCTTATGGATTTCTACTCTCTTATGCACCCACAACATCCTAGATGACACCAGTTCATACTTCATGACTTTGTGAAAACTTTATGAAAAAGTTTCCCTTCTCATCGAAGAAGCTTCTTCGATGAGAAGCAAAATGTTCTCAAAGGAAAAAAAACAAGAAAATCCAGTTGCCTTTTAATGAAAGCACTTTTGGGACATGCATTCCAAATCATAATTTTCAATAAAAATAAGCCATGCAATTATTACCAGTATGCCCACATTTTGATATACTATGTCAGAATCTGTAATTTGTAATCTCTGCAAGCCAACCTCCTGTTACCCATATTCTACTAACAATACATAGTGTAATGACATAGTGTCAGGATTCAAACAAATTACACTATCAAACAGTTGAGAAAAATGGTGTAGGGTCAATGTGTTTTAATGAGCTACTGCATGCAATATAATTGTATTGAGACACTCCTTTTTATGTATTTCTAGCAGTAATGTCCTAATTCATATTTTAGGATTCGAGATTTTTATTCTTTTATTTCACAATTTAACATCAGCTGTGCTAAATAATAATATGATTCAATGTTTTATTGCCCCCCCCCCCCAGAAAAAGCTATTGAGTTAAGACTGGCAAAAATAGACCATACTGCAGTCCTTCCTCATTTATTAGATATGAAGATTGGACAAGGAAAATATGAACCTGGCTTTTTCCCCAAGCTACAATCTGATGTACTTTCAACGGGGCCAGCAAGCAATAAGTGAGTATTGTATCGCTGTATTAATATGACATATGTGACTGAATCAGCTTCTCCCTCAGAAAAGTGACTTGCAGTTATTCAGTGTGTTGATGTGGTGGGATGTAGTCTGGATTCCCAGGAGTGATGGACTTCAGAGGGCAAAGCATGGAAAATTTGGTCAGGAGAAAGACAGAATAGAATAACAGAATAACAGAGTTGGAAGGGACTTTGGAGGTCTTCTAGTCCAACCCCCTGCCTAGGCAGGAAACCCTACACCACTTCAGACAAATAGTTATCCAATATCTTCTTTAAAACTTCCATTATTGGAGCATTCACAACTGGAGGCAAGTTGTTCCACTGATTAATTGTTCTAACTGTCAGGAAATTTCTCCTTAGTTCTAAGTTGCTTCTCTCCTTGATTAGTTTCCACCCATTGCTTCTTGTCCTACCCTCAGGTGCTTTGGAGAATAGCTTGACTCCCTCTTCTTTGTGGCAGCCCCTGAGATATTGGAACCCTGCTATCATGTCACCCCTAGTCCTTCTTTTCATTAAACTAGACATACCCAGTTCCTGCAGCCGTTCTTCATATGTTTTAGCCTCCAGTCCCCTAATCATCTTTATTGCTCTTCTCTGCACTCTTTCTAGAGTCTCCACATCCTTTTTACATAAGGTGACCAGATTTTAACATTGGTAAAGAGGGACACCATTGACCGGGATGGGTGGGTTCCTGATTAAAAATTATTTATTTATTTTTTTTGGTCGTTTTTGTATGCCGCCCCACTCCCGTAGGACTCAGGGCGGCCATACAACTATCTTTCTTTCTTTCTTTCTTTCTTTCTTTCTTTCTTTCTTTCTTTCTTTCTTTCTTTCTTTCTTTCTTTCTTTCTTTCTTTCTTCTCTTCCTTTCTTTCTTCCTTACCTTTCTTTCTTTCTTTTTCTTCCTTCCTTCCTAACTTTTCTTCCTTCCTTCCTAACTTTTCTCTTTCTTTTTTTCTTTCTGTCTGTCTGTCTCTTTCTTTCTTTCTTCCTCCCTCCCTCCCTCTTCCTTCCTCCTTCCTTCCTACCTTCTTTCTTTGTCTTTTCTCCTTTCTTCCTTCCTTCCTTCCTTCTTTCTTTGTCTTCCTTCCTTCCTAACTTTTCTTTCTTTCTTTCTTTGTCTTCCTTCCTTCCTAACCTTCCTTCCTTTCTTCCTCCCTCCCTCCCTCTTTCTTTCTTTGTCTTTTCTCCTTCCTTCCTTCCTTCCTTCCTTCTGTCTTCCTTCCTTCCTTCCTAACTTTTCTTTCTTCTTTCTTTCTTTCTTTCTTTCTTTCTTTCTTTCTTTCTTTCTTTCTTTCTTTCTTTCTTTCTTTCTTTCTTTCTTTCTTTCTTTCTTTCTTTCTGTCTTCCTTCCTTCCTTCCTTCCTTCTTTGTCTTCCTTCCTTCCTTCCTTCCTTCCTTCCTTCCCTCCCTCCCTCCCTCCCTCCCTCCCTCCTTCCTTCCTTTCTTTCTCCCTGCAAAGCAATCCCCACCGTGGCTCCTTTCTCCCTCGCCCAGCCCTCTTCCAAGAGGCCAACTCCTGATGCCGCCACTTCTGGCATCCCCACGCCTCTTTCAGAAGGGAGGTAAAGAGGGCGCTTCCCCTCCCCCGGAAATAAGAACCCCCCGCAAGAGTAACAATCACAACAACCAGGGCTGGCAAAGCACCTCACCAGCAGCAGCAGCCGGCGGGAACAAAAGCAAGCACGGGGCGATGAGAAGGCTCACCCCGGGCGGAGCTTCCATGCAGCTTCTGCATTCCAAGAAGCAGCAGTGGAGGCGGCAACAGTGGCCCCCCTTCTTGGAGCCCCTGCTGTCCTCCCTTTCCCCAATGGAGCTGTGAAAGTCCTGCAACCTCAGGGCGTATGGGCAATTGCTTAGCTTTGGGTTGAAGCCTCGGCTTGCTGCCACCTCCTCCTCCTCCTTCTCCTCTACCCCCCCGCTTCCTTTGCTCTGAAATAATGGCACATGAGCGGCAGGGCCGGCGGTTGTGACTGACTACTTCCTCCTCTGCCCTGCTAGCTCAGGAATTCTGGGAGTTGAAGTCCACGAGTCACAGAAGAGCCAACTTTGCTCGTTTCGTCACTGCCGGAGTTTGACTTCGAACTGCGTGCGCTCTCCAGAATTAAGGTGACTAGATGTCCCGCTGTTTATTTCCAAAGAATTTTTGTTGTCGGGCATTCTTTCCAAAAAGCGTGACTTTTTGGAAACAATGCGGGACGCGGGACACATGCTTAAAAAGCGTGTCTGTCCCGCCGAAAGCGGGACGTCTGGTCACCTTATTTTTACATCGTGGCAACCAAAACTGGATGCAGTATTCCAAGTGTGGCCTTACCAAGGCATTATAAAGTGGTATTAACACTTCATGTGATCTTGATTCTATCCCTCTGTTTATGCAGCCTAGAACTGTGTTGGCTTTTTTGACAGCTGCTGTACACTGCTGGCTCATATTTAAATGGTTGTCCACTAGGACTTAAGAAGGCTCCTTCCTAACAATTCCCAGAGTACATCTATAGTGTTGCAAATAGTTGCTTTAGTTTGACAAGTCTATAAGTGAGGAACAATAAAAGAAACTTCCCAGAACTAGCTCCACAATAAAGGAAATTCCCCAGAAGTAACTCCATGTGTCTTTCTTGATTCTTATGACCTGACAATCAATAGCACATGATCATCTGTATCCTGATGAAAAGGAGGACAGAGAGGGGGGGAGGGGGAGGGGAGAGAGAGAGAAAGAGAATGAATGAATGAATGAATGAATGCTGAGGGACAGTTTCACCCCAAGTCAGTTTTGGAATAAAATCAACTCTCCTATTCTCTTGCCCTGCTGTCACAGCATGCCATCACAACTCATTTGATCCAGTTAAGTGTGTTATGCAAATGCAGACATTGTCTAGAAAATGAAATGTTTATTAATTAAAATATAAAAATTTAGGAATTGTAATTAAAGGAGATTTTTTAAAAAGTTTAGGTTTTCACTAGGAGAAAAGCAAACAAAGCAAACTAGCAAGTCTCATTCACTTTAAAAGTTATACAATAGCAATCATCTCACAGTCAAACATAGTTCATATTTATATGGATGAACAAAAAAAAAGATACCTTAATTATTTTCTCCCATGTGTTTGACTCCTGTAGTTCTACACCATAGTTTTCACTCTTATTAGCATCTTGGTGTTGATGACATATTGGCAATTAAACTGTGTTATTATTAGCACTTCCAGATAGGGATGAACATATTTGACCTTATTTATCTAGTGCAGTGATGGCGAACCTATGGCACGCGTGCCACAGGTGGCACGCGGAGCCATATCTGCCGGCACGCGAGCCGTTGCCTAGCTCAGCTCCAGCACGCATGTGCATGCCGGCCAGCTGATTTTTGGCTCGCACAGACGCTCTGGGAGGGCGTTTTCGGCTTCCGGAGAGCCTCCGGGGGACGGGGAAGGCCATTTTTTGCCCTCCTCAGGCTCCAGGGAAGCCTCTGGAGCCTGGGGAGGATGAAAAATGGGCCTACCAGGCCCACCATAAGTTGGGAAATGGGCCATTTCCGGCCTCCATAAGGCCTCCGGGGGGGGCGGGGAAGGTCGTTTTCGCCCTCCCCAGGCATTGAATTATGGGTGTGGGCACTCGCGCATGTGCGATAGCACGCGCACATGCACTTTCGGCACCCGAGGAAAAAAAGGTTCGCAATCACTGATCTAGTGTATCTAAAGAATACCACTTTTGATTTTCTAGATGGACCAAACGCAATGCACCTGCACAGTGGAGGAGGAAAGACAGACAGAAACAGCACACAGAGCACCTGCGTCTTGACAACGATCAGAGAGAGGTAAAAACTGTTCTGTTACATTATCCAGCTATAGAATCAACATTTTCTATAAATAGTAATGTACTTTTCCTGATTTTGTCCTACCAAAAGAAAGGAAAAAGCATTCCAAATCTTTAAAGCTATGTCTATTTATTCAGGAGAATGGTTGACATACTGCTTTGATTCCATGGGGGGAAAAATTAAGGGAAATTATTACACACTGTTGATGAATGTGACATCTTTGGTTCAGCTTTTGGTAGTTGTAATTTGTAGGAGACACCATCTTTACTTGGAGAGATAGCTCCATATTTTCAGGAACCTTGAAAGCAGTACCAGAGCTTATGATAGGATCAACGATTTCGAAGGTGGGAATAAAGCAGAATGTGATCCACAACATGAGGGATGGTGAGGCTGTGAAGGGGTGAGAGAAGCCAACCCAAGTAAGAGTACGAAATCCAGAATTAAACTCAGAACATGACAATGGCAAGTCTCTTACACATGGTTGAAAATTATATAGGAAACTCTGTAGACATGACTATAATATTTAGACAAGTTTCTGCATGAGATCCTAAGACCCATAGATCAGAAGGCACTCTTCTTCTTACTGGGAAAAGTCAATAAACTTTCCTGACGGGATCTGGTAATGTGAACTGGATAAACACAGCAGCGCAAATAAAGTTTTCCAAAGGCAATGCTTTGTTCATTGTTCATTGCCAATATCTACATCAAGCAACATAAACATAGTCTCTATATGTGGCCATCACTAATGGGCAAAATCAAATTGATTACATAATAGGAAACAGAAAAAAGGAAAGTGTAATCCTGTCAGCAGGATATTTCCAAAATATCCTGATGCAAGAGACTAAAAAAAAATGGGCTTGGTAACGTTAAGTAGAAAAGAATAACAGAATGAATAAGGTGGTCAATATCAAAGAAATAATTGGAATTCTTTGGAGAGCTACAGATTACTTTCAGAGACAAATCAAGAAGGAGGTCTTTTGTCCATACTGTCACTAGGCATCAAACCTGCGACAATACTTAACTGAATTATGAGATGGGATATTCTTTTACCTAAATGTTTGTGCTAAAAATTGCCTACATTAGTTGTCAAAAATCAGTCATGTGGCTACTTTCCATTAAGCAATTATTACCTATCATGAAAATATATTGAAACCTCAATTTACCAAACCATGATACAATAAACTTTGTAGACATTACATTAAATTTCACAACCATTTGTAACAATTGCTCAATCATGTCAATTTAAATCATTTGTAAAATGACATCATCATACAAATGATGTAACTACATAAATGGCGCAGCATAACTTTTATTAGTCTTAGATTGTAATGGTTAATTTGTATAATGACATCATTACACTTGCAGATGATATAAATTGCTATGATCACATATTCTAATTTAGCAGACAACTGAGAATAATGGATACCATATCCCCTATATCTGATTCATTAAATCAAGGTTTCACTGTACTCTAGAGGTACTGAGCAAAAGAAAAAAAATCAATATGATGTAATTGATAACAGTTTTAAAGGAAAATAATAATTTCTGGAGAATAATTACTCATAAAACTGTGATTTACATTTCTGATTTTCAATTTTTTAAACTGTGCTATACATTGATGTAAAAATTGTATTTCTTTATCTTGTTAAACTTCTGTTAATTGTAAATTATATTGCATCATTCTTTTTTTTACTACAAAGACATTAAGTATCGTAAATCACCTCTACCTTCTTCTGGCATATGAGCATTTAAAATGTTATGCTGGTCCATCATGCTTCTACTTAATATCCACTACTTGATTTTTTTATTTATATAGTTTTGTGTTATTTTGCTACCTTTTCTATCTCATCAGCAGCTAGATTTTTTTTTGAAAATGTCAGCTGCTATTATATTTAAACATAGACCAGAAAAATTGGTTTTAGGTACTCTATTAAATCTGTTTCACTGCTTTAATCTGGTTTGTATATATCTGTATCCATATAGCAAAATACTGTATATATTTATATATTAGACAAAGATACATACACACAAACAAACACAGTTTCATAGGAATTGCAATATTTATAAAAACTCATTTGAAAAATTTGCTTTCTTTAATCCAAACACATTATATATATCATAAATTTAGCACAGTTTTTGGTCATGTTATCTGTGTATCTCACAAATGAGTATTGTGCAGTGTATTATTTAGGACATTCTGGCAGAGCTCTTTTTGGTGATAGGATATCCCACACCTCTGCTTGTGTGTATGCCCAGCTAGATATCTCCTGTTTTAAGACAGTTCCCTTTGACAATGCATTTTGCAAGAAGACATTGTGGATTACATTAATCATACTACTATGGAAGATACTACAGAAGTTTCAGTTGGTACAACATGCAGTAGCTCGGGTAGTTATAGGTAGTTATGCTAATTCATCCTTGTAACATTAGTGCTACTGGAAATACATTGATTGCTAGTTATCTTCCAGGTAACTACAATTTAAAGTCCTTCTTGTCACCTTTAAAGCCCTACATGGATGGAACCTGAAGTGCATTGTTGTGGTCCAGTGGTGAAATCTAAAAATTTTCCCTACCGGTTTCTGTGGACATGGCTTGGTGGGCGTGGCTTGGTGGTCATGTGACTTGGGCGTGGCTTGGTGGTCATGGTCATGTGACCGGGTGAGCTCAAAAACCAAATTTCACACGTCACACGCAAACAACACAAAAGCCACACAACTGACTTATACACAATGCAAAAGCACACAAAATGGCCCTTGCAACAACAAACAGGAACCTCACAGAGCCACAAAGAGCTCAAAAACCAACTTTCACACTTCACACACAAACGCTACACAACTGACTCACACACAATGCAGAAGCAGCTGGATTTCACACAAAATGGCCCCTGCAACAAGCAGGAACCTTAGAGTCACAGAGAGCTCAAAAACAACTATCACACTTTACACAAAAATAACACAAAAGCTACATAACTGACTCACACACAATGCAAAAGCAGCTGGACTTCATACAAAATGGCCACTGCAACAAGCAGGAACCTCACAGAGTCACAAAGAGCTCAAAAACCAACTTTTACACAAACAACACAAAAGCTACACAACTGACTCCTACACAACTGACTCACACACAATGCAGAAGCAGCTGGACTTCACACAAAATGGCCCCTGGAACAAGCAGGAACCTCACATAGTTCACAGTTCAGGCGAATAGGTAGTAAAAAATGCTTTTTAAAAGTTTAAAAAGGGGAGGTTCCAATCCCCCGCTCAGCTGATTGTCAAATAGCTGATGGTGGGAACCTTTAAAAAAAAAACCTTTTAAAGCATTTTTTTACTACCAGTTTGGGTGAATAGGTAGTAAAAATGCTTTTTAAAAAGTAAAAAAAAAGGTTCATCAGCTGTGACAATCAGCTGTGCCGGCCAATCATCGGAACCTTTTTTTTAATTTTTAAAAGCATTTTTTACTACTGGTTCAGTGAACCGGAAGCATTTGTTACTACCGGTTTCGGGCCGAACCGATAGCATTTCACCCCTGTTGTGGTCCCTTCAAATAGTGATACAAATATGAATCACTGTTGCCAGAGCCTCTCACTATAGGTGGGGCCTGAATTGGTTCAGCAGGTGACGATGAAGTTGGAGAAAAGCTTCCCTACTCATGGCTCCAATTGCACATCCTATAGTGAGTCAGAGCTCCCAGTGAGTCAGGAATAACTGCTCCATCAAGGGGAATGCCCCCCTCATCCAGGTTAAAATTAGAAGCTCACAAGACAGATAATTTCTGGACATAGAGCAACTTAACTTTCGTAGGGTACCATCTCAGCCTTTTCCAATCCATTTCAGCATTTACAGTCTCAGGACTTCTGTGACACCTTCAATTAGTGTCAAGTGGAGATACATTACTGGATAACATCTGCATATTGACAGTACCTCATCCAAAACTGATATACATATAAATATTAAATTGATATACCTATTAAATAGTAGAGATGATTAAGCCTTTTGACATTTTGCAGGAGAGCCCCTACAAATCATCTTTCTTTATCAGCATCATAAAACCATGTTCCCAATTCCCAGCCCTCACAAGCATTTCAGAAGGAAATGATGATATTGAAGATCACCAAGAGGTCCAAAAGGATTAGAGGATCACAGTACCTCTCTCCAAGTCTTGATGAAGATTATCTTCCAGAATTACCGAAGTTATTTCCATCTCATGCCCATCTCTGAACTTTGACTGAAGAGGGTTAAATTTATTTATTAATCAAATTTATATAGCTGAAAGCTGACTTGGGCAGCATGCTACAAAATAGATAAAACCATATATAAATAACAAGAAACAAAAAAATATCCTTCCTCTAAGGCTCTGTGTAACTGAAGCCCCACCACCTTCTCAACAACCCCTTATGAAGGTGCTACACCACTGCCATCTTCAACTTATGAAGCATAATTCTCTTTTATTAAATGCTGACCACTTACCCAGTCAAGCTACTCAGATCTCCTCCCCAAGTCACAAAAAAGAAGCATTTCGCAAGTGGCAATGTTCATGCTACCGTGTTTCCCTGAAAAGAAGACCCTGTCTTATATTTTTTGACCCCCGAAATATGTTCTTGGCCTTATTATCGGGGGGTGTCTTATTATTTTCGGGGTGCAGGAGACGGGCCAGGCTGCGAGCCGCGCGTCTTACTGAAGTCTGGCAGCTTCGTGGCGTGTCTCGGCCGGGCTGCTTAGTTCCAGCTCCAGCCATCACCATAGAGCAGGAAGCGCACTCGCAGAACGGCCGCTGCCCTGGCTGGGGTTTGGAAGCTGCAGAGCCAGAGTTTGGGGGGAGAGAAAGAAAGAAAGAGTTCTGCTGCTTCTGCTTTTGGCTGCACGCAAGAAAAGCAGTAGAAGTCTTTCTTTCTTTCTCTCCCCCAATCTCCGGCTCTGCAGCTTCCAAACCCCAGCCAGGGCAACAGCTGCCACTCTATGGTGACGGTCATTGGAGGCCTCCCCTTCCCCCCTGCTCCTCTCTGCTCAAATCTCCCCACAGACCCCCCACCTGAGCGCTGACTGACCGGAGCACCCTCCGGCTTGCCCGGGAAGCCCCTCCACCTTGGGAATCACCAGACGGGACAGCGATTGAGCCGGACTCTTCCTGGGGAGGGGAGCCTCGCAGGACCCTTGCCTGCACTCCCTTCATCCCGCAGGCCCCGCTTACTCTTTCCAAGCGCCCGGCAGTGAAACACCGAGCAGCCACGCCAAAAGCATGCTAGCTGGCAATGATCATCAAAAAAAGCTAGGTCTTACTATTTTATAGCTTTGTGGCTTAGACATTTGTCTTACCAAATATTTACTGAACTGCAACATGATCACAATATTTTTCAACAATATAAGCTAGAAATCAGAGTAAGAATTAGTGAAGCCTTTGGAAGTAGAAGACAGCCTTTTAGTTTCCATTTTTGACTTAATCGCCCTTTGTAAGTATAACTTGCTAGTCACCCATTTGTGTGATGCACAAAATCATTGTATAGAAGAACAGATTGCTTACTGCAACTGTATTTTGTTGACACATTATCTGTGCATTCACACAACCCACCCTCTATCCTCTCATAAGCAATTATTCCCTTGAGGGTCTACATCAGCTAATGGAAGGCATCATAAAACAACACTATATTTTATGATGGATTGCAAATAATATTTTTAATTAATTTAATTTAATTTAATTTAATTTAATGGATTTGTATGCCGCCCAACTCCCTAGGGACTCTGGGCGGCTCACAACATATTCAGATCCATTTCGACAGTACAAATGCAATAAAATACAATAGTTAAAAAACATATAATATATAAAAATTAAAAGAGTATCGTCTCGCTTTCACCCCGCCTGCCGGAAGAGCCAAGTTTTTATTGCTTTCCGGAAGGCCAGCAGGGTGGGGATAGTCCTGATCTCCGGGGGAAGCTGGTTCCACAGGGAGGGAGCTCCCACAGAGAAGGCCCTCCCCCTCGGCCCCGCCAACCGACATTGTTTGGTCGATGGGACCTGGAGGAGGCCGACTCTGTGGGCCCTGACCGGTCGTAGGGAGGTATGCGGCAGGATGCGGTCCCGAAGGTAACCTGGCCCTGAGCCATGTAGGGCTTTAAAGGTAACGACCAACACCTTGAATTGGATCCGGAGACTAATGGGCAACCAATGCAGCTGGCGGAGAATTGGTGTTATGTGGGTGCATCTGGGAGCACCCACCACAGCTCGCGCAGCTGCATT
Source organism: Diadophis punctatus similis (assembly GCA_023053685.1). Classification (NCBI taxonomy): domain Eukaryota; kingdom Metazoa; phylum Chordata; class Lepidosauria; order Squamata; family Dipsadidae; genus Diadophis; species Diadophis punctatus. Next base: position 238,254,755 of record JALIGW010000001.1, on the reverse strand, counting down.
TTGCACCAGTTGCAGTCGCCGGACACTCTTCAAGGGTAGCCCCATGTAGAGCGCATTGCAGTAATCCAGCCGTGAGGTGATGAGGGCATGAGTGACTGTGAGAAGTGCCTCCCTCTCCAAGTAGGGTCGCAATTGGTGCACAAGACGTACTTGTGCAAAGGTTCCCCCTAGCCACAGCTGAAAGATGTTGCTCCAATTTTAGCTGTGGATCTAGGAGGACACCCAAATTGCGGACCCGTTCTGAGGGAGCTAATTTCTCTCCCCCAAGAACCAAGGAGGGACAGTTGGTCACGTCCTTAGGAGGCAATATCCATAACCACTCAGTCTTGTCAGGGTTAAGTTTTAGCCGGTTCTTCCCCATCCAGGGATGTTATCATCATCCAGGCAGCGGCCCATTACGTCTACAGCTTCCCCGAATTGAGACCGGGTGGAGATGTACAACTGGGTATCATCAGCATATTGCTGATACCTCACCTCGTGTCGTCGGATGATCTCACCCAGTGGCTTCATGTAGATGTTAAACAGGATGGGCGAGAGGACCGAGCCCTGAGGCACCCCACATAGTAGGGGCCTAGGGCTCGACCTCTGCCCCCCTATCAACACCGACTGCGTCCTGTCAGAGAGGAAGGAGGAGAACCACTGCAAAACAGTGCCGCCCACCCCCACCTCTCCGAGACGACGCAGAAGGATACCATGGTCAATGGTATCGAAGGCCGCTGAGAGGTCAAGTAGCACCAGGATAGAGGAATAACCTCCATCCCGGGCTCGCCAGAGATCATCCATCAGGGTGACCAAAGCCGTTTCCATACTGTAGCCGCGCCTGAAACCTGATTGAAAGGGATCCAGAAAATCTGTGTCAAATTAATGTTCCCACTCAGTTTTAAATAGCCTGGCTGTACGTAATTATCGTACATTTCACTGCAAAAGTAATACTTTCTCAATGTTACAGAATCATGTTTTCTTATATTTTTGAAATAGCACAGTAAGGTGTTGCTCACCTGTAACTGAGGTATTATCTTAGTATTATCATACACATAAGGGTAGAATATCTTTCCTCTAAAAACAGCTCAGCTCTCAATGGTACATTGCACAGAAGGCCATTGGAAGAATCTCAGTTACAGGTGAGCAACACCTTACTGTGCTATTTCAAAAATATAAGAAAACATGATTCATTGAGAAACATTGACATTCCAATTCTCTCTTTTTTAAAAAAAAAAATAGTTTTATTGAGTTGTTTTAAAATATACAAAAATACGAAAAAACATAATACATAACATTGAGAAAGTATTACTTTTGCAGTGAAATGTACGATAATTACAGCCAGGCTATTTAAAACTGAGTGGTAACATTAATTAAAAACACTATTTGCAATCCATCATAAAATATAGTGTTGTTTTTATGAGATATATATTTTGCTTTCTTGTTAAATTTAGAACTATATTGTTATATATCTTTTGTGCTCTTTTCTTTCTACAGAAATACATCCAAGAAGCTCGAAATCTGGGCAGCACTATCCGCCAGCCCAAATTGTCTAATTTGTCACCATCAGTAATTGCCCAGACCAATTGGAAATTTGTTGAAGGATTGCTGAAGGAATGCCGAAATAAGGTATGATATAATTCTTGACAATATTGTTCTAAGCTTCTGCTATTCAGAGGAGTTGAATTAGCTAGACCTTTATAGTAGTAAATATTCTAATAATACTGATATCCTTTGATGTAACATCTTCACACAAATGAGGCAGAACTGATCGTTTAAGTGAATACAAAATGTCCCCTTGATTGGGATAGAAATAAGTCTGTGGATCAGGACATTCTGCTAATGTGATTATTCTAATGATGGAATTATTCTAATAACATACAGTTTTCTCCATATTTTGACTTCAAATTTTTAGACTCAAATGCACAAGTAGTGTAATACTATTTAGCACTACTTCATGCACTACTGTGATTCGATGAATAGGAATAATAAACTTTAGAAAAAGGCCATCTAGGTTAATTTTCAGGTTTTACTGGCAGTGGCAAAACCTATAAAAAAGATACCAATATATATGCTATCCATTTCTGTTCTCCCATTTCTGACTCTACAAAATACTATATGACTATAGCCTCCATAATCAGTGTAGTAAATGATTCCCATGGAGAAACTAGGAACAACAAAGCAACAACAAGACCCCTTTAAACTGTAGAACAGCAGGCATCAAACTCGACCTGACCTTGGCCTCAGATTTCTATTCTAGCACAGTGTGTTAAAATTCACTGTTAGAAAAAATGAATCCTTAGTGTGTTGGCTGCTCCTGTCTTTCACCAAGAGTATCTCTGGCTACCTGATTTTCTAAATGAAAAGTGAATAATTCAGCTTTTATCAAGTGAGGAAGGCATTGTCTGTTTAGAGTTACTTTTGAGATAAAGACCCATGCAAATATAACAAAACTAGCTTGCCCAATGGAAAATTCTAGGAGGGCAAGTAGGTATTTCAAATTAGAAAAATGAAACACATTGTTCACATTGTTTGATATATTTCTTGTCTATCTAAGGGTTTGATATGTTGCAGAAATTCAGAGGTAATATAATTCTCTTTTCTGAATTCAAGTACATCAGATATGGACTATATAGCTTAGGCATTTTGAAGATCAATTTTCCAACTAGTGTTGTACCTATTCTCTTGCACTTGGTTATTGAAATATGGGTAATATGTGGCAATTACCATAATTTTTAACTAGAGTGCTAATGTTTTAGATTCCTCTACTTTTCCTTTACATATAATTGTAATTTTTAACATTTATGGATAAAAAGGGAGAATCTGCCAATATCCCACTCATATATAAGCACATTATTTTAACCTATTGAGCAGGATGTAGGAGAGTTTCTTATATAAATGAAAACTTTTTGCCTTTGATTTTCCTTTTTGGAAACACATAGCAGTCATGATATTCTATGGATTTCCCAGTGCTCAAGAGTGGCTTTTAGCAGATATTTAAATACAACAGGAAGAACATATACTATCTCCTTGTTTGAGATTCAGCTCCCTATGTGTTATATTTAGCAGTTTTCTTGCTTGTTGTTGAAATAATGCAGAACGGATGCTGTGGATTTGCACACATACTAAATGAAAGCAGATATAAATGATAAATCATAGCAGAAAAAATTACTGAATCAATCAAATATTTTAATTTTTCTTTTGGCAGATGAATGTTTACAGCAGATAAGTGATCAGTACTGGCAGAGTGTGATAATAAAAAAAAACCTGTTGGTGATTTTATATCTATGAAATATAGTATATTTCATACTGTAATTAGTTCAACAACTAATTGTATTGCTGCTTATTTTGCTCATTTGAGGTAATAGAGGATTCTGACTTTTTCAAAAAGCAATTATAACTTTTACATATGCTTTCTATTTTGAAAGACAAAAAGGATGCTGGTGGAAAAAATGGGCCGAGAAGCAGTAGAACTTGGTCATGGTGAGGTGAACATTACAGGGGTGGAAGAAAACACATTGATAGCCAGTCTCTGTGATCTTTTGGAAAGAATATGGAGCCACGGGCTTCAGGTGAAGCAGGTAAGAAATGTACTTTTAGGGATATTTAATGCTGATTACACTTTTTAATAGGCTTTGGGATATTAATGTAAATGAGAACTATTGATATAGAGTTGGATCCAGAAGAGGCTGCCATGAACAAAAAAGATACAGTCAATCAATGCCTGCAGATTTTCCATCACTCTTCCACCTTCCAATATCACTGACTTACTCTTTCAGTGAGTTCCCTAAATATTCAGTGCAGATTTTTTAGAGCATTCACAATGCACAGAGGAAAGGCTGAACTGATAAAAATGTGTTTGTAAGAGCCCTTTCTTTGACCACAAATCTACTTGTACTAATTCTGGATCCAACTCTTATCATTCATAATTGTTTTTCTGGCATCTTTACTGTGAGCTTTAACTAGAAGATAATAAAATTAACTTGTTTCAGGAATACCTAACATTTTTTAGAGAAAGAAACTGACAGATTTTTTCCTCTGTAAACACCTTGTTGATTATTCATGAATACAAAGTGAGAGCAATACATTTGAAATATAGAACATTTAAAAAATATATTTCTGGTCATTCAAGTAGGGCTCCCTTTGTCTGAATCCACTTCTAAATTGTAATAGTTTCTGTGTGTGAAGGATATGCTGTCTGACTTTTCCCTTCCGTTTATATGCTGCATAGGATAGAAGCTGTACTACTTTCATCCTAGAAGATAGAGCATCAGTATACTCTGCTACAACTCAGATTTGGGCTTTTCAGACCACCAAGCGGCCAACCATACATAAGGTTAATTCTTTGGACTGATTGACAATGTTGGCAAACAGTGCTGAACGGTCTGTTGTGGTAGAGTATTCAGGAATCTGATGGAAGATTCAACAGATCCAATATTCTTTGCAAAACCAGTTTTGGTTTATACCATATTAACCTAATTCTAAAAATATTTTTTCAGAAAGCTATGCCTTTTATAAATATACATGAGGATAGCTTCTTTTAACACCTCATACCATATACAACTTTTGCCTATTCCCTTCCTACTGGATCCTTTTTGTTATCTAATTATCAATTTTCTTCATCATTTGTAATTTTTATTTGTTAATCAAATATAATTTTGAGATATTTGATCATTTGTCAGTTCTGGGATCATTTTCTTTGTTATCATTTCTTGTGTACATACATATCATTCTTCTCCCTTGGCTTTGAAAATGTGCTCTTAATCATAATTCCATATAATGTGGTATTCATTTGTGTTCAGCTCACACAGTTTTTTGTGCTCTTTTCATGACCCCCGTTCCAGCACTGGGAGTCAGCATACCTGTTGTTCATTGTGTAGGTGTTACATGGAGATGCATTGTTCACAAGGATATTTGCCCTTATAATATAAAATGTATTTTGTATTACTTACAGTAGTATAATAGCAATTGTAATTATAGAACCATCAATATTTAAATTAGAATTAAAAACTTGTCCAACCTTGGACTTTAAGGCAAGATTGTGAAATCTGGGTTGTAGTGTGCCTTAAATTGAAGTATACTAACATTTCATATTTCATTCAATCAAAATATGCATGAGCCTTTAGTTCACACATGCAAACTGGATTAGCAGTAATTAAATTAGAGAATCTCCAGCTGTGATATCTGCTTTTGTTTGAATCTGGAAATATTGTTATGCATTACATACAATACATACAACATACATGCATACAATAAATATAGCTTGGAAGTTTGATTAAGATCCTTACTAATTTTGAACTGATAGCTATTGTTTTGAAATTTGTATGAAATATGAGATTTCAATTAGATATTTCTGATATATCTATATGTGTAATGAAGAGGCTCCAAGCCTGAACCAAAGGTTTTTGCATACTTGACTTCTACATTAGACAGAAATAAGCTACATGAATGTATCTGTGATTCTGCCAGCTTCTCATAGTCCTACTTTAAAGATAAAACCATATAATTAAACTTATGATACAGATGGTGTTGCCAAAATTTAAATAGATTCTTAAAATCACTGTACTATCGAACTGTCATGGAACATGATATTAGGCAACAAAGCACATTAAACAAACACATTTTGTATTGACATTAAGTCACAAATTAAAACAATGAAGTATAATACTAGATGAGTATCTAACTCCCAGGAAAAAAATCTGTTGATATCCATATTCACTCTACCTACTTCTCTTTCTCAGTTGACACCAAGAAGCTGAACATGAATATTATCATCTAAACTGAGATTATCAGCTCTTTGGGGCAACCTTCTCTCCTTGAATTGTTTCAGCCTTTGTTGGAATTTTCTAGAAAAGAAGCATATTTTTCAGCAGGGAGTGCTCTATTAAGGATTCTGCTTCTAGGCACAGTTAATCCCTTACTTCCAATTCCTTTTCAACTGTTGTAGAAGCATGGTTAGGATTTTTCTCTAATATTGTAAATTCTCATGGGTTACTCTAGGTCAGTGGTGGCGAACCTTTTTAGGTTCGCGTGCCAAAAAGGGGGGGGGGTGCGCGCGCTAGCGCGCGCTCGCATACCCACACCCATTCCCTCCCCCCCACGCATGCGCACAACACCATCCCATGCTGCCCCCTGCGCATGCGCACACACACACACACACACACGCAAAGGCCTTACCCGAGCCTGGGACGACGAAACAGGCAAACCGGAAGTGCGGAAAAACGCACTTCCGGTTTGCCGGTGAGCTGTTTTTTGCACTCTGGAGGGTTCAGGGAAGCTCCCTGAAGCCCCGGAATGCAAAAAACTACAAAACGGACAAACCGGAAGTGCGGGAAAAATGCACTTCCTGTTTGTCCGTTTTGTAGTTTTTTGCATTCCGGGGCTTCAGGGAGCTTCCCTGAACACTCCAGAGTGAAAAAAACAGTTCAACGGCAAACCGGAAGTGCGTTTTTCCGCACTTCCAGTTTGCCGGTGGGCAACGCTCGCGTGCCCTCCGCTATGGCTCCGTGTGCCACCTGTGGCACGCGTGCCATAGGTTCGCCACCATGGCTCTAGGTTCTTCCACCTCATTTTTCTTCTTTTTTTCAAGGAAAAAACCCCTCTCTTAGAGTAAGAGTTGGAGGCTATGCCTTCCTCACTGAGCTTCCAGTTTAAACCCACTCAAATATTTTTCTACCCATTGTTAATTTATTCAGATTAGTTTGATTCCAAGAAGACCATGTTTTGGGGATTTAGTATCAGAAGAGAAATTATGAGAATCTTTTGCCAACTCTGTTCTGAAGTGTGGGAGTCAGTGGGCTGTTCTGCACAGCACTTTTAAGCTTCTTGCTTTAAGCAAATAAGCAAATAAGTAAGGAAACGCTGATTTAAGAGATTGCTATCTGGATTCCAGGCCACTCCAGCTCTGGCCAGGTATCATGACTGGGCAATAGTTGTCTCAGCTCCTAATTCCCTTGTTTCTAGGGGACAAATAGCAGTCATTTCCATTTTTGTGGGTGTTTGAAGGCATGTAATTTTCCACTAAGAAATCTTTTTATGAGCCCCCACCCCATTGACTCTCTTTTGTACTTGAATAGAAAGGTGAAAAGCCAACAGTAGCAATTTACCTGACACTTAGATAAAAACAGGAAATTGGCAGAACTCATGTCAATTCAGCTACTTAAACAAAGAAAGATCGTCATTTCACTAGTTCATTTGTAAACCTGTGTTTTTTAAGGCCCTATGTTGTTTCACGTGTGTGTGTGTGTGTGTGTGTGTGTGTGTGTGTGTGTGTGTGTGTGTGTGTAAGAGAGAGAGAAGTCCTGTATTTTATTGGTCCCCTCTGATCAGCTCTCAACATACAGTGGGTGCACAGGTGAATAAGAATCAGTGAACCGTTGCTTTGTCACCTACCTCAAAAGGACAGAGAGGATCAGGTTTTACATGGTCATGTTTATCTCTTTAGATGCAGTCTACCACAATGTGATTGAAAGCAGTGAACAGAGGGGAGGAGGCATTCTGGAAACTCTGTACATAACCATTAGGAACACAAATTATACCCTGATCAAATTAAATTATAGCAGAGAAACTTCACAGATGAGTTCGTGCCCAGTCGAGAAATCCCACTTTTGAAATGTAGCAAGAAAGCATGATTATCCAACGTTGTAAGAATATAATTCAGTTCCTATTCTTAATGGCTAGCTCTGTTATATTACAAGATCGGGAATTAAAATATACCTTTTGTCGCATTAATGTTTTTAAAAATGTGGGAAATTGCAGAGGCTGAAAAATAAATACAACAAGGAGCTTTAGAAAACCATGCAATAAAGGATAAATATATGTTCAAATTGTCCACTATTTTTTAGCCATATTAGCACCATTTTTCTAACGATAAAATTATGCCTACAAAAATATTCAGATACAAATACTAAATGTGGGTGATTTAAAAGTTTCTCCTTATCATATGTGTGTTCATTGAACAAAAAAGCATCAAGACAAAAAAGTACAGAGCTGAAAACCAAGAATAAAATAAAAACAGAGAAGAAATACAGGTATTTTCATTTGTGGGTGTGTAATAAGATTTCTGAAGTTTATTTTCTTCCTTCTATTTTTGTTTTTGTTCTTGGTGTTTTTTTATTCTTAACTGTATTTTTATCTTGCTATTTTGTTGAAGAACAACAGTCTTCTATATAAACTGTTTTCATTTGGCCACTGATATCTCAGACATTTGCTTATGGTTGTTCATCTCCTGCTTCCATAAAGATTGGACAGATGCTTTGGATTGATATAAAATTTCTTTCTGTGAATGGATGTGCTACCTTTTCTTTTTTGTTATTGGGAATTGGCTAGGAAATTTTTGCTTCCATGATTATTAATAAGTGCTTGAAGTTTTTAGTATAATGACAGAAATAGGCAGAAGAATAATTCACCCATTTGTAAATCAAGTATTTTCTCCACATGTTGAACACTTTTTCTTATGTGATTATTTTGTGTCCCATTACCTTATATTTTTGCTATCTTATAGTGATTAGGGCACCCATTTCCAAGTTTCTGTTCCTGTCTTGATAGAACTTTCTGGTTGGAATTCTAACAATGTTCCATATAACTATGTGGGATTAGCTGTTATAAAACTATATTACAGGGTGTTCTCTGTATTATGTTACAGGAAACCCAAAAATCTAGTAAAGGCTTTGAGATTAGCTCAGGACTTTGAACAACCTGAGGCATATTATATAAGGACTTTGGACCAAAATAAAATTTTGAGAGAAATAAAATATAATTGTGGGTATATAAAAAGATAATGTAAACTAAAATTGTAATGATATCCCTGTCCTAGGACAGACATAATATCATTGACAAATTTTCAATAAGCAGCCTTTCCCCCCTGAAATAATATGCAGAGAATTGTTGCATTTGTGTTACAAAGAATAATAATCCATGCTCTGTAATGTGAAATGTGAATTTATGTATTATAAAATGACCCCATCACATAGTGTTTAAAAGATTGAGAATAAGAATGAGTGATTGAGAAAATCACTTTTTTAATAAATTGAATTAGTCTTGCTCCTTACATTAACTTCCCTTTACCAAAAGAAAAAAGATAATAAAAGCTGATAATCCATTTGGATGCAATTATTTGTTTTAAAATGAAGAACAACTTTCTGTATAAAATACATTATGTACATGTGTGCATGTATCTGTAGGTTTATAATATGCAGTAGTTACAGTCTTGGTACTGAGTTATCATTTCATGGTTATATGTTTATAAACCACTAAAAATTTAATCACTTTGTTAGAGAATATAGACAACTCCCCAAAATACCAGAACAAGTACCCCAAGCTTAGTCAGTTGATTATGTGCCATCAAGGTGCTGTCCATTCTGACCACATAGATCACGGGTCCCCAAACTTGGCAACTTTAAGACTTGTGGACTTCAACTCCCAGAATATTCTGGGAGTTGAAGTCCACAAGTCTTAAAGTTGCCTAGTTTGAAGACCTCTGACATAGATAAACCTTCTCCAGGATGATCTGTCCTCACCTTGGCCCTTCAAGTCTTCCAAACATGCGCCCATCATGCAACTAAGTCAATCCATCTTCCTGCCCATCGTCTTCTCTTTCCTTTTACCTTTCCCAGCATTATGGACTTCTCAAGGGAATTTGTGTTTTTGCATCTCAGTCTATAGAATTACTCAAATTGATCTTGAATATGAGCATGAGAATTTTCATAATAGCCTGAAAATCTTTTGAAGTTTATTCCAAAATATGCACACTTGACTTAGAATATATTTTTCCTCTATAACTGAACTTTATTATCTCGGTTGAATAGAGTGGGTACCTTTTATGTGATCTTTTTTATAATAAAGCACAAGATATACAATGTGTCATGCTCTGTATTAGTAATTTATTTTGCATTTGACAACAAATCTTTCTTTTTAATCTAAGGGGAAATCTGCTTTGTGGTCACACTTGTTACATTACCAAGAAAACAGACAGCGAAAACCTACATCTGGAAGCTTCAGTACCTCAGGTGCAGTTGTCTTCCATAAAAATTATCTTGCCATTTTGTACAAGAAAAAAACAAAAACAAATTATATTTCTTAATTCTAATAAAAACATAGAAGGTACATAGAAGATATAATTATATATTTATTTATTGAAAGCTTAACTGATGTAAATTCTATTCTCAGGGTAATATTAATTATTCTAGAACAGTGGTTCTAAAACATTTTAGTTTCAAGACTTCTTTACATTCTTAAAAATTACAGAGAACACCAAAGAGCTTTGGTTGTGTGGGTTACATCTCATATTTACTGAAATTAAAACATATTTGTTTACTTTGTGAACCCTGTAAAGAGGTGCACAGGAGTCTCTGGACCATACTTTGAGAACTGTTCTGGAATATAAATATTCTATTAGGTATCACCTAGAATTATTATTTTAAAATAAATAATCCTTTCTGAGAAAGGCACCATCATTGTGTTTGAAGTAATATGTTTTAGTCTATATTTTCACTCCACTGTACCTGTTATAAGTTCATTTTAGGACTTTAAAAGTCAAATTTATTGGGATGAGTTCAATTATTGGACTAGTTGTGGAACATAGAGTTTTAAATCTTAGTTAAAAAAAACCTGGGGTTACTAAAGATGTGTTTTGAGTCAAAGGGCAGATACTGCCCCTCCAGTTCCCTTAAACTATTGCTTGTTTAATTTGTCCAAAAGAACATAATAGTAACTAGTGAAAAGAATATCTTAGTAGCACTTGGTACAACCCAAGAGCTAGTTTCTTATGTATAAAATATAGCTTATTTTGAGTCAAGAAAAGTATATTTCCTGCATATCTGCGCTTCACACTATTCTGGAATTGTGAATAAGAGTATCTAGTTCAAAATACAGAAAAGCTGATGTGTTTGAATTTCAGTGCCTTTGGTTAATCAGACTTGATTAGCTCATTGTGCACATTTCAAATCATGCCATAGTATGCACTGGAATTTCAAAGCCTGAAAACAATTTCAGCTAGCCTCATCACTTATATTGTGTCTTCTGCCCCATTCTCCCAAATAGATCTATGGCAGTGATGGCGAACCTATGGCACGCGTGCCACAGGTGGCACGCGGAGCCATATCAGAGGGCACGCGAGGCGTTGCCCTGTCAGCTCCACAGGCAAACCGGAAGTTTGGAAAAATGCACTTCCGGTTTGCCGTTGGGCTGTTTTTTGCACTCCGGGAGGGTTTAGGGAAGCTTCCTGAAGCCCCGGAATGCGAAAAATGTCGAAACAGGCAAACCAGAAGTTCAGAAAACGCACTTCCGGTTTGCCGTTGGGCTGTTTTTAGCACTCCGGAGGGTTCAGGGAAGCTTCCTGAAGCCCCGGAGTGCAAAAAACAGCCCAACAGGCAAACTGGAAGTGCGTTTTCCGAACTTCCGTTTTGCCCGTTTTGCCGTTTTTCACTGTCCCAGGCTTCGGTAAGGCCTTTGCACGGGGGTGGGGTGGGGGTGCGCATGTGCAGGGGGCAGCGTGTGGGGGTTGTGCGCATGCGTGGGGGGAGAGGGAATGGGTGTGGATATGTGTGCGCGCGCTAGCGTGCGCACACACTCCCTTTTGACACGCGAACCAAAAAAGTTTGCCATCACTGATCTATGGCTATGCAGATTCAACTGCATTTTGGAAACCTAATTTAATTGTTCTAAAAGCAATGTCTATACAGTATTCATTTTCAAATAATAGTTTTGAAGATTTTTTTAGGTGATAATTTCAAATCTACTAACTTCCACTCTCAATAATTTTACCATGTTTTCTTGCATCTACCAGCTCTCAGTAGAAGAAACTCAAGGTGGAATAGATTTTTCAGAGAATATGTCAAATAACGAAACACAAATCTCTGTTGGTCAAGCTATAGGTCTTTTAGAAAAAAAATATTCCTTAATATGAGCATTGCAACTAATGTAAAATGTGACTATCAACTGATGAGACAATAAAGACTACAGAGGAGCTTATATAGGAGCCTATATTGTAGAATGACTTCAAATGTTGCTCAAAATCAAAGCATTTGCATTTTTTAAACTTTTAATCAAATGTTTGTAATCTTTACTTTAGGAATTCTTCTAGATGCTGAAAGAAGGAAGTCAGATGCCAATCCAGGAATGTCTCCTTTAAGAGTATCCCTCATCCAGGACATGAGGTTGGATTTTTGAAATCCTAAAGATCTGATAAAAGTTTTAATCATATTTTTAGGACAGCTAAGTTTAAAACATTTCATTTAATTATTTAATTTCACTCTTATTATTTTGATTATATTTTATCATTTTGTATTTAGGCAGGAACCAGAATCGTAAGCCAGTTTATTGAAAAGTATGTACCACGTATATTCAGTGGAATATAACATTTAGTAAGTCAGGTAAAGATTGAAATCTAAACTTCAGCTAATTTTGAAAAATGATCTCACTAGTTTTGTTAAAATTTCTGCTCTTATTTAAGATCACTACCTCAGGATCTATTTGTTGTTAGCTTCCTATTGGAGACAATAGCTACTTTAAATAAAATAAAATATTTTATTTTATTTTATTTATTTATTTAAAGTATTTATTTATTTGTCAAACATGTATAGGATAGTAGTAGTTCGTATAAACATAACATAAGCAATAAGTAATGATAAAATATGACAATAGGACTAGAACAGGGACGGTAGGCACAGTGGTGCGCTTATGTACGCCCCTTAAATAAATAAAATAAAATAAAATAAAATATTTGTTGAATCATTGTTGAAAAATGCAAACTTTCAAAAGACAATATCAAAATATAGTTTGCTTTTAATGTAATGTAATGTAAAACTCTTAAGGAATATTTAAAATTTCAGTATAGTTTAAGAAGATATATTATTAAACATTTTAAGCTTTTGTTAACATTATCAGGCTAAGACTCACAAATGGAACAATTTGCTTTCGTCTGCTGGATCCTGTTGACAATACATGAAGATAATAATATGTCTATAGTCAACCTTAGAGTGACAATGAAATGTAGATTTTGATTTTGTATACCTTTAAGAGACTCAAGAATAAAATAATTACCAGACTAAACACATACTATGACTTTATTGGCTGGGTTTGGTGGGGCAGATGAATTCAAAGATCTACTAACACATAATACAAAGTTGGGCTAACCAAGCAAGATAGCTTACTAGCAGCATCTGCTCTCAGGCCATGTTGGAGTACAGGAATACACAAGGACATGTTTTTACTGGATCAGTGTTACAAGCTTTAAAGCAAAGGTCTTCAAACTTGGCAACTTTAAGACTTGTGGACTTCAACTCCAAAAATTCTCCAGCCAGCTATGTTCCCAAGTTCCCAAGTTTTAAAGTCCCCTGCTTTAAAGTTTTAAAGTTCTAAGCTTTAAAGAAGGAACTCTTTTTTCTAACTTCCAGGCATTCTAGCCATGTCAGCGTGAACTTACACACTTTCTAGAACATACTTTATTTTCAATATTAAAAACTTGTCTTATCATGTAGAATTCACAATTCTAACTCACAGAATATTCTACCAAAAAAAAACCGAAATCCATTTTTAGTATAATTAGCTAAATCTTAATTTTTAAGAAACAATTAAAAAATTGTCTCAGGTGGGGACACCACTACCCAAATTTCTCTGGACTATGAAGTTCAGGGGATTGGAAGTTAGACAAACTTCTTCCAGAAAATGCATGTCACAGGTGAATTTGGGAAATCTACACGTCACTTTAAGTAGAAGAAAATCCTTCCCCCCCCTCCCCCGAGCTTTATATATTTTTCTTGGTATGTATTTTTTGTTGCATGCATCTTTTATATTCCTTTTATTCTTATACATTTCCTATTTCATCTTTATGCTAGAAGAGAAGCTACATTTTCTTTATTGATACTATATTATTAATGACTCTATTTCTCTTCCTCAGTAAAAGGTTTGGCAATAATAACAGTATAATCTATTTTGCTTTTCTTTCAGGCATATTCAGAATATAAGTGAGATCAAAACGGATGTTGGTAAAGCAAGAGCTTGGGTTCGGCTCTCCATGGAAAAAAAATTACTTTCCAGACATCTGAAACACCTTCTTTCTGATTATGAACTCACCAAGTACGTTGAAACAATCATTTGCTTAATGGACATGAATCGATTCATTTTTCCTTTTATATTCACTTATCATGCCTTATAACAAAACTAATAGATACTTAAGGTATACGGTATGAATTTCATAGTTATTTTAAAAGATAATTTTCAATTAAGATATGAACTCAAAAATTTAATCCAAGAATTCTATTCCATTATGAATTGGCATGAGGGGGGGAAAAGAAAGAAAGCTAAATATAGCTTACACCAATCCATTCACTATGTCATTTAACTTTGCAACTCATCTTTTCTTTCACCATATCTATACATTGTTCCATAATTTGTCTTCTCTTCTTTAAACTTCTCACCTCTCTTAATGAGAATCTCATTAATTCTATCCAGCCCTGGCTTTCTTGGTCTTCTCATTCTTTGGTCCAGTCTCCCTTCCTTCATATATTTGTTTTTCTGCTTGATGTTCCTTTTCTATATATGACCAAATCACTTCAAGTATTTCTTTCTCACAATTCAATTTGTATTCAATCCACTTTCATTTAGCACTCGTTCATCCTTGATCCCAACTCTTCTTTTACCATGCACACCTTTTAGTAACCTAGTCCCACTTTCAATTTTCAACTTTCTCCTGATCTATGCAACTCTCATTTTAATATCTTAAATTTGGCAGAGCGGAGATTTAATATGCAACTATTCCTTATACATTTATCTGTAAATAATTTAAACAACCAAGAATTATTGTACATACTTGTGTTGCTCAGTGTTGAACCATTTTCTGAGTATTTTATTTATTGTCAAATTATAATTTTGCCTGGGTAGTACATGACAGAGGTAAAGCATTCATGCTTTACCTCTGTCAAATACTACCTCTAGGCAAAATTCATACTTTCACAAAATATACAAGCCTATTAATTTTTTTCCTAAATCAACATGTAATGGTTTTGGAAATGTTGAGAAATATTGGAAAAAAACTCTTTTTACTGTCTTTTTCCAGTTTTGGAGGGAATAAAATTATTTTCTGAGATATAGATTTACCTAAGAAAAAATATTAAAATAGAAGATTTTTTAAAATGAAAATATTCCAGAAAGGGACATACAGATTAGGGCAGAGCAGGGAAATTATTATGGTTAAGTTTAGAACTAGGAACCTGAAGATTCAATTTATTGGATACCCTAATCCACACCTTTCAGTCCAATCTATTTATCGGGATTGTTGATGTTAGGAAAAAGTAGGAAGAGGAAGCATTAAATATACTACTTTGAATTCCTGAGTGAAGGTATTATTTAAATCTACTAAATAAATATATACTAATATTCAGCACTTTGTTCTCCCATACTTTTCAGGTAATAGACACTATATTTAATTGTGCTTAGCCAAGAGAGTAAATCAATCTACAACTTTCTTGTTCTATTAATTACTATTTCTATTTTTTTTCCAATGGCAGTCTATATATCTTATGCCTTTGGAGTTAATTCCATTAAATACAACAACTCTTAAATCTGAATAGAGAATTAATATACTTGCATTGTACATTTCAAATAGTTTATGATGATACTAAAACTAGGATTGAAATATTTAATGGTTCAAAACTTCTCAGTATTTTATTTCTTTATCTGGATTTTTACCCTTCAACAATCACATTATTTCATATTTCTAAAATAGTTTCCATTCTTTAAAAAGAAATGTGGATCAAAATTCATATAAAGCATATACAAAATCTAAAAGACTCTAAAACAGTAATCCATTGGTTTAGTTTTTGCCAGTGCATTCTTCAGAACAAAACTTCTATTATAATTATAAAGTGTTCATTTTCTTTGTCAGAAAACTCTACAAGCGTTATGCTTTCCTCCGTTGCGATGATGAAAAAGAACAGTTTCTTTATCACCTCTTGTCATTCAATGCTGTAGATTACTTCTGTTTCACCAATGTTTTTACAACAATTTGTAAGTATAACTTTTTATTATTGGAAAAATTTCAAATTATCTTGTGGTACCTAATTTTCTATAGTAAGCTTTTGTAGTTCGACTCCACTTTGTCAGATCCATGGAATACTATTTTCATATGACTTGTATATGTATACCACTATAGACAGCTAAAAGTCTTAGGAGAAAAGTCACAGGAAAATGAAATGCAAGCAATGCAGATTCTAAAAATTA
The DNA here is from genome assembly GCA_023053685.1 of Diadophis punctatus similis. Classification (NCBI taxonomy): domain Eukaryota; kingdom Metazoa; phylum Chordata; class Lepidosauria; order Squamata; family Dipsadidae; genus Diadophis; species Diadophis punctatus. The sequence continues at coordinate 238,238,558 of JALIGW010000001.1, read as the reverse complement.
TGTAAATCTTAAAATAAAAATAAGCCAATGATTCATAAAGCAATATTAATCCCAACACATTATTCAAATTTTAAACTTTGGATTTCTGAAGCCGGGGAGGCTATAATTATATTTATTTTGAGATGTGATAGAAAATATATTTAACTACTATAATTGATTTTTATCGGTAAGCTGGAAAGAGAGCATTTTCTTTCCCTGTGCAGATATTCATATGCCCTCAAAATTTGTTATAGAAAGTCCTGACTTTGTGTGGGAGGTGAAAAAAGGAAAACCATCAAAATGCTTAAGGATACATAAATGAAAATTGGTCAGTACAAGACATTGAATGCAATTCGGCAGCTATAGGGCATGAAGTTGTCCTACATAGAGTGTGTTTTTGGAAGAGTAATTTTCAAAAGGCAGTTTATAGACATAAATATTTTTAATTGTGAGACAGATATTTGTATGTGCATATTTTGGTAGCTATCTGCTTCTACCTTGGATCAAAAATATTAGTGTATTTATGTAAATAGGTTTCCTGGAAGCAGTGATTTTTAAAAGCATTTTGAAACTGCCTCATTTATAAACAGAGAATAAAACCGTATCTATAAATTTGCTAAACAAAATTGTAACTGGCTTGTATAATTTATACCTAGTATTTTAGTAAACACTAAAATAGTATAAGGGATGGAAGTAAGATCTGTTCCCATCTTACTTATCATATGCTGTTGCTGGCTTTTTCCCCCATTTGGGCTGATACTGGAAGTTAAAAAGTATTAAAGAAGAAGGATGATTTTTACACACATCTCCTCAAAACCTTATTTAGCTTCCTCAAAACCTTATTTAGCTTGTTACTAAATACAGCTTTGCTAAGCAATACTTTTTAAAAGAGATTTAAGAAGAGTATGTATGTAAAAATATTCAAAAATATTCCCAGCAAACTTATAGCAGTCTAAACCAGGGATCACCAACCTTTCGGACCTCAGGGACCACTACATTCATAATTTTAAATCCCATGGACCACTAATATGATCTGCCTAATGACGGGCTGGGTGGGCGTGGCTAGGTGGTCATGTGGCTGGGTGGGCGTGGCCAACTCGATGTAACTCATGTCAAGGGGCGCCTCGCTAGCCTCTACTCGCCCCTCCCCTCCCAGCCCCTCCTCTCCTGCCTGCCCGGGCTCCTTAGGGCCCCAACAGGAAGCAGTTGTTGGAGCTAAGCAGCCACCATGAGAAAGAGTTGGCAAAACAGCTGGCTCAGTTCAAATTGGATCTAGCCGAGAGGAGGCTCAGCAGAAGCACCTCACTGAGGACTATGAGCATAGGCTTTCCAAGCAGAGGGAAGACCTGTGGGAGTGCAAGGCCAGGTACTGGTGCCTGGAGGCTCAGTGGGCTGAGATGGTCAGCCAGTTCCAGGCCATGATGCAGTCCCACTAGAACAAGGCCCTCCGGTTCTTCACCACCAGCGGCACTTCCCTCCAGCCTTCAGCCAAAGCCCCGCACCAGGAGGCTGAAGCAGACCCCAAGTCGGAATTTCTGTCCCCCTCTGACCCACACAAAAAGACCCCAAAGGGGGAGACTCTGCAGCAACACAAACGTTCATTGCACGTATCTGTCCCAGGGGCTGTAGTTTGAGGACCCCTAATTTAGTGCAATATAAAAAATGCAAATAACTTTTCTGCGGACCACCAAAATTTTCTCATGGACCACCAGTGGTCCAAGGACCACCAATTGGTGACCACTGCTCTAAATTATTACTTACTTTTTTTAACTGATATAATTCATAACATAAATCAATACAAGTTAAGCAGACATGCTTGGTTTAAGAACTCAATTGAAACATAAAATTAAAAAGCTTAATGTATTAATGTCTGAAAGATGACAAAATGAACTGGGAAAATTCTCAGTGGAAAAGTTTCTTACTGGGCAATTTCTCACTGGGGAAATATACATTTCAGGAGTAACAGATTATACTGAAGAAGCTCAGTAAAGCTCCCCCTGCATTTATTTTTGGAGACAATTACCCAGCTGTATGTGTGTTTTCTTTTTTACAGTGATTCCATACCATATATTGATTGTTCCTAGCAAAAAACTTGGTGGCTCAATGTTTACAGCCAACCCATGGATATGCATTTCAGGAGAATTGGGTGAAACAGGAATCCTGCAGATTCCAAGAAATATGCTGGAGATGACATTTGAGGTATCTCTCATGTTGTTGTTGAACAGAAGAAAGCAACTTTCACTCACTAAGCCTTGTGCTTTGTTTCAAAAAATATTTTTCAATGAACAAGGGCTACATTGCAATAATGTAAAATAAGTAGCGGAGGCTGGCTAAGAGTCCCTTCATTTCAACAGGGAATAGTTTACACACTTTGATAGTTGGCCTTTAAATTTTCAGCAGCTTTATATCTCAAAACTACAGGTATCCCAGAGCCATGGGATTTCTACCTCAAGTTAAAGGAACACAAAATAGAAAAGCATGGAGATTGTGGGGCAGGAGAGAGGGAGGGAGGGAGGGAGGGAGGGAGGGAGGGAGGGAGGGAGGGAGGGAGAGAGAGAGAGAGAGAGAGAGAGAGAGAGAGAGAGAGAGAGAGAGAGAGAGAGAGAGAGAGAGAGAGAGAATTTAATAGATTGGCCTTTGAAAATATTTATTTTTGTGGATTCCAGCAAACCCTGACAAATATGATCACAAAAGGAAGTTTATTAACTGAGGAGCAAGGTTTCCCTTTTCTGCATTTAATTTAAAGTTTTGAGAAAGTTCTACTACTATCTGATTTTGAAAATTGTTTCCTTCAAATGTAGCATTTACCCTTAGTAATGTCCTTAGTAATACATTAGCAGGTTTATAGAATAGATTCAAGCTTTTTATAAAGTTAATTTACCACGGAACAAAAAAGGGGGAAAGATGGTAATCCAAAACCAAAAATTCATCATCATAAATAATTAGTCCTTCATGGTCTAATGCAGAGGTGTCAAACTCAAGGCCCAGGGGCTGGATCCAGCCACGGGCTGCTTAGATCTGGCCTGTGGGGCCGCTCTGGAAACAGCCTGCGGGGTCTCTGCCTGTGTGCGGCCCTCCCAAGCTCCGTTTTCACTGGCAGAGGGTTGCAGGAGGCAGTTGCAGCCTTAAACTGAGCTTGCGAGGGCCACGGGTGGCACTTCCAAGCTCCATTTTCTCTGGCAGAGGTTGCAGGAGGCAGTCATAGCCTAAAACAGAGCTTGGGAGCCCATTTTTGCTGGCAGAGCACTCAGGCCACCACAGGCACCCCCAACACGAGTGACATTGAGCTGGCCATGCCCACTCTCGCCCCCCGAGGTCAAACACAACTCTGATGCGGCCCTCAATGAAATCGAGTTTGACACCCCTGGTCTAACGAAACAGAACTTTCAATGATTTATGGAAAATCAGCAAGAAAAGTACCTGGTGCCTCTCTAGAATTAGTATTACAAAGGAGGAGGAGGGGGATGCTGCGTGCATTCCCCTTAATGCTCCTTTGATCATGGAAATAGGACCCTAAGCAAAACCTCCCTTTTACAATGCATGTATCATCAAAGTCCACTTGAAGGGGACAATCCTTAAGGTAAGCTTATTCCCATAGAGCTTTATAAGTAATAAAGAATTTTGATTGGATTTGGAAACTAATTGGTAGCTTGGGCAGTAAGCAGAACATCCTAGTACTAATTGTCAGCCATTAATATCCCCACCATTGCAAAGTGCACCATCTGCAAATTCTGGGTCATTTCAAAGGCAGTCTCATATAGAGCATGTTAGAGTGGTGTTCAGGTCACAAATAAATGTTGCCATAACTTCATAGTCAAGAAAGGGGTGCAATTGGCAGATTAGCCAATGCTGGACATGCATTTTCTGCCCATGGCTTTCCTCTGATGTCCTGCATCAGCCATATCAGTGGTGGGATTCAAAAATGTTTACTACCGGTTCTGTGGGCATGGTTTGGTGGGTGTGGCGTGGCTTCTTGGGCATGGCAGGGGAAGGATACTGTAAAATCTCCATTCCCACCCCACTCCAGAGGAAGGTTACTGCAAAATCCCCATTTCCTCCCAATCAGCTGGGACTCGGGAGGCAGAGAATAGATGGGGGCGGGGCCAGTCAGAGGTGATATTTACCGGTTCTCAGAAATTTCCGCTATTGGTTCTCCAGAACTGGTCAGAACCTACTGAAACCCACCTCTGAGCCATATGTTTCCAAGTTGTGGACCTGTCCCTTCAGAGAGAGAGGATCCCATCAACAATAATTACTGAGTCATATTGGAGAAAATAGCGACTATCTTATTATCTTTTTAACCCTCGTTAAAATTCCAAGCTTCTTCTGAGAGTATCAGCTGCCTTCTCTCCCTTGCATTTCTGTTGCTTTCCAATTGCAGAGCAAAACAGAATTGACTTTGAAACTTTAACTCAGATCTTTGTCTTCGTGCATCTCCAATGTCTGCCTAAAGTTCAGTTATGTCTTCCCTCTTCTAATGTACATTAATGAAGGCATCTTGTTTTCTCTGTGTTTTTTTTTTTACCCAATATATTTTATTTTTCCTAATTTTTAGTGTCAGAATTTGGGAAAACTTACTACCGTACAAATAGGACATGATAATTCTGGATTGTATGCCAAGTGGCTAGTGGAATATGTTATGGTCAGAAATGAAGTGACGGGTCATACTTACAAGTAAGGTTCCTTTCAATTTATGCATTGTACAAATAGTATTTGAATTCTTGAGTAAACTCATTTATAGTACAATAAATATGATGGCCTCATTTTCTTGTTTCTGTAACCGTTCCAAACAATAAAGACTTCATCTGGTCAGATAGGTATCATTTTGTTTTCTTATTTTATGAAAATAAATCAGCTACTAATGCAGATAACCTGCAATATTGTTAAATATAATAACCTACAAATGGCATAAAATTCAGCTCTAAATAGTAATCTCATATGTACAGAAGGTATTTGATGTCTCCTCAAGGATGTATCAATCATGATTACCTTTTACCAACTGAATCTGCAAATGTTGCAAGTTGATTTATTTGGAATTTTCTACTTCACATATAATAATCTTTTATAATATAATAACTTCCTGTTAGTTTCATGCTTATGAAATGTACACTGACTTGTGCATAAATTAAATCTAATGGAAGAATGGAGCCTAAACAGTACACAGCCTGATTTTTTAAATCAGTATTTGATACCCTAAATTGTTCTACTGTATTACATCCCATCTGCAGTCCATTCCAAATATTTGTATGCTTAAATCCACAGTCTTCAACTTTTTTATTTCCAAAAGATAGGCTATGTGTCCCTGTGAGACAAACAGTTACATCAGAGGTGGGTAACCCAATGAGTTTATTTGAAACCCCTGTTATCCTAAACTCACATTGCCAAAATGTAGCAACAAAATACTCAAATTATAGTAGATCAATTAAATCTTATTGCTGAGTTTGTGGTTTAAGTTAAGGATTCCTTGTGGAAATTCTCCATCTTTTGCTTCTTCCCTCCCCCACAAAAGAGCTGGGGGAAAAAATCAGGTTTGCCTCTTCCAGTGGAAACATTGCATCATCAAATAGCCTTCAGTGATCTTTCAAAAACTCAAGATGGTCAGTTGTAGCTCTCAATACCCCAAGTATTTATCTATTCTCAAGTGCATGAACACAATTCTGCTGGCTCAATTATACAGTAACTGGAAATATTTACAATGGAGCACACTCACCTTACAGAGGAAAATCAAGTCTGTTGTGTGCTGTCTTTTTAAAAGTACAATATAAGCACAATGACCCTACAGTACTTTCTTTTCTTTATTTTTTTCTCAGGTTTCCATGTGGAAGATGGCTTGGAAAAGGTGTAGATGATGGCAGCTTAGAAAGGATCCTAGTGGGTGAATTGCTGACATCTCATTCTGAGGTAGACGAAAGACAGTGCAGAACCCCCCCATTGCAGCAATCCCCCAGCATGATCAGAAGATTTGTCACCATATCACCTAACAACAAGCCAAGTAAGCTGGGTAGATTGTAGTTACTTCCACTCATAGTGTCTATGGAGATTCTCAGTCTTCAACGAAAAACCAGAAAGTCCAGTTGCCTCTTGAAAAAAGCACCTTTGGGTTCCACTCATAGTATTCTCTATTGATGGAATGAGCTACCTGAAAAATGGCATAGAATACTCAGGGGGACTCAGTATTCTAACATTTATTTATTTATTTATTTATTTATTTGTTTGTTTGTTTGTTTGTTTGTTTGTTTGTTTGTGAGATTTATATACCGCCTCACAGTGCAAGCACTCTCTAAGCGGTTTACACCAGTAAGCAATGTATATTTATATTGCCCCCAACAACACACGCACATAAAAAAAAGACAAAGGCAGTTTTAGGCTCCATTGATTTCTACATCATTTGATTCTGCTGCTCTGCATAGGTCAGCCACCATCCAGTGTACTCAGTCCTTTATTAGAAGCTAAATCCTACAGGATTGATTAAAAAAACCGAGTGTCAAAAAAATAAAATAAATAAACATGAGAAGGCTGAGAGAGGATAGTATACAGGGGTGAAATTCAGCAGGTTCTGACAGGTTCTGGAGAACCGGTAGTGGAAATTTTGAGTAGTTCGGAGAACCGGCAAATACCACCTCTGGCTGGCCCCAGAGTGGGGAGGGAATGGAGATTTTGTAGTATCTTTCCCCTGCCACGCCCACCAAGCCAAACCCACAGAACCAGTAGGGAAAAATTTTGAATTTCACCCCTGATAGTATACTATTCTTGTTTAGTATTTGAAAGATACAAAAAAGATCATCTCTTCTATACTGCTGCACAGCACAAGGCACGGGTGTCAAACTCGCCACATCACATTGCCATCATGTGATGTTTCGTGACATTTTCCCCTTCAGGGAGCTGGGGTGGGTGTGGCCTACATGTGATGCATCCAGCCTGCGGGCCACCACTTTGACACCACTGGCATAAGGCATAAGTAATAGGAAAGAGTTTGTATTTAATGTTCGGGTGGGTTGGGGAACACACTTCCTATCAGGAAGAACAGATTTACAAGAGAACCAATTATCCAGAGAGCTGGACAGCTTCCCATCAGTGGATGTGTTCAAGCAGAAGCTTGGCAATTATTTGCTGGGGATATTTCACTTCCTGCAGTAAACAGGATTTGTCCTTAAGGTTAAGGTGCTCTCTTCGGACCTATGATTCAAAACTAGGACAAAGCTACAAAGTTAATTTTTTAACCTATTATCCAGATAGCTCAATATATTTTATTACATAATTTTATGTTGTTTATTATGGAATTATTATTTGTGGTATGCTGCTCTGTAACTTTTAAAAGTTACAGATTATACACAAATTAAAAAAGTTATATAAAAGAGAGAGATTATGTTCTCCATTCTTATTTTTAAACAGACTTGACTTATCTATGTATAAACTAGACATTGGATTAGGTTTTTTAAATATATATATATATTCCTTTTGCACAGAGTTAAATACAGGTCAGATACAAGAATCTATTGGTGAAGCAGTAAATGGAATTGTCAAACATTTCCACAAGCCAGAGAAAGAGGTAAGTTTACTATGCATGGCAATAATGGGGGTTGATAATTTCTTCCTTGATTGATATCTGCCTAGAATTGACTGATATAATTGCTAATTAATGTAAAGATATGGATTATCAAATACATAATATTGTATATAATTTCATATTGTGGCATTTTTATTAGGACTTTCAAGTGTGTTTGGAAGCTGTAATTAAATTCATTTGATCAGTATTAGCAGAGGTGAAATATAAATTTACATCTAATTTATCTTTTATTGTAATTATTTTAATTGTTATGAGCCGCTCAGAGTCATGGGGGGTCAGGCAGCATACAGATTTGGTAAATTGTTATTATATGATAATAAGGGGTTCGGTGAACCACACTGTGGAAATCAGAGGCAATTTTGGAATGTGATTTGTGTGAATCTGGATCAACAATACTTTCCTTCATTTTCATACCCAGAGTACTTTCTCATCAGAGATTTTTTACTAGTTTCCCTATTTTGTAGTAGTAGACATATCCTGTGGTGCTTCAGCCTTTGCAGGTCTGGCCTTTCAGGCCAAACAGGAAACATAACCAAATGAACTAATTCTATTTTATTGTAAAACTACATTAACAGAATCTGACAAGTTCAAGTACAGATTCCTACCATCTCCTTTACAATCCGAGAAGCTAGGGAGGATTCCTTTTGAGCTTCTTGTTCTGCCCCCTTTCCAGTTGCAGGCTATATCCTCTCATATCTGAGCATTCCTTAGGCAACATTTCTTCTCTTGTCTCCCAAGATGTTTCCTACATACTATTACAGGTACCCAGTAGCATAGCATCCATAGCAAACAGAAGTTGTCCACTATTCTCCCTGCAGTTTCAATTGCCTGCTACTGTTCTGCCTATTTTGTCCTTTCTTTACGTTGTATGGTAGGGGTCCCCAACCACCAGTCCATGGACCGGCACCGGTCCGCAGCATGTCAGAACCTGGGCCGTGCAAACAAACAAAGCCCCATCCACAGGATGCAGGCAGCACACAAAACCAGGCCCCCTCTGGTCCGTGGAAAAACCTCTCTCCACGGTCCCTGGTGCCCAAAAAGTTGGGGGCCGCTGTTGTATGGTAAAAGTTGATTGTTTTCTTGCTGATGCAATCTGGGGGTCTCCATTTATACCAGTAAAAGGGCTGCTGTTATATATAAGTTATAGATTATCTATTCCTGTTCTAGTGTGTTACTTATTCAGTACTTCCCATTTTGCTACCTTTTAAGTAAATTTAATCTGTATTAAAATTTTCCAATTTCTGTTGTAGCTTTACTCCTGAATCTTTTTGATATAATAGGTGGAATCAACATGAAATATAGGTAGCTTATGGCAAATGTGTAGAGTGTTCAGTTAGTTATCACAGGCTATAGTGGTTTATGGTTAGACAGATATATAAACAACTTAAAAATATGTTTGTTTGATTTTCCATTGGCAGAGAGGAAGTTTAACACTTTTGCTTTGTGGAGAAGGTGGACTTGTTTCAGCTCTAGAGCAAGTGTTTCAGCATGGATTTAAATCTCCTAGGCTCTTCAAAAATGTTTTTATTTGGGATTTTCTAGGTAAGTACAGAACACTTGCTTGGAAATATAATCCTATAATATCTACTTTGTCTTCTTAAATGAGCCTCATGTGTAATTTGAATTATTGGTTATTGCAGTAAACACTATTTAGTAGTAGAATCAACTTTTAACACCCATTCTTAATATAAGAAAATGACATGAAGCAATTATTCTAGATAATATTTGAAGAAACAAGGCAATATGGAAGAAAGTAGTCAAATAATATTTGGTACTAAGAGCACTAAGCGAAAATATGTGGCATTTTATCAGTTGCCTGAATGTCAATTTTTAAATTTGAAAGTGTAGCGATATTTGCTTTTTTATGTATTATATACATTCTCTACTAATTCTCATTATAACAAAGTTGAAAACAATGGTATACTACAGGTAGTTCTCGGCTTACAACAGTTCATTTAATGACCGTTCGAAGTTACAATGGCACTGAAAAATGTGATGACCGTTTTTCACTCTGACAATCGTTGCAGACCCTTGGTCACATGATCAAAATTCAGACACTTGGCAATTGACTCATTTATGACAGTTGCAATGTCCTAGGGTCATGTGATCCCCTTTGGTGATCTTCTGACAAGCATATTCAATGAGGAAGCCAGATTCACTTAACAGTCATTTCACTAACTTAACAACTGCAGCAATTCACAGCAAGAAAGATCATAAAATGGGGCAAAATTCACTTAACAAATGTTTCATAGCAACAGAAACTTTGGGCTCAGTTGTAGTCGTAATTCAAGGACTATCTGTACTTCATAGATATTAAGTGATCAGAGTAAAATGGTATGTTTGTATTTAGAAACACAAAAATAATTCACTTACAATCTTATATGGTTAGATGACCAATTTTTTTTGGTTTTATGTCTACCTTCAGAAAAAGCACAAGGATTTTATGAAGCTCTTGATCAGAATGAACTGGTCCCAGAAGAAAACTGGCAGAAAAGGGCGAGGAGTTTCTGTCGCTTTGTAACAGCCATCAACAACACTCCTAGAAACATTGGGAAAGATGGCAAATTTCAGATGTTAGTTTGCCTTGGAGCTAGGTATGACTCTGTGGCTATTGCTTTGCCTGTAAGCTGCTTGCTAGAATGTTTCCCTAATTATTTTGTTTCCTTGTTCTGTTGATCAGGTTGGTGCTGTTTAAAGAAGAAGTATTTGGTCACTTAGTTAGCTTTTAGAAGCTCAAAATATGTGTTGGAAAAAGAAATGTTAGAGTGTTTGTTTTTGAATATTCACCAGTTCTAATCTTTGTACCTTATGCTATAATAAAGGTACTGTATTTGAGCTCCTCAAATGTTATAATGGGATTTTAATTGAATGAAAATAATCCTTTTAGTTCTTTCATTAATAGTTATTTTCACAATCAAGTTCCAGTCATCGTTAGAACTGCTAGCATCTGGAACTATTTTAGTTTATGAGTTTATTGAGAGAAGTACATACAGTTTTTTAAAAACTTGAGAACTAAGTCCTGTTAGTGAAAAATATTTAAGCTCTAGATAGTTTTTACATAATAATGGAGTAAAAACTCACAGTGAATAGGTACACAATTTGCCAGTATTGATTAAAACCCAAAATCATTGAGAGATGACAGACAGACACACACACATGCACAAGATACATATATATGCATGGTCTTTGAAAAAATTAATATTTGAGTAACCATTTGAATCTTCTGGAAAGAATTACTATGCTAGGATTTTTTCCCCAAAGATAAACCTCTTCTTGCTCATTCCAGTTCTATGTCTCAGAAGTCTTAATATTCAGAGGAGGAAATTTTTTCAGCCACATCCCATATTTCATTTTAATTTTTTTGTTTGTGGGGGTAAGAGTTTCAGAAACTGAAGAAATATTTCTATCCAAATATTATATATACTTTTTAAGAAAGTTGTTTCTACTTAAAATAGTTAACCTTAATACATGTTAAAGGAACCAAACATTTTGGAATTCCGTTTTATTGTCTTCAGAATTTTGGTTGGAACGCTGAAGTCTCAAGCTAGGTATCAGCATGAAGTCTACAAATTGCTTTCACCATGCAATTGCTTTCTGTTAAAGCTATGATTGCTGACATTTGGGACTTGTGAGAGTTATAGTTCTAAAAAATGTGGAGAACTTCAAGTTAGCTTGTCCATACCAAAGCTAGGTAGTAGATATGTGATTGCTAAATTTGAGTTAAGAAGGAGAGATAATACACAAATAGTATTTTTTCTTACAAAAGAAGATAATATTTAATGCTTGTTTTCAACCTCTAAAACTTTCCCTTACAGAGATCATCTCTTACACCATTGGATTGCTCTGTTGGCAGACTGCCCCATCACTGCTCAGATGTATGAGGATACAGCATTGATAAAAGATCACACGCTTGTGAATTCTTTGATCCGTGTATTGCAAACATTACAGGAGTTCAATATCACACTGGAAGCATCCCTTGTCAAAGGAATTGACATCTGATTTTGCCTCATGCAACAAGCATTGTTTTGAAAAAGCAACAAGGAACAAACTATTGTTAGTATGCAAAGATTATATCTGGTAATACTGTACATCGCATCCAAAATATTCATGTGACTCAATGCAACTCTTCTGGAATGAAGATCCAAATGGTGTGCAAAAATATAATAAAAACTGTACATCCGGTGTGTAAAAGGAAAAAGGATACTTATAAATTACTTTTACAGTTTATTTGCTGATTTGCTTTTACACGCTTTCATGTGAAAGAGTTAGATGAGTATTGTGCAGCTTATTTTAAAGCTGTAATATTTCTTTGCCATAGATAATGGTGCAGTGAGAAGCTCTTAGCATTCTCTCAACTTGCCTTCAGACTGTATCCTGAAAAAATGTAATTAACACATTCCAATTTCTGCTAAGAGTCACTAAGCAATTAAAAACTAATATTTTATTACGTAAGTTACACTATTTAGCATTTCCATGTTGAGTCACTGCTGTGCTGCAAGAAACTTAGAAATGTAAATGTTTTTAATAGGCTCAAAGCACTGAATTCATTAGCAATTTCTTTTTTTTATCAGTATTATTTTTAGCAGATTTTTCAGGAGTGAAACATGCAGATAGATGTTCAGAAATCAGTAGTATTTTTTCATACATGAAATTGCACAGAGAAAATTATAAGTGTGTTTTAATTGGCATTTATTTATTTAACTTTTTCATCATGATCTGGTCTTTGCCTTTAAAAAAAACCAGAATGCTATATACTTGAGTGCAGTCCCCTTAGGCAGAAGCTCCAAAATAAGTATCTTCAGAAAAATATGTCTCAGCATGGACATGCCTTTCAAGTTCAATCAGCTTATATATAATGATATTTCAGAACATAAAATACAAATGTGATTATTTTAAGGTTGCATATCCCTACGTTATGCCTAACAGTGTAATAATGTGACACTTGCTGGAATAGCATATAAATATGCAGAGTCACATAGAACAAAATTTCACACTTGTGTGACATCTTATGATACTGGCACATTTTTATTACAGCATTATAAGCACATCTTTTGGTCAAACATTTGGGATGAGTATGAGTGAGGTCAGTATTACTATGACTTACTTATGCTGTTACTCAACCTATTAACATGTAAAGGTTTTCAGACCTTGCTTAACCCTACTTCATAGGCAGAAGATAACAAACGTTTTCTTTTCAAATGCCGAATGTCATGTTCTAATTTTGCTTTGTTAAATGCAAGATTTCTTGGATACTTGTGAACATTGTGTAAAAATATTAGCCTATTCTAATAACGTTGAGATGTGGATTCTTATAAATAGTAAAATTCCAATCAAGAAAAAAATCTAGTGAATGCCCAGAAACAACTGTTATTATTAGCTGAGAATTTAAAATCCTTAGAAAATGCATACCTAATAGAGATAATACATAGGACAAGGGTTGAAATCTCTGTACTGTAGTAGGAGGCCTTTTCTGTATGAACACTAGGCTTTAACATATGGAGCTGTGAAAAAGGAGTCTTCAGTTGTCAGTTTACTCAAGTACCGTAGCATTATTCTTAATTCCTACATTTTGTGGTCATTTTTTCCAGTAACTTAAAGTACAGCACATATATTAAATTTTACTATTTTTACTTACCTTGTGTTTTTCATTATTATCTTGATAAGTGTTCATTATTGCCTTCTTTCACTTCATTTTTAATCTAATTACTCTTATCCCAAGAGGAATATACTTGACTCTCAAAGGAGCACATTTACCCTTATTTTATTTGTTGTGTATTGATCTATACTGAAATCTCTCGGTGTGTTCATCTAAACATATTCTTTTCCTCCAAAATTTTATCAGAAAAAGTCTTAAGCTAACTGCACACAAAACTTGTCAAGATAAAAACACCTGTTACATATTCTTTTAGGCACTTTCTTTTGAAATGCCATGTTCCTTAAACTTTTTTGTATAAATTGTCTTCTGATAGATAACAACTTAATAGAAGATTTGTGCAATAGTAGCTAATGCAAGGTGTGACTAAAGAATTGTATGAATGTATATCACACTTGGCTTAATTGCAATTATCACCAGCATCTATACCAGATGTCTTCAAACTGACCTCTGATCTATACAGAGAAAATAATGGGAAGTTGTATTATCTTCATTTTTGTTTGCATTATGCAAGGATGCAAACATCATTCTCTTACTGTTGAAGGATTCTTGGTGCTGCCCTATCATATTTCAAGCATATGTGGTATTTAAAGTTATTAAATTTCTTCCCATTGCATACAAGAAACTCCTAATTTTAGGTGGTTCTTGGGCTTAATAGGCAGTGGGACGAATTGCTTCTGGTAAAAGAACCTGAAGCAATACATTTGTCAAACATGAATTATTTAAGAACCATGTTACTGGTTCTATGAACATCAACTATAGATTTGTAATCTTTCAATAACCACCTTATCTCCCATAATCTTGCAATACATGACAGGCCTCTTAAATCTGAGAGCATATATAGTGATAAATTTAGGAAAGTATTTTAAACATTGTGTGCAATTGCATTTATGAATCCACAAGAAATAAAGGTCCAGATGCTTCTAGGATATCACTTTCTCATAAATTCCTCCTTTAAGCTGTATGGTTCAAATATTTTCATGTCTATAAGAGAATAACAAGGACTGCATTGTATTTATTCAATAGGCAACTCTACCATTTGTCATCAAAATTGAAATTCATCACGAGAAGTATAGCTTTTTCCATTTACTAACAAGTCAATTGCAGCCCATTCCTTTCAATGGAATTTTCTTCTATACTAGCACATAAACTTTTAAATCGTGTTTCTATCTAGAGGAAAAATACTTTTCCACTGTGAAGAATTTTAAGTTTCAGACTAGTACTTCAGAACTTTGTGCTTGTGCATTGTATATTCCCAACAATTATAGACAATGCATCTCTGTTGATCTCTACAAGAATGAACTTCTTCAAAGTCTTTTAGAATTCTCATTGTCATAGTTAAAGTATATCTGGAAACATGAAAAAAATATTGAAAGTTACATGGTTTTAATTTTCACTTTCATTTTGGAGTTCCTTTTATACTTAGGGTTCTTTACTTTCCTCAAAATGTAGCTGTAATTTTAATAAAATGTGAAGAATTTTGGCACATTTTAGTCATTTTTATAGAACAGAAACTGCAAGTATTTTATTCCTTTTCTAATTGTAATTTGTATTTTTAAACACTGTATAGATATAGCTTACCTGAACCGCAATAAAGTTTTTTTCTAATATGATAAACAAGATTAATTTAATATGCCATCTGTGGTAATTATTTATCCTAATTGGCTTGAATTATGTAGAGGTATTTCGTCACATATTGATACTTCTTGCATGCAGCAAGTTCTGCTAGAAACTTGTTTTTCAAAAAAAATCACACTATTGAATTCATTCATAAGTTGCCGTTTCAGAGCTGCTTCATTTTCCACAGAATTTGTTCTGTGATGAGGATGCAAACCATGCAGATTCAAATTCAATATCCAATCTGCAATGTTTTAAGAGAATGAAACTGCAGTTTTAAATCAATCTGGAGCCCTTTCCCCCTTGCCACCTAATCATGGCAAAAATATTCCCTAGTAACACTTTTTCTGCTTTGTCAATTTTCCTTCTTTATGTCCCCAGCTCTGTAGTGGGGCAGCCTCTTCATCAATTACAACTGAAGAACAAGAAGCTCCTCAGATGAGAAGCGAAACGTTTTCAAGGAAAAAAACCCAAGAAAGTCCAGTTGCCTTTTGAAAAGCACCCTTGGGACAACTGCAGCAGTATTAAAGCTGTATTCTTCATCTTATTTCAACACTGTCCAAGGACATCCTCAAAGGTGTATAATAGGCTTTGTCACCTATTTTCTTGGAAATCAGATGGCCAACTGGAAATGGAACCAGCAGAAACAGGAAAAAGATTGGCAACAAACGTTATATAGTAGTCTTTTCTCTTGACTCAAAATTAAGTGGATAGTTGGGAAAACTCTACAACTCTTTCCTTTTTAAAGGAAATACAATGTTTTCCTTTATCTTCAATACACTAATCAGTGTATTGCATGAATTTACATATGACAATACAGTATTCAGTAGTAGTATAGCAATATCTGAAGTTATTTTTTTAAAGAAGTCTAGGGGTAACATTCAGCCTATTTCAATATTTAATTTTTGGTGGACTAAATACTATACTGAAACCTATTTTTTTACAAAAATACAGGAAGGAAAACAGCAAGAGTTTTAAGACTACTGCACTCTAATATTGTCTGTGAACTTTCACAGAAAAGTTGTCTAGTGATTTTTCAACTCTCCAATATATCTAAGGAAAACCCTGCTGAAACAATTTAAAAATACCAATCTGGAACAAATAATGTATACAAATTGTATGTTGAAACCTATTACTTAAAAATAATATTTTCCTTTGTATATTTTTTTGATAAAACTGAGCTGTATATGTGCAGTAGATAAACATTTTATTTTATGCTTTTCCCCAAAAATGTCCTGATAGCAGTTAATTTAGATTAACTATATATAAACAAGAGATTGCATAAAAACAATGTTTAAATGTTTTTATTTAGCTAAGCAATCAATTACTGAATAGAAACCCGGAATGTTTCATATCATCCCTTTATCAAGAGCACTATGCTTACCAGTATGATTAGAAGTTGTTCCACACCCCTCCCCCAGCTGATTTTTCTCAAAGTAAATTTGCTAGTGACTTCTACTTGGCATGTCTGAAATGTGTTGGCAGATAGTTTGGATTCTAAAGAAATAATCCAGTTGCTGAGATTTCTTTCACTTTATCTTATCCTCTTTCAGTGAATTTTGTTAAAGTCTGGAAGAATTTTGCTTTCTTTCGAAGCAGGGAAGCCAAGAACTTTGTATTATCCCTTCCTTCTGCTATGAGTTAGTGTCTTCGTAGTTCCTAGAATGAGTTTCCCCCTGAGATGCAGATGGCTCCCACTCTGCTGTTGTTTTAAAGGATCTCTTAGGAGCTTTTTACCCAGGCCTTTGGCAAAGGAGAAGAATCTCATTTTATTGTGCTTAGTATATTTTAATCTTCTATTGGCTGTGGATATTGCCTCATAAGGACCATGACCCGAACTATCCCCACTCTGCTGGCCTTCCGAAAAGCCGTTAAGACATGGCTCTTCCTGCAGGTGGGGGGGACAGCTTAATCCACTCGAGCTTACCCCCCAAGTATGTATGTTGCTGAATGGATGTTGCTGTTTTTACATTGCTTTTAAATTTTGTATTGTTTTTTAATTATTTGAAATTTTGATTATTCTTGTATTGTTTCTTTGTTGTACGCCGCCCTGAGTCCTTCGGGAGTTGGGCGGCATATAAGAATAACAAAATAAATAAATAAATAAATAAATATTAATTTTACTGTAATTTCTTTGATTGTTGTAAGATGCCCTGAGTCATTGAGAGCTGGGTGGCATACATTATTAATATTATTATTACACCACCTTGCAATTCTCATTTTTCCTTGCTTGCTAAAAGAAAAGTGTTTATGTGTATTTCCAGTTAAAGTTTACAAAAATACTGTATGTATTGTTAACTTAAAAAAATAGAGTTAGGCTGCATCTTAAAAATCTTTATTTCCTGTCTTAAAGATGCTAATTTAAAAAGCTGGGAAAAATTATATGGGCTTTAATAAACTAAGTGCTTTCTGTATTTATTGAAATCCCATGCACAAAAAAGGAACCAAATTGTGATATATTGACAGAAGATAATATTTGTAGCTCAGGATTGAACTGTGGGATCCTTAGTGCTCTCTGAACTTGGTTATTTTTTTGCAGATATTTCATTACCAAACATCTAACATTGATGATGTTGCTTAGTTTGGTAATGAAACTAGGTCTGTAAGGAAACACTCAAGCTCAGAAGGCACCAAGGACCCCACAATTGTGATACATATTACTATTATTGCTGTTGTGGAGAAAAGAGGAGGAGGAAAATGTTTTGGATGTGTTCACTGCCTTGAGTTTGTAAAAATAATAAAGGCGACATATAAATAAATACAAAATTATTGATGGTATGACCTATTTCTGTATAGATCCATCTGTATTTCTCCAATATTTCAAATCGTACTGTACTGCTGTACTAAGATTCAGTCCAGAAGATATTTCCATACAGAGAATTTTATCATTTTATGGAGCACTTTGATAACACATATCTAGCCCTTGTTGTAACCCAACAGTATCTGCTAAAAATGTGGAAGATTCAGAATTCAGAGAGATGTGAATTCAGCTTTGGTTTTAAAACAATCTGCCTCATCCATGGCAGAAATAAGGAAAACTAAGCTTAGTTTTTCTCATGCACCACCAAGCCTCATTAGGAAAATAGGTTGAACCTCTGGATAGTTTTTGATTTGCTAGCTATACTGTACGCAGGGCCTCAGACAGCATTTTCCTTGATCAGGTAAAGAGACTGACTTTCAATTATTCTCCAAATTTTCCAAAGCTGAAGATAATGCAGAAACACAAAACTGTACAAGGCAGAAGGAAAAAATGCAGAGGATCTGCCTAATGTCATCCAAACAAAATATACTTACGTCCAATCTCCATTATTATTTTTTTCTGCAATGAACATGCACAATGAACATGCACATGCACAGTTATTATAAGCCTTGAACTTATAATAACTAATTCAGCTAGGCTGACTAATTATTTTGATTGTATTTATCTTTGTCCAATAAACTCCTTTTTATACTGAGATCTCTTATCGTTTTGTTCCCATCATAATGGAACAGCTCATTAAAATCCCCCCCCCTGAGGAAAAATGCACCATGGCACAGATGTCTGAAGACTGACCAAGCTTTGCTAGCTTAGAATCTGTGCACTTTGAGTAGGAAGATTCCCCAAGTCCTTTTGTATTTTATTTTATTTTATTTTTTTAGCTGGGCTGAAGAGAAGCCTTGGCTGGGAAAGCTAGAAAATCATTGATGTGTCAGGAGGATCAAGTTCCAATGACAATCTATCAGATGATTTGCTTAGGGCTTGAAGCTTTGTTAAAGACCCCACAAACGCACTTCATAGTCTGTTTCTGTTGCTCCCATCTGGGAGGAGGTTTCAAAGTATTTATAGCAGGACTGCTAGATTCTGCAACAGCTTTGTTCCTTATGCCATCCGTCTCGTAAATTTACAGGATTCTTTTTTTTTGCCACGTATATGTATACATTCGAACTAGACTGTGGTGTTTCTCTGTGTCATATATGCGTGTGTATGTCGGCACATGCATAATGGTTATCCTTTGAGAGCTGAATGCAACAAAATTTCATTTTAATGTATGTACATTTAAAGTGACAATAGTTTTATTCTATTCTATTTTTTTTAATTGGGAGAACCTTTGGAAGGTTAATAAACTTCAAATGCATCATCATCATCATCAAGCTGCCACCAACCCCCACAGTTTGCAACATTATTATTATTAAAGGCCATTCTACCCAGGACCGAAGCCATTCTCAATTTGTGTAAGCCAGAAGTGATTCAGCTTTTGCTAAAAACGTTCAAGCAATGGAAAACGCTCCCTTCTATCGAATATGCTACTATATGGGGGAGGGGAAATCACAACATCAACGCAACTACTATTTAGACGAGAGAGATTCAGGCGTCCCTCACTAATTCTTTCTGAACTGCGACTTCGCGGAAGCGCGGGAAAAGGGGGAAGGCGGTGGGTGGCCGCCTCCCTGGGCGCGTGCCCGCTCCTTGCCCCGCCAGCAGCGCTCGCACGTGAGGGAAGGCAGTGCCTCGGGGTGGGACAGCCCGCCCGCAGACGCCTCCTATTTTGGGACGCGCGCGGGGCCGGACCCAGGGGGCGACAACCGCGGTAGCGAGAGCAGTAGCTGCAGCAGTTCGGCAGGCAGCTCCAGCTGATCGATGGGGTCCGGACATCCTCGCTCCGCCGTGGAGGCGCTTCTCTTCTTCCTCCTCCTCCTGCCGCCGTTCCTGCTGCTCACCGCGTCTCCCCAAGGTCAGCTGTGCGCCGCCGGGCTCCTTTTCCCGGGTTAGTAAGTAGGGCGAGCGAGGTGTTGTGCGCTGCGCTTGGGCATCTGGCGAGTAAACCTTTTGGGCAGGGTCGCCGTTATTGCGCCCTTAAATGCCGTCCAGGTTGAGCGCTTCAAGTCAGCTTGTGGTCGGCTGGGTCGAGCAGCTGAGCTTTCCTCGCGTCAGGTCAGTCCGCGCCCCTTGCCCGAAAGCGGGGAAGCTCCTGCCTGTTGGGGAGTTAAACGTTAAAGTCGCTTGGGAACCCGCTATAGCAACCATCATTTGTGGTACTATTGGGCAAATGCATTGTTGGACCCTTTAATCGGAAAGGCTTATTTAGAGGCGAGTTCCCGTCCGTTTGGTACATTGAGCCCGCAGGTAAATTTTGGAAGAGAAAACCTATCTGGGTTTTTTTTTTCCCCTTTGACAACAAAACAGCGTACTGTGGCTCACGCTTCTGAGATGGGATGTGGGTGGAATAAGCCTCCCTAGGGAAAAGGCTCCGGGATGTTAAGAAATGGGCAGCGGTTATCTAGCAAATCAGTTGGTCTACATTCCCTTTTGCATAAAGTTCATTTAGTGCTTACATTTGACATGGGAGTACTAAATTCGACATTTCATCTATTTTTAGTGCTAGCGTTTTAGTGCTTTGCCTTTGGGGAAAAACTCAGTCCAATTTCTAGCTCTTAAAACAAGCAAACTGAAGTTAAGAAAAACTAGAGCAGTGATCCAACATATAGTTACTGAAGATTAAATATATTTAAACCTAGCGGGCTAATTTTTTTGAATGGACATGCATAGAGTTGTGCAGATAGTAACTCTTAGAAGGTTCTCAGTAGGGACTTTTGGAAATTATATTGTGTTTTGTACAAGGCAGAGTAGTACATAAAATACAGCTGATAGTTTATAAGTAAATGCTTTTTATAACATGGAATTTATAGAATCCAATTGGACTGTACAAAAATCCAAAAATAAAAGATTTTTAAATCATTTCCCCTTGTGTGTAAACTAAGTGATTATGTCCTATCAAATCAGTACTGATTCTTAGACAGACTTTCATAGTGAATTTTTCTCCAATCTTGCCTTGTAGTAGAATCTTACATCTATTGTCACTATAATCAAATCCATTTTCCTTGCTTCTGATCATTCTCTTTCCTTTTCATTTTCTGAGCATTATAGATTTCTCAACAGAGCTAGAACTTCACATAATGTGTCCAGTATATGATAATTTAAGCCTAATCAATTTCACCTTGAGTGAAAAACATTAAATAAAAATATTGATGTAGAAGTTCTTACTCCTATAGCTTTTCTTTCACCTTTGAATATATTTTGTAAGAAAATATTGTCAAATATATGGAACAATTGCCAAGCCACATTTTATACACATGTCTAGATTTTTTTTAAGTGTGAGCATAAAACGTTGATGCCTTTTTCAAGTTGAGCTTGAGTCCTTGTGACATATTATAGGCTTCTAAGACAAGTGATGGAACATTTGCAATTGTGTAGGACAATATAAATTCCATCCCTTACGTACTTGCCTGAATTTTCATACTGCAAATGCAAAAAGCATAATGATATCACAGAATATGATTCATCATTGTGGCATCATTGTGGATATTTTTCACATCGCTGGTCAGAACCATTCCTACAGAACTTGCTTGCAGAAACAAAATTATACAATGCTAATGAAAAATCTACTATTCAATGGAATATGAAGTGAAATAGAGAAAGAAAGAAAGAAAACCAGTTGAATACAAGTAAATGAAATAGCAAGTGAAAAAAGAAATCAATTGACAGATCTATTCCGATGGCATTGAAAGGATAAGATATCTGGTCAACCCCTTCTGAGGAGAGTTGATGGGCAGGTTTCAAAACATGTTTTCCAAGATAAACTTGGCTTACATGTGTGTAATGCTGTGATGGAAATATAAAGTGGCAGAACATGTGGTGTGACATCACAATACTTTTTTGCACTGTCAGTGATAGGAACTGATGCTTACAGCATAGCATTACTTAATTGTGATGCCATAATGACAAGTCCACTTACCAGTAGTCTTTGCCACAGAGTTCCTCAGGTGGCAGGAATTGGGTGGGATTAAAGTAGATTGTTTGATTGTACCGATCTTCAAGCCAATAAATAAATTTAGACAGAAAATGGTCCATATTAGGTTTGAATGCACTTTGTAGCTAATGTAGGGCCTATCGTATCTATATAAATATTAATGGCAGTATGCTGCATTCACCACCAACTACTGTTTTGGCTATTTGTAGAATGTATTACAGTTCAGGTGGGTGGAGATAATAATATGAGTTATTACAAGATCAGAACAGAATAACAGAGTTGGTAGGGACCTTGGAGGTCTTCTAGTCCAACCCCCTGCTCAAGCAGGAAACCCTATACTATTTCAAACAAGTGGTTGTCCAGTCTCTTAAAAACCTCCAGTGTTGGAGCACCCACAACTTTTGGAAGCAAATCATTCCATTGATTAATTATTCTATATTCCTCTTGTAGATAGGGCTATAATTTGCATACTACCTAGACTTAAGCACAGACATTGGTCACCTTTCAAATTCAATTACGCCTTCTCAGTCTCACCAAGGTACAGGGGAGGTCTCACAAAAGTGCTGGGAAGGGCATGGATCAAGCCCATGATTACAACAATATTGAAAAGTATTCTATCCACTTCTTTGGATGCCCAAGGCTGAAGTCTCAAGACATGTTGCCCCAGTTATCTTTTTGGATCCTCCTCATGAAAAATCAAGACATCAGACCATCAGAGTTTCACCTATTTTCACTCATAAAAATTAATTTTTGTTTATTTTTTTTAGTTTTATAGATGCCATTTGGGATAATGAATATAGGTGCCAAGGTACCTGTAGAAGTCATACTGTTAACTATTGCTTTTAATCAAATGTTGTGGTCTGCATATACGAAGCTACTGCTGTAAATTTTAATTACATTGTCACTCATTTCTCTTTGCACAGATGTTGATGAATGTGCACAAGGAATTGATGATTGCCACCCAGATGCAATTTGTCAGAATACTTTGAAATTGTATAAGTGCACATGTAAGCCAGGATACAGTGGAGAAGGAAAGACATGTGAAGGTGAGTGCGCTAAAACCATAAAGCTGATTTTGACTGATTATGATTGTTCCCAGTATCTAGTTGAATAATAGTGACAAAATGCAGGTATTTGTAAAATGGTGTTATTTAAGTATATTGTGGCAATCAATTTTTGTGACCTAATTTAAACTTTACCTCATCACACTTTCATAAAACCTGGTTTATAACAATCTCTTGATTGTATTTTGTAAGTGAGTGCATTTCAGGTTCTTTCCCCAGTAGACTTGAACGGGCTGTTCAGTTTTCCGCTTTTCAAGCCATATAGTTATTTTTCTAGATTGCAAAATGTTTAAAATCCTATTCCATGTTCAAATCAGAACACATTTTTTTAAAAAAGAAGTGATTTATTTCTTTGCTTGAAAACATTCCAGTTGGTCAATATGAGAGACAGACAGGTAGCCCAAAATTTTAGTTATTAAGTGAGATTGTTTTGACCTTGCTTGTCAGAAAGTGATCACATGACTCCAGGATACTGCAACCATCATAAATATGAACCAGTTGCCAAGCATCTGAATTTTGATCATGTGATCACGGGGATGCTGCAATGGTTATAAGTGTGAAAAATGGTCATAAGTCACTTTTTTCAGTGTTGTAACTTCGAACGGTCACTAAACGAACAGTTGTAAGTCAAGGATTACCTGTATACTCTTTGCAATATATGTATGTGCATACAGAATCATTTTGTGCTAAATCATTATTTTAACGATTAGTTGAACACTCCACAATGATTATGTTAACACATAATACAGAGTGATAAATCAATATTCATATAACATGTTAAATCAATAGCAAACATAATCTTGCTCAGAATGATGTTTGACTTCCCACCCACCAACATCATCAACAGTCTTTGAAACACCAGTGAAAATTAAAATGAAGAATATTTATGGAGCTCCTGTAGGTTTTTTTTTGGTGTGTGAGAGAGAAAAAACAGCTGTTTTTAGCTGATTCAAAGATGCTAAAGTTGTTTCCCTGCAAACTGCTGGTCAGCTGATAAGTAGATTGTTTAAGATTGGGTGGGAGGGCAAGGCATAAGAGATTACATTGATTGAAGAAGGGAAGATGACCCAGGGGACATAATAAGCAAAGATGAAGAGGACATAGGCAGAGAGCTGTATGTATGCCTTCATTACAGATCCAACTCCATTCTAATTGCAGCATCCAGGATAAATATGAAGAAAAAGGTTATCAAGCTCCAGAACCTTCATGTTTTATTTTACATGCCTATTGATACATATGTATACATACCTTGCATTTTGGACTGTATGATGAAATCCTCTTTTGACACCAGAGAAACTCTCTCAACTTAGGTCAGCTTTGCAACTTTAGGCCAATCTGAAGAACTTTTATTTCTGTAAAAAGGTGATTGAGAAGGTGATTATCTCACCATTTCATGTTCATGGATCAAATAGCTCTGTTTCAGTTGGCTTAAGACCAAGATAGAACTTTGAGACTGCTTTGAACATCAGGGTGAATGATTTATATAGAAACTAAAACTTTCTATTCCTCCTATTTTTGCTACAATTGATCATAGTATTGTATAGTGGGCCACATGGTAGAACCATGGGGTTTTTACCTTGGGGTTTTGTCTGTGTCAAAAACTTTGTTCTGGGAGATACTTGTTTGGCATTTAGAATGTCATGTAGAATTCTGTCTCTCCTCCCCGCCCCCAATGCTCTTCAACATCCTCATGAAACTATTGGGTGAGATTATTGTGAGGGGATGTCTTTAATCCGGTAATACTAACCAGACATACTGGCCACTGTCATTTAACTCCAAAGAAGCAACTGATACTCATAAATTTTGCTTAATTCTTGCATTATGCTGAACCTCTAGATCATAACCATACCATTCTGAGAGGTTGTTGGGCAGTTTATGAAAAGAGATCCTCCAGACTCCTTGGGTTGTGGACCAGTTGCTCCTATTACTGGATCAGCAGGCTCTACATTCAGTTACTCATGCCCTGATCATTTCCCGCATTGATTATTGTAATGGGCTGTACATGGGGCTGCCCTTGAATAGCATTCAAGAGCTTCAGCTGGTGTAAAATGCGTGTTCCTAGATCAGCACATATTACACCATTGCTATAGAAGCTGCATCGGGTACCAATTTGCTTCCAGGTTTAATTCAAAGCCCTACATGGCATGGGGCTGGGTTAACAGTTAACAGATTAACAGAGTTGGAAGGGACCTTGCAGGTCATCCAGTCCAACCCCCTGCCCAAGCAGGAGACCCTACATCTGCCTCTATCTAGGATCGAACTCACAACCTCCTGATTGTGAGGCAAGAGCTCCACCTCTAGGTTGTTTGAAGGACTTTCTCTCCCAGATTACATCTACCTCTTCCCTAAGGTCCAGCACAACAGGCAAGTTATAGGTCCTATTCTCTAAGGAATGATATCTGAAAAGGCCCAAGACGAGACCCTCTTCTGACCTGGCACATAACCTTTGGAACCATTGTCCCCCTTGAAATCAGATTAGCCCTGACCTTATTGGTCTTCTGGAAGGAAGTTAAAACGTGGCTTTGCCAACTTGCCTCAAGGTCTGGCAGTGGTGGTATGGAGCCTACCAAATAGTTATTCTATTCATAAAATGGATTGCATTCCCCTGCACATTATGGTTTTTAATAGATTTTATGGTTTTAATGGATTTTTGTAGTCATGCTTTTTGTTACTTTATGTATTTTGTATGTGTTTGTTTAACTCCATGAGCTGCCAGGAATCACATATATAAGATGGGCAGTTATATACAGTACACTGAACAAACAAACGAACAAACAAAATGGAAGCAGTACTGGACATGAGAAGATTTAGATAATTTATTTTTGAAAAAAATACACTATTTGCAAAGTTGAAATGATTTATTAGTAACATATAGACAATTTAATCCTGTCACAACTTATCTATAACAAACAAGTAGGCATCTATCATGCTGACTTTTGCTTTATTCTCCAGATATTGATGAATGTGATAATGAGTTCAATGGAGGATGTGTCCATGAATGTTTCAACATTCCAGGCAATTATCGCTGTATATGTTATGATGGCTTCATGTTGGCTCAGGATGGTCATAATTGTCTTGGTAAGGATGTGCCTCCAAAAAGTTATTATGTACTGACATATTTATTGTGTGCCTAGCCTTAGACAAAATGAAATGCTAATTCAGCAAAATAGCATTTTTGTTATTCCATGTATTTATGAAAAAAGCAGAAATTTACACTGTATATTAATCACAATTTGTTAATCAAAATCAGATGACCCTTATTTAATCTTAACCATGATTTTAAAAAATTACAAAATAAATTTGTAAATGGTTGTTTATTTCAGCTAATCATAGCTGGATTTTAAATGACATCTGAACTGTAGTGAATGGAAATTTCCCATTTTCTGCTTGAGCCCAAGCCACAGATGAAAAGGAATAAGTGAGTCCAAGGCCCAGTGTGGTTCATGTTTATAGTGTTGGATCATATTAAGGGCTTGACAGGGAGCTTTCTGCCCACAAGGGAGATTTGGTCTACCTGTCCCCACCACCCAAATCCCACTTCCATTCCACATCGAAGAATGAAGTGGGTATTTGTTATTCTACTTAGCCAAACAAAATGTTTTTGAGGCTGCATACTGAAGAGGGCAATAGGCTATAGCTTTCTTCTAGAAGTCAAAGGACAATAAACAAAAGGTAGCCTGGAGAGAAAGATATGATAAGGATTTTTGATACAGCCATACTTTTTCCATGTGGCCAAAATTGTGGAAACCTTTTGGGAAAAGTATTTTTGAGGTTTGATGGCTAATAATATCACTTTTTTTGGGAGCTTCAAGGTAATCATATTCCACTGCTGGAATGGCCTGGGAATAGCCCAGACCTTAACCCAATTGAAAATCTATGGAGCTGACTAAAGAAACTTGTTAGTCAGAAGTGACCCAGCAATAAGACCTAGTTAATAGAAGCAATCATTCAATCTTGGTTTCACATTCTAACAGCTGCAGAACTAAAAGACTTGATTCACTACATGGGAAGACATTGTAAGGCCGTATATTCATGTTAAAGGTTACCCAACTAAGTATTAACTGATGTGATAATTTTTGTATATCTCATTTCACTTTTCTTCTTTATAACTGCTATTCTAATAGCAAATCCTTCATAAAAGTTATTGCATTACATTCGTGATTAAATTATCTTTCCATTGATATATACTTTTATGGTACTACTCAAAAAATAGTGGTGTTACAGTATTAGCTAATTTTAGAAAATACACTTTTCCCAAAAGGTTTCCACAATTTTGGCCACAACTGTATATCTTGTTTAGTACCTATGGATATTTAGTTTGTGGATTTGTATATCTATTGTTAGGCAGGCAAAGAATGAATGCATCACACAAACAGTGATGGTGGGGTTACCAGGAAAGAATTTAATTAAATAGATGTTGATCTGGCCTTGTTTTTTTCTGTTGTTGTTGTTGTTGTCATCATTGTCATTGTTGTTGTTATCCTGTAATTTAGTCCTGAGATTAGTATACCTGTTTTAAATAGCTTCAAGGAAAAATGTGGTCATTAATATCTGCATTTTTATTCATAAAATTAGAAAAACATTTTTAGTGGGCAGCTTAATGAAAAAATTAAACTTTGTATTTATTTAGAAAAATAAATATCTGTAGTGTTAAGTTTATTGAGTCTGAAGAGGAGTGATAGGAAAAATAGGGCAACTATCCAACCAATTGGATATTTAGTTCATTACTGCTTAATGGATTATTTGTGTGCAGCTGGTATAGACTTATTTATTTATTTGTTTATTTACCACCCATGTCGCTTCAAAGCGACTTTGGGTGACTTACAAGCTTACATGGTGTTGGTTCAAAATTGGTACCACGTGTATTTCAGATATGGATGAATGCTTGTTCAATAACGGAGGCTGTCAACATGCTTGTATCAACACAGTGGGTAGCTATGAATGTCGTTGCAATGAAGGATTCTTCCTCAGCGATAATCAGCACACCTGCATTCACCGTTCAGAAGGTATAAGCCTTTTCATTTTTACAAAAACATGCACGAGGCCCTTCCTTTTCCCCACCATTCGGAATCAATTTTCTTGAATCATGTGGTAATATGGAATGATCATATACAGTAAGTGGAGTTTCTAAAGATGTTATATGATATGCTATTGATAAAAGGAAAAATTGTAGCCTGTCTCTTGCCTGTTTTTAACTATTACATTATGCGGATTCTGTACTGACAGGTATGCGTTAGACAATAACTTCTCAGTGATGCATGGCTAGGAATTCATTTTTATTATCTCTTGGGAATGGATGCCATTAAAATCAGGCAA
Source organism: Diadophis punctatus similis (assembly GCA_023053685.1). Classification (NCBI taxonomy): domain Eukaryota; kingdom Metazoa; phylum Chordata; class Lepidosauria; order Squamata; family Dipsadidae; genus Diadophis; species Diadophis punctatus. The sequence continues at coordinate 238,210,574 of JALIGW010000001.1, read as the reverse complement.
CAGTCTCTGAGATAGTGGGAAAAAGGGTGCAGAATTGGTAGTCATTCCTCATTTATACCTTCTGCTTCTTCCTCTGTGTGAAGGCACTCTTCTCTTCTTTTTCTCATGCTCGTTTGAAAGGCTAGTTGGAGCAATTGTGGTTTACATGCTCAAAGCAGGAATTCAGAGAACTTCTACTTGGTGATGGAGCCTTGAAACTTGCCCTCAATGAGCATTCCCAAAACACTAGGATTACAAAAAACCAAACTTGCTTGGCCCATTTTGTGCTGTGTCACAGTTTGCTTAAATAATCACGTACTATAAACCATGTTTATAGAAAAGAATTGTGATCTGAGTAGACTGTACCCCATTTCAAGTACTCGGATAGTTGGTCTTTTAAAGAATGTTTGAAGAGATAATTTTAGCCATTTCCCTTTAGAGACTGAAGATACTGACACTAGGAAATTATAGTGAAACCTCTGTGAAATCTTCTCAAATTTAATTTTAATTAAAAAGACATAAAACTCACATTTCCTTTTATATTATTATGGGATCACTATGAATGTCATTTCATTTATTGATCTTGATTTGATATTTGATCAGAATACTTTAGAACTCCTTTCTAGATCATTTTCTACATTGTTAAGTTTTAGGAGAAAAATCTTCAGAGCACATAAAATTAGCTTGTATTGATAAAACCTACTAGTGATATGGAGCAGCTGTAAATATGTGTTTACAGATGATGATGATGATGATGATGATGATGATGATGATGATGATGATGAGTTGCAAAATCAAACTCACTACTTGCTATGTACCAGTTTACAGGATTCACATTCATTTTACAGAAGCCCAAGATTGCAAGAGAAAATTAACTTAATTAGTAGTTGCATTATTTACTCCTCATGAAAATGTTATCACTATAAAGGTGGTAACTTTTGAATTTCAAAATTTAACATCTTTATTGAAATAGGATTAATTGTTTTTCTTTGTTTCTATAATGTTATTTAATTGATATGAAAAACTTTAATTCTTAATTTTACAAACTCAGTCAAAAGGCATTTAATGGTGATAATATATTTGTAAAAGTATATATAGTAAAAGGCAGTATTTCAGCATGTGGCTATTTCTTTTGCATACAACTTTCAGGGGAATAATTTGACATTTTCTCTTTATGCAGAAATGAGTAAATCGGAATTCCCTATTTGAAAAGTTACTGTCTTGAGTAAACTTTGCTTATACAGTATAACCCTTGGTTTCTGAACATGCACAAAGAAATCACACTATTAGCAGAAGCTAAGCTGTTAATTTTCTTAATGCTTTTTATATGTCTTTTAGCTAACTGACTGGCATGTTGAACCTTTCAAATGCCAAGCAACAGAAGAGTTAATAAGACTAATTTGTGATCCTTTGTAATAGAAAAAGACGGACTGACAACATAATAGTGATTTGTGGGTTTAATATGGATTTTTGTGTCTTTTGTGTTTCTGATGGGGTGAAGACATCATTGTATTCCTAGTTTTCTCACTGTGGGAAAGAAATCAAGGGACCAGTAGAGCAGAATAATCAAAGCAATATAGCAGCTATCCCTTTGTTAGTCAGAGTCACTTTCGAAGAAGTATGTTGGAATGAAAGCATGGCTTATTAAAACGCTACAGAATTTTCTAAGGGCATGATTTTAGTTACAATTTTTCCTTGGGATAAGGAAAGTAATAACAAACAAAACTTAATTCACAAATTATAGGACAGCTTGATTTGGAATGCATTATACATTGCTTTAACTACTGTTTTCAAGCTGGGATGAGGAGCTCCTGATGCACATAATGAATTATGCATCATTATTAGGTAGTCTGTAAATTAGTCTCACATACGGTATATCAGCACCTTTTTGAATGCCCTGTGGATTTAGAAGATGTCCATCCCCCTGTCCCCCCCCCCATGCTCTGAAGGTTTACGTTAAAGGGAAAATATATTGGAAACTCTTCATTTCCAGAATTCATACAATCTGTTTCTTTTTTGTTAATGTTGGATCTGGGAGACTTGCTTCTCCTTCTTATATTAAACAGGGATAATTGTTTGCATACGTGAAATACTAAAAAAAAGGCTGATCCATCTCAAGGTAATTATTTTCCTAATTGTAAGTTCACAGCGAAATCTACCCCCACCCCTCGGATTATAAAAATGATTCCACATTGAACATTTATTACTTTATTGGCATGATATGGGAAGGTGTGTGTGTTTGTTTGTGTGTGTGTGCATTATTTGATTTAATGGACAGAGGGTAAACTATTTTTTTTATATAGCCTCCCTTCTTATAAAACAAAATATCCCCAAAGAGAATCTATATTAAGATTTTCTTATGAAATTTGTTCAGTATTACAGACATGCTTTGCATGATCATCAGAAATTACAGAATGTCTCTAATGTGAATTTCCTTTAAGTCCCTTTGATTAGATGCCGATATTAAAGAAAAATCTAGACTTTAAGAAATATGTGTTTGCTTGGCTGAGTCCATTATAAGAAATAAATCAGAACAAGGGATAATTCCATGCATCTATATATTTAGAATGAATTATTTCCCCCTTCTGTAGCTAACAATAAATCAGTAGCACTCTTTCTCTGGATAAATGTTGTTTGTAGAAGATGCAGGTAGGATTTAGGCATATCTGGGAAAGAACAAGCTGCTTCATTCTTTATATGGTGGGTGTGTTTCTTCATGTTTAGTAGGCATCGGGATGAATTTCAAGGAGACTTTCTCTCTAATTTTACATTTAAGTTCATGAATCAATAGCAAGACTTTTAGAGAAGACCAAACTTTCAGTAAATGAATCTTCTAAAATTAGATATGCTTATCTGGTCCAAGTTAAAGACGCCATAAAATTACCTATCCATCAAAATCTATGGAGAGGGGAAGTCGCACTCATATATATGCCTTTTGAATGTATGTGCTTATACGGTAGTGATCATGTTGGTATTCTCTAAATGTTTATTGAACTTCTTGAGTTCTTTTAGTTGTCTGTCCTCTTCAAGAATGTCTATATTGTTAGGAATAAAGTATTTATTGAGGTGTAGTATATTTGAAATATATCGAGGATCCATCTTCTGCTTACTGTATCTTCCAACTCACCTCTCAGCTCATCCTATTCCATGAAACATTGTGAAGGTAATACCCATTCACAATTAATGGCCCCATTTTTGCCATTTTTGCCTTTAAAAATTATAACAGATTTATAAATTTAGTTAAACTTTGAAGGGGGTGCTTCATATTATACTTCTACTCTTGCTATATAAGCTATATTCCTTTTTTCATATAAGTTAGATTGTCTCATGACCCACTTAATTATTAAATGGTGATAAATATCTAGAATCTGTTGTCTGTATTTGAAAACCTCAGAGAATACTGATACATCCACACTGATTGTTTTATAGAAGGTGTGAGCTGCATGAATAAGGATCATGGTTGTGCCCATATCTGCAAAGAAGCGCCAAAAGGAGGAGTGGACTGCGAATGCAGACCTGGATTTGAACTGGCCAGGAACCAAAGAGACTGCATTTGTATGCAACATTCTACACCTACCTGACTCTTATGCAGCCCTTCTGATCAGAAGGAATTGCTAAGCACCTTTCTTACCCTTATCTGATTATCTCTTGGTTAAAAAGATTTTCACTGTTCACTTGATTTTTGTTCACATCTGCTCACTAAAGTTTGCCTTGTGATAATTTTAATGATTATCAGATGCAGCAGATGGTACGCATGATTGATAGTATGGAGTAGATGGCATGCATTAGAGATGTGTTAGACTGCAAATCTTTCTTTGTAGAAGAAATCTCTTCCAACTCTGTTATTCTTTCTTTGTAGAATTTTAACTGAATTCAATTAGAACTTTTGAAATAGAATTCAGTAGCCAAGGATATGTAAAGTAACTGTTGATGTCCAATCTTGAATTCAGTATTATGTCTTCTGGTTGACTTTCTAATCAAAGAATGAATCTACAATGCTATATACCAACCTATCAGAAGTTACTATAACTCAATTTAACAACAACAACAACAACAACAATAATAACAGAGTTGGAAGGGACCTTGGAGGTCTTCTAGTCCAACCCCTTGCTTAGGCTGGAAACCCTACACCACTTCAGACAAATGGTTATCCAACATCTTCTTAAAAACTTCCAGTGTTGGAGCATTCACAACTTCTGGAGGCAAGCTGTTCCACTGATTAATTGTTCTAACTGTCAGGAAATTTCTTCTTAGTTCTAAGTTGCTTCTCTCCTTGATTAGTTTCCACCCATTGCTTCTTATTCTACCCTCCGGTGCTTTGGAGAATAGTTTGACTCCCTCTTCTTTGTGGCAACTCCTGAGATATTTGAACACTGCTATCATGTCTCCCTTAGTTAAGGGAACTTAAGTTAAGGGAACTTAGTTAACTTAACTTAATTAAATTAACCAACATTATTTTTGAATAGGCAGGAACAGCACTGCCATATTTAATATCCATGCAGTTTAGCCAAGAGCAGGGGTGTCCACAGAAGGATATCAAAATCTGTAAGATGATGGATATAGTGTCCTGATTGAAGCCCCATATCTTTTATACATGTGGGCAGTATCAACAGACATTCAAAGTGCAGGGAAGAGAAGGCCTCAACCACAGTGTCATCCTCATACTAAACCTTGCAGGTTTAAATGAAAGCTGATGCCTGAGAAAAAGTGCTATCTTTAAATATCAGGTTTGAGTCTGACATTAAAATATGCCTGTTACATTACTACAGTAACCCAAAGGTGCTTTTTCAAGAGGAACTGGACTTTCTGGGTTTTTTTCTTTGAAGACATTTCGCTTCTGATACAAGAAGCTTCTTCAGATCTGAGCTGAGAGCTGAAGAAGCTCCTTGGATGAGAAGCGAAACGTCTTCAAAGAAAGTCCAGTTGCCTCTTGAAAAAGCACCTTTGTGACAACCATGACCTGGATGACTGAGAATCTCCATACACATTACTACAATAACTTGTTTTTTATCTATTTTATACAATGTAAATCAATGGATTTAAAATGTAATGTTTGGTATTAGATAACTAAATAGCTATTTATTAATTAATAATTATTAACTATTAATATTATTAATTATTAACAATTATGTATGGTATAACATATAGTATAAGGGTCACTTCTTATGAGATGGGCAACGGGCAGCCATATAAATTTGATAAATAAATTCATAAATACAAAAATAAAATTAATTTAATTGCCTTACATTAATTGTTAAAAGAAAGAATGCCAATGTCTGGAATAGTAGGGTCTCCTGCTTGTGCAGGGAGTTGGACTAGAAGAACTCCAAGGTCCCTTCTGACTCTTGTTATTCTGTTATTCTTTAATTTTGTTGCTGCCCTTGCATGTAATAAATGTTCATTTGCGAATTATGTTACAAGGATAGATAATTTTTCTGCTAAAGTAGCTCATAGGCCAACAACCATATAGGACTCAAAGATGCAACATTCAAGGGGGAGAGGTCCTGAGCTCAGAATGATATATATACTTTATAAATACTTCAGAAGTTTAATTGGATCTTTTCTTTCCAGTGACTTGCAATCATGGAAATGGAGGCTGCCAGCACAGTTGTGAAGATGCAGAAGATGGGCCTGTCTGTGGATGTCATCCGGAGTACACAGTGCACACCAATGGAAAAACATGTATTGGTATCACACTTCTTTTCTGCTACATTATGTGTAGACAGGTTGTAAATAAACATGTAACAGTTTCTGAATGAGTGATTTCTCTCAGTAAAAATACGGATTTTTTTTTTACAGTTCACTTAAAAATGGCAGAAAATCCAAATAGTTTACTTAACGAATGAGAAACATGTTGGATTGGGGTTAGCCACATAACAGCACATGCACATAACAATGGGCTTTGATGATGCTCCTGACTAATTATAATACAAACTTCCATTAACACAGCTGTCCCCAACATTTCTTGCTCAGCAGTGGTGGCGGCAGGCAGGGGAGGGGAGGGGCTGGTTTTGTGCACACAACCTAATCTCATGCATGAGCAAATTAAGTTTTGCACGTTCACCCGCCGGATATTTGGTCCGGTTCCTAATGGGCTGCGGATTGGTACCGGTCCATGGACCAGGGGTTGGGGACCCCTGAATTAAAATATTCCCTTAGACTACTAAAACTGTTATGTCTGTAGCCTTTAATTGGGCAAAATGGTGCATTGCAAGGTAACAATTTTTGAACCAAGGTACCTCAAATGGGCTAATTTACTGATGCATCCAAAATCCAGGGAAATTTAATTTGAAAAATGTTATGAAATATTTTATGAAATAGAAATTCTCATAAAACATATTGTGACATAATACAAAATGTCATAAACATTCCCTATGGTCAACTTCTGATGTTTGGCTGTGTTCTATACAGTTGAACATGAATTACTTTCAAAGTAGATATATTTCCGAATATCTCCCTGGAATTTAAAGAACTTTTCCAGTACTTTAGAAGCTCTGCTATGGATAAAAATGTTAGAAATACCATCCTAAATTCTCTTGTCACAAGGGTAGAATGAACTTGTAACTAATATGATGAATAAACTAGGCATTATATATTAGGCATTATATACTGTATTTAGGTCAAAGATTAGGGTGGAGTAAACAATTATTTGTACTGTAATGCTGTTAACATTATGTTTTTCAAACTTACGCAGTGAATTTGAACCTTGGTGCTTTCACTTGAAGAATTGATAGTAGTTATAGCATTTAGGCTTATATATTGCTCCATAGCTCTTTGCAGCACTGTATGGGTGGTTTACAATGTAGAAGCTTTATTTGCATATTTCCTCCAATAATTTGGATTCTCATTTTACCAACCTCGGAAGGATGGAAGGCTGAGTCAACCTTGAACCCTGGCAAGATCAAACTCAAGGCTGTGGGCAGTTTGCCTGCAATACTGGGCCACCGGGTCACCAAGTCTCCTTAAAGCTTAAATATTTAAATTGATTGAAATATCAACATATCAAGAAATCCTGTTTGGCCATTATACCATAGACTCATAAATTTAAAAATTGGAAATGATCCTAGAGATCACCTAGTCCAGGGGTAGGCAAAGTTGGCTCTTCTATGACTCGTGGACTTCAACTCCCCGACTTTCTGAGCCAATCATGATAGCTCAGGAATTCTGGGAGTTGAAGTCCATGAGTCATAGAAGAGCCAACTTTGCCTACCCCTGACCTAGTCCAATCACCTGCTCAGTGTAGGAATCCACTACTGTGGCATCCCTAAGAGATGATTGTCCAGCTTATTGCTAATGAATTCTACAAGAAATCATGCATTGTATCAGGTACTTTATGTAAATTAAACTTGCTGCTTATTGACTATAATAGCTGTATGACAAAGAAGATCATCAGTGTAATAGCAGCAGGAGGATTCTAAAAATAGTTGCAAAATAATAATCTGGAAATGGGTGGGAAAGAACACAATTTTTTATGGCAGAGAGAAAAAAACCAAGATTGCCAAAGGAGCTGCTGTAATAAAATGTATTTTATAAGCAAAGGGAAACTCATTATTCCTTAGGAAGGTTTTTGAGTTAAAAACACATTTACTAGAAAAACACATTCTACATAAAATTGAGCCAGAACAAAACTTATTTTCTACAATCCTTCATTTTGGATGATAATTTCTTTTCTTTTATATAGCGTGTATCAAATTGAGATTTTTGAGCTGGGTCACACAGGATTACTTATCTATGGTTTACTGATATCACCATCTGCGGGGTTTACACAATAGGCTAAGCTGTATAGCATGGTTTACAAATAACAAAGGTTGGGTTAAAACAGTGCTTCTCAAATAGTGGGGCGGGGGCCCCGGGGGGGGCGCGGAGCGATGCCAGGGGGGGCGCATGACCCTGGGGAACGTGCTTTTTTTTTGCCGCAGGGAGTAGGTTTTTTTTGCACTGAACAATAGCACACAGCACAGAGCAGAAGATATGAAGTGCAGCTAACAAACCCTTAAGAGAGACCATGGAAAATATTTAACAGGGATGAAAAAAAAGGAGGAGAGAGACGGAGATAATGAGACAAACGTAAGTCTCCTGAAAGCTAAGACGAGGAAATATGACGAAGTGTATGTAGCGCTTGGCTTCACTGTGACTACGGTGGGAGACGAGGAAAGACCGGTATGTTTACTGTGTCAAAAATGTTGGCAGTGGACAGCATGAAGCCAAATAAATTAAGGTGTCACTTAAACACATTACACCCCAATCACGCTGATAAGCCGCTTGAGTTTTTTCAGCGAAAACGTGCCGAATATTGCAAACAATCGTCCCGGGGGAGAGTTGGGGGGGGCGCGAAATGTTTACTTCTTCCTGGGGGGGGGGGCGTAACAGAAAATAATTGAGAAGCACTGGGTTAAAACAACATGCCAAGTCAAAACCAGGTAAACATGGTCTATTGTGCAGTATATACCCAAAGGCGGTGAACCTATAAGTCAAGTAAAGCTAAAGTCTGTCATGACAGTGATGAAAATCTCTTCGAAGTTACTAGGTAGATAATTTTTTTCTTAACCAAAATGTATTGTCTAGAACATTAGTTTTTACTCCTTGCCTGATCATTTGATACTTTTTTTTATTTCCCATACTAAGAAAGAGTAGAAGCAACCACAGAAATCTCTGAAAACAATGTTACGGCAGGAGCTGATGCAGACAAACGAGTGAAACGGCGACTGCTTATGGGTAAAGAGACGTGCAGGTCTGATAGTTATTTGTAAGAGATTTCCAAGCTTTGCTGTATGAATAGCATGAATAACAACCACTCTGTATGCAGGGGTAGCCAAACTATGGTTCTTTGAGGACCTGTGGACTTCAACTCCCAGAATTCCTGAGCTAGCCATGCATGCATGGCTGGCTCAGGAATTCTGGGAGTTGAAGTCCACAGGTCCTCAAAGAACCATAGTTTGGCCACCCTGTAATGAGTTTACAGAAACTGAAAATTCTTATTCCACCTAATGAAATTAATGCAATTTCTATACAGCTAGACACCAATTGTCCCTGCGACTGCAGAGCTTCTCATGTTCTGTTTTTGCTAGTTGGCATGTAATATATTCAGAAAAACTTTTTCATAGAGATACCATGCTATTTGTTAATTACAGTTGCAGTTTCTATGCATGAATATGTAGAAACGTATAGAGGTAATTCATATTTCTGGAAAAAGGCAATAAAACTATTTTTAGTTATACTTTATTAAATTTCTCAAAGAATGAAATTAAGAAAAGAAAAATGGGAACGAAAAATAAGGAGGGGCAAAGTGCAAGGGATAAATGGAAAAGAGAGAGAACGAAAATAAAAAGTAATTTATTATTTTCTTCGATACAGTTACAAACATTTTTAAATATTTTATTCTTTGTAGAAATTTAATAAAATATAATTTAAAAAAGCAGCAAACTATGGAGGATGTTGCAGGAGAAAATTAGTCAGTTAAAATTACTTGATTGTTCCTCAGTATATAGCTATTGTCCCACCTAATTTTCTAAGATTAGGTGGGATATCGACATACAATGAGGAATAATCAAGTACACTTGCTGCAGATAAAATGCTAAGACAATGAGCAGGATATGCCCCAACAAACAAATTGATATGTAGGAAATATATGGATACCTCAGTCAAAAACAGCAGCCTGGGAATGTAACTATTGTGGGAAGGTTGAGATCATTGAAGGAAGAACTGAAAATTGTCTACAATAAATTTTTCATTTAACAAACTTAGAGGAAAAGGATGTCCATTAGACCTAAATATCCATTAAATTGGTGAATAGGATGTTATATATAATAAAAGGATCCTAGTGGTGCATCAGTGGAATTTTATACATATCTAAAACAGCAACCAGATATCTGTAGCATTCGAAATTTAGTAAACAGAATTCAGGAAATTGTGAGCTCACTATACTGCTTTTAAATGCCTTTATAAGCCCATGTGATGAAACTAGAGTACTATGTATCATTTTGGTAGGTATAATGTTATCAGAGGCAATATGCTTCTAAGAGGTCAGTAAGGGGCGTGCATAAGTGCACCAACGTGCCTACCGTCCCTGTCCTAATGTTCCCTCTTATCAGTACCCATCTTATGTATATAAACAGTGTTATATCTATGTATATTACCAACACGTACTTGACAAAAATAAATAAATAAAAATAAATAAATAAATACCAACCATTGAATATCAGTCGTAAGGAAATACAGATTGGAACAGTTAATCAAATCCAGTTTGTGGAATAGAAACTTTGGCCTGATCCAGTACAGATTTTCTCAGATTCCTGTGGAAGCCAAACTGAATACTTATCTATGGGTAATTCTTATAGTTAACCTATCTTGATTTTTTTTAATGTTTAAAACTGAAGTTATCTGTTACATAAATGTCTCTGGAATTCTTGGTGATCTTTGAACTTGGTTTAGAGATCACCAAGAAGTCCATAGTTCAACCCTAAGATACTCTCTGAAAAAAGTGTTGGATGTGTTGGTTTAAAATTAGAATTCAATCAGAATTCATTCGGTTGAATAAATAAAAATATCTCATTTCAAATTGTGTTCTAGTTTTTTTTTTCTGCAAATGTCAAATTGTGTTCCTTTTCCTTAGAAACTTGTGCAGTAAATAATGGTGGCTGTGATCGTACTTGTAAGGACACTTCAACAGGCGTCCACTGCAGTTGTCCTATTGGCTTTACTCTTCAGCTTGATGGGAAGACATGTAAAGGTAAAGTATTCCTTGCAATGTGCAAGCTAAATATCTAGAGAGGATTCTCTAAAATCCCAGAAAAGTGCAATATTGCTAATCCAGTAAAAAAAAGGAAATCTGAACAAGGAAAGCAGTGTACAAGGAATTGATTTGATTGTTCCTGTGCTGAAATATGTATGTAAAAAGTTCAGTTTGTTTTTTGTATTCAATTCAAGGTTATCACTTCTTCTTGTAGATTCTACAGTGCTAATACAACTCCAGAGTTTAGAGGCAAAGGACCTCTGTATATTTCAGACTAAAATAAATTATTCCTGCATGTAACATCCTCTAACAAAACACCTATTGATAACAACTACTTCAGAGGTGGGTTCTTCCCGGTTCAGACCGGTTCTATTGAACCAATAGTAACTTGGCAGCCTGGGTCGCTAGAACCGGCAGCGACCCAGGCCTGCCAGCCCCTGAACTGGCTCTCTTGGCGGTGCCTATGGCGCCACCATCTTGTCTTTTGCTTCTGCGCATGCGCAGAAGCTGGGTTTTTAGCACTACGCATGTGCGCGCACCCACGCGGCACGTCAAGGAGTGAACTGGCAGCGAGGTAAGCCACCCCTAAACTACTTCTAATACTACAAAAAGAAAAAAAACTAATAGTCATTTGATTATGTAGGCAGAAACACAGAACTCCTGTTCATGTTGCAAAGTTTGCAAAAGAAGTGGTTAAACATTACCTTCTCGTAAGAAACAAAGTGGCTCTAAATCTGCAAAGATTATATTTTGTCCTGAAACTACTCAATACTCTGACTGTTTTATATCTGTCTGTCTGTCTGGTTGGCCGTCCATCCGTCCATCCATCCATCTACATATATAAATACACACACACATATACATATATACACTACACACACACAGACAGACAGACAGATACTGAAGTTCAACAGCTATTGTTCCTGCCTTATTCAGTTTTCTGGCCATTTTGGGGAAGTTGATTCTGTTTCTCTAAGAGTGAATGCATGGTAACATGACGTAATACCTATTGGAACAGAATTCTCAGTTTCTTCATAAGCTGTAATGTGAGTTAAATTTGCAGAGCAAGTATACCAACTCAAAGTTTGCTACAGTCAACAAAATTAATCTGTAATAAGCATCCCTTAACAAACAATAATAAAATAGTAATATACAAATGGAAAAAGAATTTGAAAGCATGATTGATTCAACTGTTTATGATTAAAGTTTAAAAGACAGGTAGTCTTCATTGAACAACCATTCAAAGTTACAATGGCATTGAAGGGGACTTCTTCATAGCTGCTGCTGTGGCAGTGTCCCTATGGTCATATGATTGTGATGCAGGTGTTTGGCAACCGGCTTGCTCTTACGGCATCCTGCATCCACGTGATCACCTTTTGCAACCTTCACTGTAAGCTTCTGAGAAGCAAAGTCAATGGTGAAGCCAGCAGGAGGTCAGATATGGCAATCATATGATCACAGAATGCTAGACCACACCGAATTTGCCTAATGACAACCTCTGGGACTGCTGGAACTATCATAAATCAGCATAATTATGTGATGTCACACTTTATGGTCACATTGCTGGGTGACAGAGTTGTCAGTTTCAACTACCATTATTAAGTGAAAACTACCTGTAAATGAAGAATACAAAAGTGATGTGAAGTTTTGGAAGTGGTACAGGAAATTTTTGATACTGTCAAGAATGGATCTTAAGAAAAATAGAAATAGGCATGGAAGAAAAGAAAAGAGATGAAAGAAGCTGGAATAAAATAACTACTGTGAAGAGACCCAAAGGTACTTTTTTCAGGAGGCAACTGGACTTTCTTGTTTTTTCTTTTGAAGACGTTTCACTTCTCATCCAAGAAGCTTCAGCTCTGACAGGACAATGGGGAATGGAAGGATTTATATTCCTTGCAGACAGCTGGTAATTTGCATCCTTTTAGAGGATCTTTGAAGCACTTGGAGGTTTATCTGTGTCCTCAGATTCATCTGATTAGTGCTCCTGGTGCCTGTAATTTTTCCTCTGGAAATCCATTCCTACTCCCACACCTTTCGAAGGGTATTCATCCCAAATTGTATAGCTAAAAGTTGTCTCCTGAAAAAGCACCTTTGGGACAACCATGACCTGGATGACTGAGAATCTCTACAGAGTTTTAACTGTGAAGGGAAGTACAAGTCTTATATGAAAAAGTACTAGAAAATAAGAATAATTTCACAAAAGAATGAGTAGAAATTGGTATGGAAAAACAGAATGACAGAAAATCAGTAAGCTGTGTATTACAACAACATGCATCAAAAATGCAAAACGTGAAGTTTGTGTTATCATATGTTCCCTTGTAGATGAGAGTACCTAAGAGTTTTAGAAGCAACTCAGGTTATATCTATAATAGGCATGTTTTGTGCTTCTTATGTTCAAAAGCTGTTATTGCTGTTACTGCTTAGAGATGTGTTTAAGAATGTATCTGTTAAGATATTAACTAAAAATGAAGTGCTGCACACACATGCGTACAGATACACATCCCTCATTGACAAATTTATTTCTTCTGAGAAACAAAATATGGGTATAGACTTAAGTTATTGTGGCCTTTCAGTTTAATTCTCAGAAAATATCATTAGAGATACATAGAGTATGGGGGATCTAATTTTCAGAAAGAATAATGAAGTCTAACTGTTCATTATTGCAAGTAGGGTATGTGCAGCAGACTGCTTGTTCTGGCCAACTGTATGTTTAATATTCTCCCTGTTTCATACAGAGAAGTGTTTTCCTTGGCTTCAGGTAATACTATACCGTCTGTGATTCTGGAAGCCTTTCCTCTATAAGACCACTTCCCACCCTGCTCAGAGATGTCAACTGACTCAGTTCTTAATGCTGCATTATCCCATGTACCAATCTTAGTTTTCTTTTCTATTAATGCCTGCTTTCTGTGAGGAGATTCATTTTTCTAAAATAGAAAGGAAGGTTGCTAAATTCTGCTCTGTAGCAGTTGCTCTAAGGAAGAATTGGGTCTAATGCTGGAGTGGTTAACTTGGAATTGGCATTGCTATTTGATTAGATATTGTTCGGTACTCCCTTAGTTACATTTTAATTGTTTCATATTCCTATCCATCAATTTTTATGTTAGGAAGGTTTTGCTCTTCAACAGTAAATAAATATATAACTTCAATGTAAATTGCTATAATGAATTATGGTGTACAAAAACAAGTACAAGTGATAATAGCAACTGGAATCGGGATCGCCATTGCTAAACGATGTGGTTGTAAAGCTTGATGTCATGTGACCGCATCTCTTAGCAACGGCAATTGTAATCACAAGATGCATGGGTTGCTAAACGGGAAGCAATGAGTATCCCAGATAAGGAGAGTTACAGGGTTGGAGGAAGTCCTAGGAGGGCCAGAGCAAGCTTCATTTGAGTTGGGAGAGGCCTAGAACAGGCCATGTGCAAGGCCAGGAAGGCCAGTGGGTAGATGGTGTGACAGGACAGATGGAGAGACTGGAAGGGCTGTATAACATTTGAGTGCAACGAGGCCATCAGGTGGATGGCATAGTGCAAGCACAGGGAGGCCAGGCAGACTTATCAGAGCAACTTGCAAACTATGCCGCAGGTTTCCCCATTGATTTTGCTTGTGAGAATTCAGCAGGGAAAGTCACAAATGATTATTGCGTAACCGTGGAATTAAGGTCGCCATACATGCAAGCCGGTCGACAGGCTCCTGGATCGCAATCACATGACCATGGAGGCATTGCAACAGCCAGAAGGTTTTGAGGAACAATTGTAAATACTGCTCATTCAGTACCATTGCATCTTCAAACAATCACCTAACAAGTGCTCAGGAAGCACGGACTATCTATAATCACATTTTAAACCTTGTGGTGATACAAGACAGTTGTTCCAAAGAGGATTCTTTAAAAAAAATTGTGCAAAACTAGAAGGAAAAGATCACTTCAGTCTTGTACGCGTCTTACACTAAAAGATTCTTGACTGATTTGCTTTCTAGGTTGTGACACATGTTTAAATCTTTCAGGAAAAAGAAATGAAGCTCATTATATCACTTATGATCCCTTTTCTTTTTCACAGACATTGATGAATGCCAGACCAGTAATGGTGGATGCGATCATTTTTGTAGAAACACAATTGGTAGTTTTGATTGCAGCTGCAAAAAAGGTTTTAAATTATTAACTGATGAAAAATTGTGTCAAGGTATGTGTGGGAGGACACAATAATATATATATATATATATATATATATATATATGCTTCCTGGCTGGGGAATTCTGGGAGTTGAAGTCTGCACATCTTAAAGATGCCAAGGTTGAGAAACACTGACATAGGCTATACATAACTAAATGAATTTCAGATCTTCTTGTCAGCGTTCTAAATTTCCATTAATTTCAGAGAGAAATTTAAACTTATGTATGGATTATGTTTACATTAGCAGAATGATTAATTAGCATGAAGTAATTTAATAAAATGATCATAAGCAGATATTAATCTGTTTGGCAAGTATAACTCACTTTCAGAATAACCATCTGGAACCCTAATTAACTGTGACTTTCTGAAAGTAGAATTGATTGCTATCAGTAGAATTCTTGATTTGATTTTTCTAAGATTACAGGACAATTATTTCCTTTCTGGCTGAGAATGTGCTGAATATTCGCAGTTTTAGGTGAAAATAGCCTATTGATAATAATAGATTGAATGTTATTATTAATAATATCAATATTCCATTGGTAGCAATGGATTGAATATATTCTCAGCAGATGTATTGATAGTTTACCTTGAAAATTATTATTGCCTTTCTGTACAATTTTTCTAAAGTTATTAAGACAAATGTGACAATTAAGACAAATACAAAATATAAATCCAAGCCTAAATATTATAATTTAAAACTTCCCATGTGCAAGCTCACAGTGATAGTCCTTCTGCATATCTTCCCCACAATTCACACTTCAGCCTCTGATATCACTATTCAGCTGCAAGCTCTCTATAATCCAAAACTCTTTTGACTGCAGGTAGATCTAGGACTTGTATCCTAGATACAAGTGAGGGACTAGAAAGGGAACTAACCAAATTTGCAGGTGATACTAAGCTGGCAGGAATAGCTAACACCCTAGAGAACAGGCTCAAGATCCAGATGGATCTTGACAGACTTGTACACTGGACCCTATCCAACAAAATGAAATTCAATGCAGAGAAAAGTAAAGTCCTACACATAGGTAAGAAAAACCAAAAATATACATATAAACTGGGTGAATCTAGACTCAATAGCAGTGACTGTGAGAGGGATCTTGGAGTCTTAGTAGACAACCAGCTAAACATGAGCCAGCAGTGTGCAGCGGCAGCCAAAAAAGCCAATGCAACCCTAAGCTGCATTAATAGAGGGATACAATCTAGGTCTAGGGAGGTACTAATACCACTCTATAAAACCTTAGTTAGACCACACCTAGAGTACTGCATCCAGTTTTGGTCACCACACTACAAAAAAGACATTGAGACTCTAGAGAAAGTGCAGAGGAGAGCAACCAGGATGATTAGGGGGCTGGAAACTAAAACATACGAGGAGCGATTACAAGAACTGGGCATGGCTAGTCTAGCGAAGAGAAGGACCAGGGGAGACATGATAGCAGTGTTCCAATACTTGAGGGGCTGCCACAAAGAGGAGGGGGTCAGTCTATTTTCCAAGGCACCAGAAAGCCAGATAAGGAATAATGGATGGAAACTGACCAAGTAGAGATTCAACCTGGAAATAAGGAGAAAATTTCTGACAGAGTGATCAACCAGTGGAACAGCTTGCCTTTGGAGGTTGTGAGAGCTCCAACACTTGAGACTTTCAAGAGGAAATTGGACTGCCATTTGTCGGAAATGGTGTAGGGACTCCTGCTTGAGCAGGGAGGTTGGACTAGATGACCTACAAGGTCTCTTCCAACTCTGTTACTCTGTTATCCTGAATAATGCTTTATAGCAGAGTGTCCCTTTAGCAAAATGTCACATATGGGTACTCTCACTGATAGAGAAGGATGGAAATTATTTTCACTGTTTGCTCCTCCCATTGCAGCCTTTTTATCGAACCTGGTTTTATTCTTTTGAAAAATATTTGGGAGAACAGGGGTTGCAAAGAGAAAGGGAAAATTCTGCCAGCGGGAGTATCCTATGACCAAGTCCTGCTTTGGCAATCCAATTGGCTTAGATATTAAGCGCTGAAGAGGAATTCTAGCAGGTATTAATAAGGCAGAATAAGCTTAAGGGGGCGGGAAATTGGAGGTGTTCAAATCTGCCTGTTCCAGTTGCCCAGTTTACCCTGGAAAAGCTACTTCCAAATTGTGGTTGGAAACAGGCTGTGGTTGTTTTGGGTAGAAAGATGTCATGTGACTACTTTCCTACTGTTTTTATTCCTCCAAGATAGCTTTGTTTGCTTGTTTATCACATTTATATGGCTACCCATTTCACAAAACGCAACTCTGGGCTGCATGCAATAAAATACTATTTTTGTAAAATATTAATTTGTCATAATTCTCCTTGCTGCTTTTTTTTAACCCCACCTATGGTAAGTTTTTTTCTAGATAATACAGGAAAATCAAAATGATGTTAATGCTACATCTATATGTAATGTACAAGTGGATATATGTTTTATAACAAAGGGTGCGATAAAGTAGTTCATTGTTTTCATGAAACACAATAAATTAAGTAATACCTTACTTTAACAAAAGTTTAAGAAAGAATAAGAATTCACATTGAGAGTAATAATTCAGTACTTTGACTTTCATGATTTATGACCTGCATTATGAGCTTAACATTGTGAGCTTCACAGAGTCTATTGTAATTGGGTGGATTATTAGTTCAAATAAATAAATAAATGTTTCCAGTGAGTTGTTATGAGACTAGTTTATCCTCCAGTTTTAATTCAGTTTTCCTAACTCATTAATGTCTCCTCCATAAAAAGTGAAGTAATAAAGCATCCCTTTTAAATTACAGACATTGATGAATGTTCTTTTGAAAGGACATGTGACCATTTGTGCATCAATCATCCAGGCACTTTTGAATGTATTTGCAATGAAGGATACATTCTTTTTGGCTTCACACATTGTGGCGGTGAGTGTATATAAACATATTCCTGGCATTTTCTTTGGAATTCTATTTCTGTGATCTCAACATGAAAAGGAAATGTGCATTTCAAACTCAGTGCTGCAGATTTTTGAGATTATTTGCCTTTCTACTTTTTGGGTGGTTTGAAGTAGGAGCCTGACTCTGTACACACTGTACTATTCCTTAAAACAACTTTTCATTCTTACTTGCACTGGAAAGCAGCTGTGGGTTTTGGAACAAATAGTTGCATTCCACACTTGGGTACTAAGAGCTGGATTTTGCAGATCATGCTTGCAAAGTATTGTTGGTAATACTAATTATGGCATGTAGTAATTATCTTCAAGGTAAAAGCCTAAGCCACAATGGTTTTAAGAAATGGATGGTGTTTGATATATGTAGAGGTCAGGTAAATAAAATAGCTTTAAAAGAAAAGATAAAATAAATTGTGGAGAAATTAGATGAAACAGGCATCTCAGAAGAGTAGGAACTTACAAGGGAAATAGCATCACGCATACATTTGCTTCAGTGTATACCAGCTTTTAATTATTGTACAATCAGTAAAAGGAACAAGACAAAACTATCTCCTAACAACAAGAACTATTACCAACCATTTAGGGTGAAGCTTACACATAATGTAGCAAAATTTTGCTACTCTTAGAGAAATACATTTATTTTGATTGTTTAACAAAGTACCCCAGCAATTTAAATGAAAGAGGGATAATCAACTGGTGCTCAATGTCCCTATAGAACAACAAGCCCCCCCCCAAATGGTTAATCATACAGTCATTCTTGTAGTTAGGGATATTTTTGTGTTGTTACTTTTATTGATTATACTTTCATTTATCAATGGTCAAATATAGCTTCTGTCTGTCTTTTAATTATTGTTAACCCTATTTCCTTAACTGTAAGCAACCTAAATGGGAAGCAACTCAAAGTTGACATCTTTATCACGACAAGGATGCAGTTCCTACATTTTATTTCAGGGCAAGTGAGGTTCTTCATTGTGACTCATTGTCTTCATTGAAATAGTCTACCTTACCCTCCGTTTTTAATGAAAATTGCTTAAAACCAGTAGGGTATCCTTTGTTAAATTTTGTCCTTTGTTAAAATTTGTTAAATTTTGGCTGTACAGATCTATGTGGTTGCTAAGAATTAACAGCAATTCGATGGCACATCAAACAATCATCAACTGGGCACCAGTGATTTGTTCTGAACATTTTGTGAGAGGCTTCCAATAAAAGCTGGTCTGTGTGTGCAAATGCATGTTTTAAGTTTTTGGCAACTGTATTAAAATATCCATGCTGCAGAAAAACATATTTAGCTCTTTATGTATTGTGTGCCTGGCAGTAGTTATCCATGTGCAGTTCTTTGCTAACTAGATTCAGAACAATACCAAATTCTCCCCCCTCGTTCTTCTGTAGATATCAATGAATGTAGCATGAACAATGGAGGCTGCCAGCATATCTGCATAAATACACTGGGTAGTTATCAGTGCCACTGTAATGCCGGGTATAAATTACACTGGAACAAAAAGGACTGTGTGGGTAAGATTCAGTGTCTCAAACCTTTTTTTCAGCTTTGGACCACTTGAAGGCTCTGCACTTCCCATAATATACACAATGTGTCTGTACATGTTCCTTTTATTACCTTATTACTTGTGGCCAACCAGATTTCTTGGAGCAATGCAGACTGAAACAATGAATGGTCTTCCAAATTGCATTCAGGTCTCTTAAAAGTTATTGTAGATCTATAGCACTATGTTGCTTCTAATTAGCTGATAAAACAAAAACAGGAGATACTTTCGGGTCTTTGATGCTTTCTTTCCTGTGCTTTTAATCTAGGCTGTTTTTGCTTTTGCAGTTGTTTGCATGACCCCTCCCCCCTGCCCCAGCTTTTTATAATATACTGTGTGTATATCTTCATTCCCAGTATTATGAATAGCATATGTGCAAATTGATAGTGATTATGTAACATGTAGCTTCATATTTGCATTTTTAGAACCATGCCTGCCATTAGCTTTCTTGTCCTGTGAGTGTCTGTGTTTTGCTCTGTAGAAAGGCCCTTGTCTGATGTCCTTTCCCCCAAAGTATCTCTGCGCTGCATCAAGACTGGTGGAAATGATAGATGCTTTTTAACCTGCCCCTCAGATGTCCATTTTACTTCTGGTAAGTCATGCAGAACATGGGGGATGATGATGTTGTTGTTGTTGCTATTGCAATCATTATTATCCCTAAATTAGGGAAACAAGAATAACTTCGATAACTTTGATGTATTTGCACACATTATAGGAGAATTCGCTTTGAACAGGTAGCCCTTGACTTGTAACTGTTCATGAAATGACAATTTCAAATTATGACAGTCTCTGAAAAAGTTACTTACATTCATATTTATAATCACTGGAAACCATCATCCCACTCACTTAATGAGAAATTGTGATGGCCTAATGAAAATGTTATTTATGATCTCAATTTGTACTTATGACCATTACAAACCATCACACTACCCCCCCCAGTCATGTGATCACTATTTGCAATGTTTTTATAGGTTTCTGGAAAAAATACCATGTGAAAGCTGGATTTGCTTAACAATGGTGACTTCACTTACAACCATCATCGAAATGGTTATGAAATGGGGTCCAGTTACATGGTGACTAATTACCTTCCAACAAAAATTTCAGTCGACTTGTGGAAGTTGAGGACTGTGTGTAGTAAATATATTTTAATTGCATTCATTTTTTATTCCACAAATGTATATTGAAGCTTTTTCTTCCAACAGTCCTTTAGTGGTTGCTCATGAATGAAGCATAATATTTCTATAACCTGGTAGTTTTGTATTATAGAAAGAAACAAGCAGCAAATTGTTCACCATTGGCATGGAAATCAGTTGATGGCAACACAGAGCATTTTTAAAATATTGCCTATAAAAGTGTTGCAAGAAAAATATATTTCATTACTGTGTCCACAAGTTATTTAGCAGCAGAAGTGTTGTAGGTTAAAATTTATCTGAACTGCCTTCCTTGAAAAGCATCCTCTGCCAACTAGTCAACTAATAGACTTCTTATGAAACAATTTTATGAATTGCGCAAGGATATAAAAGATATGTGGAGCTTTAAAGCTCTGTGATTTTCAGTGAATGAACATTGAAATTAACATTTTGAAAAATATAAGACAGTCAAGCTAGTGTGGCCTTTTTCCTATGAATCCTGGTAATCTAGCTAGGAAAATGGAAAAAACATATGGAAGCATCTTCCTCTTGTTTCCATCAATTAACAATAAGAAAACAGGGACTGGAACTGTGCTTTTATGGTGAGTAGTAGGAAACATGATGGAAATACAGAGTGTGGATTGGCTGATACTATATGCCTAGCATTTTAATTTGAGCCAGGGAAGAATTTCATTATTTAAAAGCTCATCTGTCATTTGATAACCTGGATATTTTAGAAGACCTTTGTCTTCTGAGCTTTCAACCCCTCTTTCAGGTTGAAAGAATGTGGATGGAATTTTTGTGTCAGTTTGGAATGGACTACAGCAAACTTCCTTAAACTGCTGTATTTCTTGATATGCTAGGCTGTAGATGGCTTCCAGGGCTGACAGTAGATACAATATTTGTGGAGTTTTTTTGTGCTCTATGAACTTGGTTATTTGTCTGTAAATGTTTCATTACTTGACTAAGTAACATCATCACTGGTACTAAATCTGGGAATTGCTCCCTGTTTATGTATTACTTACCGTTATGTAAATAATTATGTATGTGCTTACCCTTCTAGTATTGCAAGGAGTGGTTTTCTCCTTGGTAGTTTCTTGATTTGGTTATTGTTTTCTGCTTGATTGTTTGTCTGGTGGCAATCCCTGCTTATCCGGGTGTTGCCCAATGGCGAGTAGGTCTTTTTTCTGGTCTCTTTCTTTTCTTCTTAGCTTTTTCATTGCCTCTTCTGAATAGTGTGTAAATGTGATTTATCTGTATGTATTTATTGATAACTGATTTGTCTGAATATCAACCTTCTAGGAATTCTCTGACGTTTTTTGGATTTAGCTTAATCTAGGATGTTCATAGATTTCCAACTGAAATTATGGTTGAATCTGTCCATGTGAACATGGACAGATTAAGATTAAGGGGTTTTCAATGTGTCTTCTGACTGTTAGTTGATTTTCATGGATGTGCTCTGTTAGTCTTTTGTCTGTCTGTGATATATAGTGGCTGTTACAGTTCTTACAATGTATATGGTAAATGAATGTTGCTTTTTCTTCTTGGGCTGCTGGTTCTTTTAGTTTACTTAAGATGTTTTGGAGGGCTTTAGTGGAATTGTGTGGTACAGTGATGCCATGTGGTTATAACAAACTGTTGGTTGTTTCTGAGATGTACAGAAGTGTTATCTTTTTCAAAGCTTCAATTGGTTGTGCTATAATGAATTGAGTGGTCAGGTATGTTTTGATAAAGTTGAGTGGAGATCCATTTTGCTGGAAAATGTTATATAGGTGGTTATATTTTTCTGATATTCTGGGTGGTTATAGTGCATTTGTACTCATTTGAATAATGTTCTTATATGACTCTTATGGGACATCAAATTGAAAGCAGGTAGTGAGCAGAAGTTGATGAGGTCAATGATTTTCAATCTGACTAAGTCAGTTGTGTGGTGTAGTTCTGCTGCCATGTATCCATAGTTCAAGACCAATGGACATAAATCTGAATCGCAAATATATGCAATTTTAGCTCTCTTACCGCTACTGATTATTGCCACTTTCTATATGCTCCTGCTCCTTGATATCTCTTGGATACTTTCTGTCTACCTAGGATAAAATGATTGACTTTTCTTTAAAGCCTGAAAATGTAGAGTATGACAAATCTTGAAAGAAAAAACTTAGCCTCTTCCATGAGTGATATTCATTCATTCTCTCTCTCTCTCTCTCTCTCTCTCTCTCTCTCTCTCTCTCTCTCTCTCTCTCTCTCTCTCTCTCTCTCTCTCTCTCTCTCTCTCTCTCTCTCTCTCTTTCTTTCTTTCTTTCTTTCTTTCTTTCATATAGCAGCATGACTTTCCATTGAAGATGATTCTATAAATCTTTGGGCATGAAATTCTGAAATATTGTCTTATAGTGTCCTCTCTGACTAGTGTAGGGGAAAAGAAAGATTACATTGCTTCAATAATTTCTACTCACTATTCTAATCATTTCACTGGGGTTTGTGCTAGAGAATATGCCAAGTGGAGTCTCTGGTTCCTGAACCTCAAATCCTTGCTGTATGATAAAGCAATTAAGTCCATTTTTATATCATATTATCTCAAATCAAGAGGTAAAATCCATTCCTTGCCCCTTTACTCTCAGTTTTGAAATTTAGCTTTTCTGGAATCACTGCGGTAGGGAGTTGATAGAATATTCACTCCCCTCTGTGAGCTGTCCAAGCTTTTTTGTAAATTCTTTGCTAGGCTGGGGACCTTGCTAATGTTACAATTTGATGAAGAGGTATTTGGGCTTG
Source organism: Diadophis punctatus similis (assembly GCA_023053685.1). Lineage (NCBI taxonomy): Eukaryota > Metazoa > Chordata > Lepidosauria > Squamata > Dipsadidae > Diadophis > Diadophis punctatus. Next base: position 238,187,331 of record JALIGW010000001.1, on the reverse strand, counting down.
TGTATCTTTGAGTGTCCATAGAAGCATGGGAGGATAGGTGCACTGCTTTTCATCCACCAGTGTGATTCTTTTGTGATTTGAGTTTTCTTGGTTAGAGCATTGAGAATTCTCTTGATCAGGTTGCCTAGTTTCTTATTGGATTGGTGTTTACTGGGATGTAAGTTCTTTGTCCTTGGTGTTTAGTCCATGATAACCATGGTTCAGTCATTGTCTGCTGATACATTGTTGTCTGTAGAATAGTGTTGATTTGATCCTTTAAGTATTTTAGGGAAATTCTCTGCTTTGAGCTGGTTCTGCTTCTATGTTCTTCTGATCTGTGGTATGATTGTGTGCCTTATGTTTTCTTTGAGAACACCAAGGGCTCCACAGTTCTACCCTGAGTTACATTTGTCATCTTCTATTGAAATTCCATAATTTCAGAACTGCAGTCTATTTTGATGGGAATTCTAGTAAATAATGCCATGTATCAAAAGGGTGCCATGATAGGTAATGAATATGATCAATGTCAGATCTGTTTTATAGGAAAAAAGCACCATGGATTAAAAAACATTCCCTGTTATTATACTTGCCAATACATACAGATTTTATCTAATGCAAACTGTGTCTCAGAAATTAGAGGATAGGGACTGTTAAACAGATAAAAGTGAAAAACCACTGGTGAAAAAAGAGGACATACACGTTACAAACTGCAATAAAGAGTTTAAGACTTTGAAAGAGGATAGTTTGCCTGAAATAAGTCACACTAAATAAAACTCAGATTCGACACTCAGAAGACAATTTCTTTTTAATAACTCTCTCTCTCTCTCTCTCTCTCTCTCTCTCTCTCTCTCTCTCTCTCCCTCTCCCTCCCTCCCTCCCTCCCTCCCTCCCTCATGTGTGTTGAGACTGCCTCTGTAATTTGATAGTCTGATCTGATAAACAATACTTTTGATTAACTGTATTCAATTTCAGAGTGATTTTGAATAACTTGCAACAGTACAGAACTTCCATCATCTCCTTTAGTAAATGGAGTCTACAATATTGTGGAAATAATTACAATCAGTAATTATAGATTTTATTTATTTATTTATAAAATTTGCTGCCCATCTCTTATCCAACAACTATAGGTAATCATGACAATAATATATTTTTGTAATTTTGAAGCATTGTTTATATATTAGTGTAAGGATAAAGGGGTTGTGGTCCTTTATATGCTGCTGAACTATAATTCTCCACGGTGCCAGCTAATATAGACCATGCTAGGAAATGTAGTTCAGCAATAGTCACAATTTTCCTGTTGCTATATTAGAATGAGATTTCAGGGGTATATTTCAGCCATGCTCTAGCATGTGTTTCTGTTTTATTGTATAGCCTTATGATCTGTCTCTTAGGCCTGGAAGATTCATATACTATAAAATGTGGCAACCCTTTATCACCTAAGAAAAAAATACAAAATCCAAATGAATCAACTACTTTAGGTAATTATTTTATATGCATGATTTCAAACTATATTAAACATTTATGGCTTGTTTGTTTTTGTTTTGTTTTTGTTTGTAGGCCTGCTTGCCAATAAAGGAAATATTGTTCAATTAATCTGCCTAATTTTTCTTGTGTTTGAGCAGATTCTAATTTTCTTTAAAATAACTTTTGTCTGTTTCAATGTATTCTTTTTGCATCTTGCAGCAACCAGAAAAATAGAAAAGGCATTGCTGCCTTTTGGGAGGGAAATAGGATAAATATTTTAAGGTACCGCTTGCATGTGTGCCTTTTGTAAGCATTTTAAAAAACACATATATTTTAAAATATAGCTTTTAAATTTTAAATAAATTTTTATTTTAAAAATTCATCATGTCTTAATGTTTTCACATCAAAATATTTTAATGCCAGAGCAATCAACTGATTTCAGTGTACAACATGCTCATCTATACTTAGCATGACACATTTACTAAGGGCTAGCATGACAGATAGCTTAGACTCATCATTTGCGATTAAAGTGGATGAAAGTTGCTGCTGTACATTTTATTATTAAATTGATTAAACCCAGCCATAATCTATCATCAATGATTAACTAACCAGAGTGTCTATGTTCAGACAACATGGTAAACCAAAACAAACTACAATATGGGTTATTATAATAATCTGGTTATACTACCCACTAATAATTTTATTTGTTTGGCTTTGTCTTAGAGACAATGTGGTTTATTGCAAGTTCTTCAGTTACTTCAAATATTCTTATAACTTCAGTGTACTATATATTTTGGCTTGGCTTGTTAGCTTGCTTTCATTTTTTGGCTGTCTCTTGACATGAGGAGTTTTTGCATAGTTTGTTGTTTGTTTGTTTGTTTGTTCCATTTACATGGCGACCTACTTGCCTTGCAATTCTAAGTGGCTAAGAAAAATGTAAACATCAAATACAAAGGAAAATGTTAAGATAATAAAAGAAATAAAACAGGGTGCACTGGAGACTACATTCATAACCCATATATGTAGAGAATTAAATGAGGCATGTGGAAACCATTTATATTACCTGCTTGGTTTTGGTAATGAATTCAATTAATTTGAAAATAATTATTCTACTGTTTCTTTCTGAAGATCTCTCTATCATCAGGACAACTGTAACTTTTAAGTTTAATCAAGGAAAATGTAACTTGAAAAAGAGTAAGATGTTTCAGGATGCTCTTCATCATGTAATACCAGGTATGGATGACAGTGCATAGTTAAAAATGGTTGTTTTTGTAGATCATTTATGATTTGATAGGATTTGGGGGTTTCTGTTGATGTAGTGATTCACAGTTATTCTCAAGTTTGGGATATAACTATAAATGTTTCCAGAACAGTTGCTGGTATGTCATATGCTAAATATCTAAACTGATAGCTGCAGTTGTTTGTCATTTGTAAGCATCTGGAATTAATCATATAACCCCACACACATTTATTCAGAAACATTTATCAAGCTTTAGCAAATGCCCAGTAACAAATTTGGCCAAGTTGCTGCTTCCTTTAATTTTGTCCACACAGAGAAACATAATTCAGTAATGGAGAACTTCTACTATGTAAACCTAACATGCAGTTCTGGCAAGAAAACTGTTGGAGACCTCGGCAGAATGAAGGCAGCTAGAGAAATGTTTATATCTGCAGACTTTGAGCTTGAAACAGACCAAAAGGAGGTGGCAGGTTGGTTGGAAAAGAACTGAAAGGCTTGTTTCTGACAGAGCTTTGTTGCAGTTTGATCTTTCAGTTCTCTCTTTCATTTCCATTTCTATGCAAAAAAAAAAGTATCTCCTGTTTTGAAGCTTAATAGCTCTTTTCCATATGATCAGAAAGCTACTGTGGCTAAAGATGTTATTGTTCTACATTAACGTCTGTTTTGTGTGCCTTGAAAATTTCACCTCAGGACAATATTTGTTGCCATAATTTAGGCAGGCTGCCTTCTCAGTTGCTGTATCAGCTGCCTCTTTTAAGTAATATGGTTCTATACATCCAAGCTTTCTGCTCTTAATCACCGCTACCTGCTCCTTTCTAGATACGTGTAATTTGAGCTGCGCACGTAAAAGGACTGAGAAAAGGCTTCGTAAAGCTATTAGAACTTTGCGGAAAGTCATCAACAAAGAGCAGTTCCATATTCGCCTGTCTGGTGTAGATCATGGCGTGGCCCGAAAGCCTCCCAGAGCAGTAGATACCCAGGATCCCTGCAGCCTAGGTCAAAAGCACGTGGATAACAAATGTGGTAAGTAGAATTATCAGAAATTAATATTGATGAAATTTCTCAGATGTGCATCTCATTCTCTTTGTGTCATTTGACACTCACAATACCACAAAATCAGTGCAGCTATTGAAGGAATGACCAGATCAATAAATGCCAGAATTCTACATTTGACAGCATCACAAAAAATATTTGTGGACAAATGAATCTTATGTCAAGGTTATTTTCTTTGGGCTCAGTATAAGTCCTCTTTGTTATCTCTATTCCATTATCTCAGACATAATCTTTGCAATTTATTTTCTATTCATTTTTTCAATTGTTTTCAATTATCTGAAAGCATCTGTCAGTTTCATAATACTTAGTGCTGTACACAGTGTGAACTTCATTGTTTATCCCATTTATCATGAAAACATGGCAGGTATGAAAGATGTTTATTTAGAAACGTGTATTAACTCCATGAGTTCATTGAACTGAAAGCAATGCAATCCTTGATACATATTTTAAAACAAAAGCTCTAAAAAGAACTATGATTACAAAAGCACAATGGAAATATGAGATTCAAAAACAAATGTTTCAATAGCAAATTGGCAGGATTAGTACCTATATTTCAGATTATATGGGAAACTAGCTGATATAATAAGAACGAATTCTATGGAAACTCAAGCTTTTGTGCTTTCCTCTCTTCTGTTTGGAAATATTCCCTTTTTGTTTATAGTATATCATACTATGCCATACCATTCAGGTCAACAATCTCTGCTTAATGTTAACTTTTGATTCTTTGAAATGTATCTATATGTCCCTTGGGAAACCTCAGGAAATGAGATGGGAAAACACTCATATTCATCTCCAGATTTATGTGAAATTATGTACTATTCCGTAGCAGGAATGGGGTTTTGAAGTAGATCATGATATAATGTCTTCAGACCACTTGAGCTGGAGAAAGGAAGAAAGAATCCAGGCCTTGATTTGTATCATCTCTCTCTCTCTTTTTTAAGATATTGCAATTTTAGTCAATTATTTCATTTTACTTTTTAATCTATGAGATACCTTCATGATATCAAGTCACTTAAAGAAGCAGCAAATAAATAATTAATAGTAAATAAATAAATAAAATTATTGAAAGCAATATGAAGTCATTCTTCCTCAGAGACAGATTAACTTGCACTAGAGTTTCAATTTTTGTTTGTTTATCCTGCCTTTATTTTTTTTAATTAACTCAAGATGATGAACATACCTAATACTCCTCCTTCCTTATTCGTATTTTTATTGTAATTTAATTTTTTAAATTTTATCCTATTATCTTATTTGTTAAAAAAGATAAAAAGTACACTCAGTATGTAGTTTTGTTCCTACTAAGTTTTGTATTTCTGATGTTCAGTGTATTGAAACTTTTCCCCTTTTGAATAACAGGGTCTTGAACAGAATGCAAGAGGCTAATACATTTTCTAAACTAGAGATAAATACCTAACTGTTCCTACTGTTTCAGGAATAATAGATTTAAGAGCCCAGTTCTTACGCACAAAATTTCTCCACATGCTCACAGCCTATAAACCAGTAAGAAACCAAAACAACAGTAACAACAAAGATTCTGAAACAATATAAGAGGCAGCTTAGAGATACAATCCATTAGTTTTTGTCTTTTTTTCCTTAGGAAATCAGGGCATGGGTCTTCAAGGGGTGGTTAGTTGTGGATCATGACCTCTTTTATGAGGTTCACCATCTTAGTCAATGAGACACTATAGTGTTTGTCCATGGCATCAAAATCTCAAAGCTAAAACTAGCTGAATAGGGAGAAAGAACCTTTAAATGTCTTTATAACTTCTAATCCAGGCGCCCTCAGGGTGCCTCTCTCCACATCTATCTTTTGCATCAGAATAGCTTTCACTTCACCCCTGAAACTCTTGTATAAGTTAAGAATAGGCTTTTAATGGTCAATGAACACAACAGAAAAGGGTGGCTACAGGAACAGAATCTGTTGATGGTGAATGGTTCTTAACTTAATTTGAAGAAAAGAAAAGAAAAGCAAGCAGAAAGTTTGCTGAATCCTTAATGGAGTTTCATTATTTCTAAACTATTGGTCTTTGTTTTCAAAGGAGGCGGTTTTTGTATTCTGTGGAACACCTTATGGTTTTTTGTTTTTGTTTTTGCTGTGATGTTGCTATTTCGTTCATACTGAAGGATCAGTGGTGTCTTTAAAAGTTAGTATAAAGCCGTTGATTTTAGATACTTGATTACCTCACAGAGGGAAATTTTATACAGGCAAGCAACAATCTAACTGTTGGTCCTCCAGATGCTGTCCCTGATGCCTGGGGCTGTTAGAAGTTGTCATTCAGCATATTTATTTATATCAGTATATTTCTGCTTTATGACCCTGGAGAAAAGTATCAGGAGTACCTCAGTAAAATGCTTAAAGCAACTATTTGATGTGTAGCTTTCATTTTGAGCAGTGGAAGATATTGCTATTTTAAGTAAGAGTCACAATTTTAAAGGGTCTATCTGTTCCTGGTTATTTAATTAAAATTGTCTCCAGTTTAGTTACACTTATGAAGATGATACTTTAAATTACTGTTATTTTTCTATTGCCTCAGTTGAAACTGTTAAGTAGCTATAAGCCCAGACAATAGCTATGGATTCACTAGTTTAAAAAACTGGTCCAATAACATGTAATCCCCATTGATAATAGGAGGAGAATTGCAGCCAGTTTTATGCATTGTAAGTATGTGTAAGGCTAGGAAAAATCCAGTAATGGATCCTATTTTCAATTTTACAGGGTTGTAGACTTTGCATATACATAATTATTTAATTGAAATCAATACTGGGAAAAATATTGCTCAGCTGATGTGGCTATTTTTAGAATGCTTAATCTTGTAGTTCAGTGACGTGATTAGTCTAGAACTCTCTTGCCTTCCAGGGCTACATTCAGAAGCTATCTATAAGGGGTAGCTCAAAGAATAAGGCTAAAGCAAACAGATGTTCTCACTTGAACATCCCCTTTTTTCTTTGTCTGGCACCATTCTCAACTTTGGTGTCAGAAAGAAAACAGATTGGTCTCATTAGAGGTCTGACCCAATTTCTTTAGTAGGGAATTTAATTAAAACATTTCCCTGAAATTAAGAGCTGTAGTCCTATGAAAGGAAATTGCTGGCTCCTATGTTAGAGATCCTGTTCACTTGGCTTCCAGGGTTTTTTAACTTGAGATGTTGCTGATTAAATAAGATATGTTTCAGCTGGAAAACAGGTGTCTTGATAGTATATTACAGATTTTCTACTACAGTCCATGTTTCAGTTTTTATAGATTTTTTTAAAAAATGTGGATCTAGAACAAAAAGCAGGTGAAAAAAGCCATCTGCCATGGCTTGAACATGGTTTTTTTTTAAGTGTAGAATTCTAACGGAAAATCTTATAGGAAAAGTAGATGGATTTTCATCTTCAGGAACTCAAAGGAAAACCATACAAGAGTCAATTTTCCTGTTCCAAAAATATCCACTATAGTGGTGAACATTCAGACCAAAGAAATGCCATCTATATCTGCTCTAAGTGAAGAAAGATTAGTCATTTACACATTATGAGTAAAATTCTGAAAATTTATCAATTGTGAGATTTACATTATAGGGTAACACTTCAGGAATAATAATGATGGTTAGCAATTCAGTGAAATAACGTATCTTTAATTGAAAATAGTACATTCAAACATAGGTTAAAGCTTCACCCTATGTAATATTCATTCTTCTTACTGAAGAGAAAATACTTTCTGTGACTGACTGTTTTGCCTTCTATTGTTAGCTAGCTGCAGTGTTGGAACATATTTTGATGGGGAACAAGAAAATTGTATTTTATGTCCTAATGGAACTTATCAAGACAATGAAGGTCAAATTGTCTGTGAACCTTGTCCAAATCTTCAACGTTCTGGGGACTCAAAAGCAATTGGTGCTCGCAGTATATCTGAATGTGGAGGTAAGGATAATATGAAACACACCGTGTTTGGACAGAAGGACCCGCTGTTGCGTCTCCCTTTTTATATATACTGAAAAATGTATCATTAACATTAGGCTTTGGAGAAATATTATAATGACAGAGTTTAGCTAAACAATTTACAGAAAAAGTAGGTTTGCTCTTCATTGCAGGTGAATACACAGTAGAGGTTTGTGGCTGTGAAAGCAGGTATAATCTAACATCCCCCTTCCTATTATTAACTGCTCTGAAACAGGCAGAAAAATAATAATATAGAGATAAATCTCTGTAGAATCTTGATGGGGAATATTTGCCTGAATAAAGGCAAAGTTCTCAGTTTCCAACACAATCCTAGCTATGAAATTCTTCTTCTTGATCTTTGATCATTTTAGTAATGAATTCTTGCTGTAGCCCAGAGAATAGTGACATTAAAGAGATACCAATAGATTATACTAGAGACTAAGGACATAACCTTTGCCTACTGAACATCAATTTCTGATCATCTGGAGCAGCAAAGATTGCCTATGTATGAAACTGTCCAAACACGTTTCTAATATTCGTTCATGAGAGGATTTTACAGTACATCAGTAAAAACTGAATTCTAAACTCAGGAATTAAATACTGCGGACTGAAGCACCCAGCGCCTCTTGGTAGTATTTTAGACTGTGGCATTCAAAGAGTGCTGCCAGAGAGTTATTTAAGCTATGTATTAGAGACCACAGACAATTGCTTGCAACAGAGCAACAATAAAATAAATCTTGTAGTTTAGATAATTTTTTCTGGATGGTTAAGAATATACCAATTAAAATGTTTAAAGACAATGGGTTAATTTTATCCAGTAATCAGACTATGTTTTGCTTATTAAATGTATTCAATGGATTTTCCAAGAAGGAAAGAGCTAAATTTATTATACTTTAAAGCAGCTGTTCTCAACCTTTGGTTCGTAACCCCTTTGGAGATCGAACGACCTTTTCACAGGGGTCGCCTAAGACCATCGGAAAACACATTTCTGATGGTCTTAGGAACCGAAACACCGCTCCTCTATCCGTCTCCAGGCGGGTCCACCCACATGCAAATAGACTACTGCAAAAAAAAAAATCTGTACCATGGGAACTTCTGAGCATGCACAGAAGCCAAATTCCCAGCACTGCACATGCGTCGCCATCTTGTTTTCTGCTTTTTTTTGCATTTAAAAAAAATTCAGCACTGCGCATGCGTGTACGTGCAAAGCGCACGTGCAGCCACAAGGCGCAGCCATGCAGCGGAGGAGTAAGCGAACTGGCAGCGAGGTAAGTTAGAACCCACCCCGAGTTTCCTAATAATCTTATTATTTTATGGTTGGGGGTCACCACAACATGAGGAACTGTATTAAAGGGTCGCGACATTAGGAAGGTTGAGAACCACTGCTTTAAAGCCATTTCTGTGGATATAATGTAATGTCATGCAAGATGGGAAATAAGTATTGGAATTGCAAAAGTACAGAATGGTTCTGGATTGAATATTCTGGACAAAATATTTTTTTTAAAATGCAGTTGTTTTACTTCTAGAAAGTGCTCTAGATATGGAAAATGTAGATATGCTATGAAGGTATCATTTAGCCTAATTTTCATTAGTTTATTTAGCCTAATATTCCCTCAATTCATTTAGTCTAATATTACTTACTTTGACAGGCAGCATTGTCCAGATTTTCATACAGGATCTGTTCCTAGCCATTGGTGGAAATGAATCTGTGCATTTTCCTTTCCTATCCTTTCTAGAGCTACGATCTTTTTCCAAGGTTTTTATTTGATGGGTTATTTTTCTGAATAAGCAAATGCTTCTCTGATGGATACATAGAATTTTTTTTTGCTACCTGACAGTGCTTAACTACTGAAAAAGGGATACAGAATATTTGCAACTAGCTCTTTCTTCATAGCCATTATATAATGAAAATATTTAATACTACTGGATTATAAGTAGCACAGGTTCTATATAACTTTTGAAGCACAGGTTCTAGATAAGTCTTGATGGAAAAACAGAACTGCAGAGATCTAATATACCTTCCTTCAATCTTTGATCTTAATGTATTGTAATTTATCTCCATTGCAGTAATATATTGGATTTTAACATGCTATTCCTTTTTCCTGGCATACTAAATTTCTTTGATGAAAGACATCATTTAATATGGAGTAGAACTGCAATTCTCTATCTGCATTCCTAATACAAGACCCCAAAATATTCCACCCCTTGATATTTCTGATCAAATAGTTTGGCTTAATATTTTGACCCCCAATATAACCCATTCTCTAATTTTTTTCTAATACAGAAAAAAGGGGCTTTTTGTTTGATTTTACTGTGAATTTTACATTTCCCATTTACAAGTCCCTGCACAGGATGCAATATACTGTAATATCAACATAAAACATTTTTACCCATATACTCCATTTAAACCACCAGTTTTCAATCAAGAAGTGTGGACGGTGTGATGTTTGATACCACAAACATAGTTTGGTAACTGGTGTGGCTAACCTTTGCAGTTATGTTGGCCTGTTGGTAAAGGAAAGTGGCATATCTTCTGATTCAAATTAAATATCACTATCTAGGGAAAATAATTTAAATTTGCATATAATGTAATATCTTAGTTACTTCCAAGCTCAAAAGAGAAAGTGTTGGGAAAGAAATGATTTCTTCATGTCCCTCATGTCATGACTAATGGCTCAGTGTCTCCCATCTCATTTTCTTCCTTCGTTGCCGCAATGAGTGCATATGGTTCCTTCTGCTGCTTTATTCATAAGCCAAGGCCGTTTTCCCTATTAAACACAGTTCATTAGCTGTAAACAAAATTCCTCATCCCTGATCAAGAGCAGTTAGTGCCTTTTTTTTTCTGTGAACTTAAATAACCTGAAATGAAGCCAAGGCCAATTTAGCTCCTCTTAACAAAAACAGCCATTTGGTGAAGTGAATTATTGAAGCTATAAACCACAAGGTAACAGATTTAACCTCTCTTTAGAAGTTAAGAACTCCACAGTATAGACAAACAATTGCAGCAGTAATCCATTGTTTCACAAAGCAGTTTAATCACTTGTTTTGTCTTTGCAATCTGCTTACTGCAAATTTGGGAGATGCATCACTCAGATTTACATGGAGAATCTATAGGCAACATAGAATATAATCAGTTCTAGTAGATTAGGTTTTTTATAATATTTGAGCATCAAAACAGTTCAGAAGCAGAGATATTAAAGACCAGGGATAGGAATTGGATGTAATCACTGTATTTCTACATCTTCTATTTACCATATGGCCTGCATTTGTATGTGTTATGAAAACATTTTAGTACAGTTTCATTATCATTTCTGCCTTGCATATGTCCTTCAACTGAACTGAAAGCAAATGGGTTTTCAAGATAAGATCTGTGGAAATAAAGAATAAGTAGAACCAGGCTTATATATTCAAATATATTCAAACAAAGGATAACCCTCCCTTTCTTTATTATCTGTTCATTCAGCATATAGGCTAAAAGGGCTTATTACTTCATAAAATAGAGATGAAGTGGTGTAGAATATTGGTAGGTGCATGAAAATTTATAATACCTTTTCTCTTAAAAAACTTGGCATGGTATTTTTACATAGATAACTAGTAGGGACAACCATTGAAAATTAAAGCTGTTATGCCTCTGGCAGATTTTCCTGACCTTGTCTCCTCCAGATGTATTGAGATTACAACTCCCACAATTTTTAATTTGTGTCAAAGTGTAGACCCAAACATATATTTAAACAGTGGGATTGGGATCCTATTTTGCAGTCTTGTTTTGTTTTTCTGAATGGTAAACTTTAAGACAAATGAAGGAAAACAACTCATAAAAGGTAGGAATGAAGAACTGTTTGAGCCATGACACAATTACTAAATTATGCTATTTGTTTGCAATTTCACTAAAATAAAAAATATTTTGTTTCTTAATCTTGCTTATTAGATAACACATTACCATACTATATTATCTGTGTTTATTTATTTATTTATTTATTTGGTAGCTTTTCTATGCCGCCCTACTCCCGCAGGACTCAGGGCGGCGTACAACATTTTATACAAAAACTCCAAACAAAATTATTAAAAGCACTTAAAAACAATTAAAAATATAAATATACACACATCATACATACATGGGGGAGACATCAGGAATAAATCGTCTCAACTCACCCCTGCCTGCAGGAAGAGCCATGTCTTAATGGCTTTTCGGAAGGCCAGCAAGGTGGGGATGGTTCGGATCTCTGGGGGAAGTTGGTTCCAGAGAGCAGGGGCCCCCACAGAGAAGGCCCTCCCCCTAGGCCCCGCCAGTCGGCACTGTTTGGCTGACGGGACCTGGAGGAGACCCACTCTGTGGGACCTAACCGGTCGAAGGGAGGAATGCGGCAGAATGCGGTCCCGGAGATAACCTGGTCCTAAGCCATGTAGGGCTTTAAAGATGATGATCAGCACCTTGAATTGTATCCGGAGACCAATGGGCAGCCAATGCAGCTGGCGGAGTATGGGTGTTACGTGGGTGTACCTTGAAACACCCACCACAGCACGCGCAGCTGCATTTTGCACCAGTTGAAGTCTCCGAACACTCTTCAGGGGCAGCCCCATGTAGAGCGCATTGCAGTAGTCCAATCTAGAGGTGACAAGGGCGTGAGTGACCGTGAGTAGAGCCTCCTTCTCCAAGTATGGTCGCAATTGGTGCACCAGGCGAACCTGTGCAAAAGCCCCCCTAGCCACAGCTGTAAGGTGTTGATCTAATTTTAGCTGTGGATCTAGGAGGACTCCCAAATTGCGAACCCGTTCTGAGGGAGTTAATTTTTCTCCCTCGAGAACCAAGGAGGGACAGTTGTCATGGTCCTTAGGAGGCAATATCCAGAGCCACTCAGTCTTGTCGGGGTTGAGTCTAAGTCTGTTCCTCCCCATCCAGATCCTAACGTCGTCCAGGCACTGGCACATCACATCAACCGCCTCCCTGAATTTAGACGGGGTGGTAATGTACAGCTGGGTGTCGTCAGCGTACTGTTGGAAACTCACCCCATGTCTACGGATGATCTCCCCCAGCGGTTTCATGTAAATGTTAAACAGGATGGGTGAGAGGACCGAACCCTGAGGCACCCCATAGGTCAGGGGCCTAGGAGACGACCTCTGCCCACCTGCTAACACCGACTGCATCCTATCAGCGAGATAAGAGGAGAACCACCGCAAAACGGTGCCTCCCACTCCCAACTCGCCGAGACGATGCAGAAGGATACCATGGTCGATGGTATCGAAAGCCGCTGAGAGGTCAAGTAGCACCAGGATGGAGGAGTTACCCCCATCCCGGGCTCGCCAGAGATCATCCATCAGGGCGACCAAGGCGGTTTCTGTGCTGTAACCGCGCCTGAAACCCGACTGATAGGAATCTAGATGATCAGTTTCCTCCAATAACCGAAGGAGCTGAGAGGCCACCACCTTCTCCACAACTTTACCTATAAAAGGCAAGTTGGAGACCGGACGAAAGTTCTTCAAATCCGCTGGATCCAGCGAAGGCTTCTTGAGGAGGGGTCTCACCACTGCAACTTTTAACGGTTGCGGTACGGAGCCCTCCCTCAGAGAAGCGTTGACAACCGCCTGGATCCAGCCGCGTGCCACCTCTCTGCTGGCCGAGACCAGCCAGGAGGGGCACGGGTCCAATAAACAGGTGGCAGAACTCACAGCCCCCACAGCCTTGTCCACGTCCTCAGGAGAAACAGGCTCAAACTCCTCCCATAATGTTAAACCAAGACTTGCCCCTGTCAACTCAATGGACTCTGCCCAGCTAGAGTCCAGGTTCGACCGAATCTGAGCGACTTTATCCGTCAGAAACTGCGAGTATTCCTCAGCTCTACCTTGCAAGTGTTCCTCGCTCCCCCCTTTAGCAAGGAGGGAGCGAGTCACCCTAAACAAGGCGGCTGGACGAGAATCTGCGGACGCAATAAGAGCGGAAAAATGAGATCGTTTTGCCGCCCTTATCGCCACTAAATAAGACTTAATAAAAGTTCTTAATAGTGTTCGATCGGACTCGGTTTTACTGGCTCTCCAGCGTCGCTCCAGACGTCTCTTATGGCGTTTCATCTCCCGGAGCTCCTCGGTAAACCAGGGAGCTTTCCGGGATCCACTGCCACGGAGAGGTCGCAAAGGCGCAATTCGATCTAATGCCCCTGCTGCCGCGGTGTTCCAGGCAGCCACCAGGGCATCAGACGAATTGTGTACCAGGGTTTCAGGTATTTCCCCAAGTTCCCTCTGGAATCCTTCCGGCTCCATTAGGCGCCTGGGGCGGAACCACCTAGTCGGTCCCGCCTCCCTGCGGAGGAGGAGTGGGGCTGTGAAATCCAACCTCAGTAGGAAATGGTCTGACCATGACAACGGGGTGATGACTATATCCCCTACCTTCAGATCATCTCTCCACTGTCCCGAAAGAAACACTAGGTCGAGCATGTGACCTCCCTCATGAGTCGGACCCTGGATTACTTGGGTCAGGTCCATGGTTGTCATGGAATCCATGAACTCCTGAGCTGCACCCGAGGTTTCGCCTGCCGAGGGTAGGTTAAAGTCCCCCAGCACCATAAGCCTGGGGAACTCCACCGCCAGGCCGGCTATCGCCTCCAGCAGCTCAGGCAGGGCCTTAGCAACGTAGCTGGGAGGCAGGTACGTTAGCAAAAGGCCCACCTGAACCCCTAAGTCCAACTTTAGAAGGAGTGCCTCACACCCGACAATCTCCGGGGCAGGGATCCTACGAGGATGCAGATTTCGGCGCGTTATAATAGCCACTCCTCCCCCCCTTCCCTGGGGTCGTGAATGATGCTGCACTGAGAACCCGTCTGGGCAAATCTCAGAGAGGGCTACTCCCCCCTCTTGGCCCAGCCAGGTCTCAGTTATACACACCAGGTCCGCCCCCTCCTCAGTGATTAAATCACGTATCATGGGGGCTTTGTTGGTAATTGACCTGGCGTTCAGCAGCAGCATCCTGAGCCCAGGGCCCTGAAAACCCTGGTTGCCAGGTACTCGGGTTGAGCAAGATGGAACCACATCGGAGGGGCCGGAACAAGGGATCGCTTGTACATAGCGAGGTCTCATTCCCCGAGAGCGGCCCGCCCCTCTGCTCCCGCCATACCTGCCCCTCCCTCTTATGACCGGGATACTCCGGCTCTCATCCCCTCCAGAGATCCCCCCTCCCCCCTCGCTGGTCCCCCTCCCTCCCTGCAGGCCATACATACCATTCTCACTGGGTCGGTTAGCAGAGCCCGGCCCCCCTCCGCTTCTGTTTCCACACTCAGCAGAGGGGGTTCGGACCCCAGTCCCCGGCTCACTCATTTTATCACCCATACTTCTATAATCTATACATTTATTTCCTCAATCGTACCCAAATCCATTCACACCAACACCCCAATCACACCACTCCCGGGGTAAGTTCAAGAATGCTTTCTCTCTTTCAAGCCATTATGAGGGATATTTACAAGTCTATTAATTTGAATATAAGCTTTTTCTTTCGCAAACAGCTGGGGCAGGAGAGGAAGCAACTGAATGACAAGTATGTTATGAAGGCAGGACACTTCTTGCTATAGCCCCAATTTGGAAAAGTTACTGTATTTTTTGGAGTAGAAGACGCACCTTTTTCCTCTTTAAAAGAGGCTGAAAATTTGGGTGCGTCTTATACTTCGAATGTAGCTTTTTCGAAGCTTTTTTCCCCCAGCCCTAATGAGGTGCTAACGATCGTCCCAGCTTCCTATTCCCTGGAAGAAGGTTTTTTCCAGCCCTAAGTCTTTGCAGGCTTGTTTTCATTTCTACTCCCTCCGAAAAAGTGGTGCTTTTCAGCCCTAACGCGGTGCTAACGATCTTCCTGCCATGCAGCCTTTATTTTTATTCCTACTCCCTCAGAAGCAGTTTTTCCTGCCCTAAGTCTTTGCAGGCTTGTTTTCATTCCTACTCCCTCTGAAAAAGGTTTTTTCAGCCCTAACCAGAGGATAAAATAATGTGCTGAAGCTGAACAGACTAAGGACGCTAGCCAGATGAATACCTGGTAGGGAGATTTTGCCCCCTATTTTCCTCCCCCAAAACTAAGGTGCGTCTTATACTCTGGTGCGTCTTATACTCCGAAAAATACGGTAATCCATGGTATTTGTGCAAGGGTAATAAATCCCATTTTGCTTCAGTATCAAATATGAACTTTTAACAAACATGATGATACTTCAGCACTTCGCGAACTGCAACAAATTCTCAATTAGTAGTAACTTAGTTTGGTGCATTACATTGGAATACAAGAGTCTTGGTGGCACAGTGGTTAGAATGCAATATTGCAGGATAACTCTGCCGATTGCCAGCAGTTTGATCCTGAGCAGCTCAAGATTGACTCAGCCTTCCATCCTTCTGAGGTTGGTAAAATGAGGACCCAGATTGTTGGTGGCACTATGCTGACACTGTAAACTGCTTAGAGAGGGCTGTAAAGCACTATGAAATAGGGTATATAAGTCTAAGTGCTATTGCTAATTTTCTACTTAAAAAGCAAGCCTATTAAGAACCTATTATCAGAAAAAGAGGCTGATAATATAGTACAATGGAAGCTATTGTTTTCTTACTGCAGAAATAGACAACTTTCTCTAAATCAAGTTACATATAAGTGTTAGAACTGAGAGCAGAGACAGGAAACTTTTTTTAAATTGTTTTCTGCTGTATTTAGTTTTAACAAATATTAAAGGTTTAACTATTTAAGCTGTTCCGGCAGGCCTGGGGATAATTGATCTTATTACGTAAAAACTCTTGAGGGTCTCCCCTTTTACGATAAGTATGAGTGAAATTGTTTTTTTTTAACTTTTACTGTATTTTAATAATTTATTTCTATTGCTGTTTTTATCTATTTGTTGTAAGCCGCCCAGAGTCCCTTGGGAGTTGGGCGGCATACAAATAGAAATAAATAAATAAATAAAATAAATAAATTTGATTCTAAGCTTGCAAACTCATTTTGCTTCAGATTTTTATATCCACTCTGTTACCCTTCTTCCTACTCTCCAGGACAGTGTTCCCCAGGTGAATATTCAGCCGACGGATTTAAGCCCTGCCTTTCATGCCCTTCTGGGACGTACCAGCCTGAACCAGGTAGAACATCTTGTTTTATATGTGGAGGAGGTCTGATGACAAAAGTTACCAGTGCAACAATGTTTCAGGATTGTGAGACTAAAGGTAAGAATGGCAAGACTTCAAAACATAAACCATAATGTATTTCAGTCCCATTTTTTCATCTCTCCCTGAAAGGGATCTCTCCCTCCCCAGCTGGGATAGACAATGATTTACTACCTATAGCAGGGGCTTCCAACCTTGGCAACTTTAAGACTTGTGGGCTTCAACTCCCAACTTTGGGAGTTGAAGTCCACAAGTCTTAAAGTTGCCAAGGTTGGAGACCCCTGACCTATAGGAATACTTTTCACCCTCCAGAATATAAGATATATCATAATGTAAGAAATATCATACATTAGACCAAAAATAGGTAAAAAGCAATGTGTATCTTCCAAACAAGCAAGGCAAATATAACCCTAGCACCATTTCAAATAGCTAGCTTCCTATAATGATTTTTGTTTCCACAGAAAGTTGAATATATTTTTCACCCATATGCCTTTTTGTGTTATAAATGTTATATGTCTCTATTATGCAGTAAACACATTATGAAAATTATGCTTTGTAAATAGTACACCAACTCATACAAGCTTTTATTTATACAGGGTTATAAGTATGTCTATTTGTATAAATTTATTTTAAGAAAAATAGTTGTTAAATGAATGAATTTTAGGTGAATTAAGGTCATTATGTTTGCCATAATTTTTCAAAATATTAGTCCAAGCTGCT
Organism: Diadophis punctatus similis; assembly: GCA_023053685.1. NCBI lineage: Eukaryota > Metazoa > Chordata > Lepidosauria > Squamata > Dipsadidae > Diadophis > Diadophis punctatus. Next base: position 238,169,849 of record JALIGW010000001.1, on the reverse strand, counting down.
TTCTTATTCTCATTTATAGTGCAGTGCTCACCTGGACACTTTTACAATACAACTACGCATCGTTGTATCCGCTGCCCAAATGCAACATATCAACCTGAGTTTGGGCAAAAGTACTGTATTTCATGTCCTGGAAACACAACTACTGATTATGATGGATCCACAAACATATTGCATTGCAAAGGTGAGGAATGGTGCTAAGTAAGAATAGTAAATTTTAGAATCCAGGAGATCAGTACAACTTGCCCTGCTTATATTCAGTTCCATTGGCTTTTTTCCCCACATCATTGGAGAATCCTGTGCCATAGTTCCTTCTTGAGTTGCTGTGGTAACATTTCTATATATAGCAAATCACATGAGATTTCTTTCCTTGGGGGAATTGCAGCTTACATTCTGCCAAGGAGTCAAAGGCAGGCTAATACCAGAGCAACTAGATTCAGTTTAAGTATAAATGTATTCTCTAAAAAGTATAGCTGCTCTTCTTACTGCTTCAATTAATATGAGATGTCTTTAAGAGTCTTCAATAATGCTTCTAGGCATCCTGTACTTAATCCTCTGTTATTGCTGCCTTTCACTCTTTCTCATTAACTCATAAAATGAAACTCATAAAAACTCATACTGTGTTTCAAGGGCTTTCTTTAGTATGTTGGATTCTGCTTCCTCTTGGGATACATCATATTTGACCTGGTTATTTTCTTTGGTATCGGTCTCAATGCAACTCATATAAGTGGAAACGAGAACAGTTGCCAACAGTTTCATCAAGTTTTCTACTCAGAGTTCTGTAACTGTACCTAAGGCTTTGCGTCCTAAGATTTTTGTTTACTCTCTTCTACCCACTGCCAACAGTATGTAGCAGTCTCCATCCTTCCAATGTAGGGAGCTAGTGTATCCCAGCCATCTCCCAGCCATTTCATTTCATATATACCCCACCTTTCTATTCTAGATAAAGGCAGTTAACAAAATTAAAATAAAAACATAAATTTGACATAAGTTTAAATTAACTAAAATTGACACATAATTTAACATTGATACATAATAATTTAACAATTAAAACTTAGGGAAAAAAAGATGTATCTTCAGTATTCTTCCCAATGATGAACTTATGGGAGCCAAAATCAGAAAGTGTACTCCTTAATTGAAGAACAGTACAAGAAAAGGCTCTCTTGGACCTCAGAAAGATTGGCCTCTGATAGCAACATCCACTTGCAAAGGACATCTATAGCAGGAGTGGGTTCCTAATTTTTTTACTACCACTCTGTGGGCGTGGCTTATTTTGTGGGTGTGGCTTGCCAGCCATGTGACCGGGTGGGCGTGGGCCTCGGAAGCTTGGCAGCGGCCGGAGAAGTGGGGGGGCATTGCCCATCCGCAACACAGCCCCCCGCAGCGGGAGCAGCAAGACTGCGGCAGCGGTTCTTCTAGGAGGCTCTGTCCGGCCTGAATGCTTCTCCCCATTCGATGATCCTAGGCTCCTGCCGCCCGTCCCCCCACCCTCAGTAGCTCGAGAAGCCTCGAACGTGCGAAAATGCCTGGGATCATCACCGCGTATTCGTGGCTTCTCGGACTGCTGAAAGGAGGGGAATGGAGATAGCTCCTGCCGCCTGTTCTTTCAGCGTCTCACGCGCTCCCTCAGCCATCCTCCCCTGCTTGGACTCACTGTGGGATAGGAAGGCAGCGCATGCGCAGTGCCGGAAGCTCGGCTTCTGGGCATGCGCAGAAGAAAATTTTTTTAAAAAATTAAAAAAAATTTTTAAAAAATGGCGGCCCCAGGCACCGGCAACCGACCGCACCGGTACTGTGACATCACCAGCGGGCCGCTACTGGTGCTATAGAGTGGACCGCACTGGTAGGAACCCACCACTGATCTATAGATATTAATAGCTGGACACATTCATAATAAGAGTTCCTTAGATAGGCAAGTTGTACAATCTTTTGCCCTTTAAAAGTGAAAACTAACTGTATTATAGGTGTGGTTTGGTTGACATGTGAGTACAATTCAAAGTGCTAGTCATTATCTTTAAAGTGCTACAATGGTTTGACATTTTGATAATTTAAGTGAAATTTATCCATCCATTCAATGAACATGTCTAGATTAGGGATGTGGTTGGTTCCCTCTGTGAGCTCTGGGAAGGAAAGCTCGGAGAACCTTTCTTTTTTACCATGTCCTCCATACTTATGCAGCCTTCCATGAAGACTCAAAAGATATATTTCCCAAGAGCTTTTTAAAAAGGTGGTTAAAATGGAATGTTCCAAAGAACACATGGTGTCCAATGTTGCCAGGACTGGTTGTTATGAGAGAGATTTATTATAGGCTTAATGAGAATGTGGATTATTTGTGGTTGCATGCTTTTATTGATATATGTAAACCACTGAGAATCCATGTGGAATCATTGGTATAGAATTAATATTGCAAAGTCTGGATTTCATTTTAGCTTGTTCCTACCACCACCACCCCAGCCTATTACTGAATTTGGGAATATTCCAATTATTCCTTGGAGTTAAGAAGTAAGGAGCATCAGAGATTGGCACTACCAGGGTACTAAAGACATCCCATCCAATGCCTTACACTCATAAGTGTAAGGAATGATTTTGAGGGACAAGAGGAAGTGCTGCTACCAAGACAAAGGTCATATAAATCTTAAGTTCAGGACACAACAATAACCTGAAAAAAACATCTCAAGGAAAATCTTGCCTAATAAAGGGAGGGAGGAGGGAAGAACATTAGACTTGCAAGATTCTATTACTGTAAACCTCTAATTGGCCTGCATAACTTTGGTTTTCTAATCTGGTCTACTTTGGAGAGCTGTCATCAGTCAGCAGCATAAGTGTTGAACAGTAGTCCTTCAGTACTATCTTCTGGATATAGCCTCAAAACCTAATCCCACCTAGCAACCTGAACAATCCCATCATCAATGTATTGAAAGTACCAAAAGATCTAGGGTATTTAACGGGGCTTCATTTTTATCCAGTTTAATTGCAGGTCCTCTTATCAAGTCAACCATATCAATTTTAATAATACTCAGTACTGTCACCATTTAACTAAGCCATGTAATGATTTCTCCTCAGCCTCCACAAATGGAGAGTGTAGATGAATCATGGAGAAGATCAGAAGAAGGAAACCATTAGCTAGTTATTTTTGTGTTTGTGATAGAAAACGGGTTTTCTTTGTCATTCTAGACCAGGGGTCTCAAACTCAATTTACCTGGGGGCCGCTGGAGGTAGATTCTGAGTAAGGCTGGGCCGCATCAAGTTTTCCACAAAAAATGCGCTTACAAAATATCATTATTCAGATTCAAATGTCTTTATTAACAGTTCTTTAACATTTAACTTTTAGAACATGAATGGACATAAACTGTTTGAACATGGCTTTATCTGCCTACTTCTTGCTGCTAGAGATCTGACAGCGCTTACTCTTGCATAGCCGAGCCACATTTGGCGTAAGTGAGGAAGCAGTTGAGACCCTCAGCACAGCTTGAAGATGAGCATCAGTAATTCTAGACCTGTACTTTGACTTATTGAAGTTCAAGGTAGAGAAGAGCTTTTCGCACAAGTATGTGCTCCCAAAAAGACACATGGTCTGCTTGAACATTCGGGAAAGCTCAGGGAAGCTGGGGGGCAATTCTCTTAAAAATTGCCCAAGTTTGGCTGCTTTTCCACTCACATCCCTAAACTTGGCTTTGAGTTCAGAGTTACACTGCAGGTCAATGAGCTCTATTTGAAACACTGGAGGGGCATCTTGCACATCAAAGGAGAAGGGGTCTGCAAAAATTTGAAATGTGGCTCTGTGTCTCTTGAAGTCTGCAAATCTATGATCAAATTCCTCCTGTAGCCTCAAAATGACATCCACATACTCCTCATGACTGAATAGTGTGCCTGAATCAATGAGTGACTTGCATGCTGGGAAATGGCAAAGGTTTGTTTGAGAAAGCTGGTCTTTCCACAATATAAGTTTTGTAGAGAACGCTCTCACGCTGTCATAGGCAGCACTGACAAGTTGCCCCTGGCCTTGTAACCTCTTATTCAGTACATTAAGCTCATGTGTGATATCAACCAAAAAAGCTAAGTCCATGAGCCATTTTGGATCACTTAGCAAAGGAACAGAAGCCCCATTTTTCTCCATAAAAGCTTTCACTTCCACTCTCAACTCAAAAAATCTCTTCAATACGTTTCCCCTGCTGAGCCAACGCACCTCGGTAAAGTAGAGCACATCCCCATATTCTGACTCTATTTCCTCTAAAAAAGCACTAAACATTCTGTGTTTTAAGCCCCTGGATCTGATTTGGTTGATGCATTTCACAACGAAAGACATCACGTTGTCAAACTTCAGGCATTTGCTGCAAAGGGCCTGCTGATGAATAATGCAGTGCAGAGCAATGACCTCCTCTAAACCTTCCTCTTTCTTTTTTTTATTAACAAGTGCCACCAGTCCTTTTTTCCTCCCGATCATTGATGGCGCTCCATCAGTTGTTATTCCGACAAACTTCCTCCAAGGCAAACCAGCATTCTGAAAAGCATCACACAGCTGGTGAAATATCTCTTGGGCGGTGGTCTGGCCATGCATTGGAACTAGTGAGAGCAACTCCTCTGTGACTTCAAAATTGTCATCAACACCCCGGACATAGATTGCAAGCTGGGCAGTGTCGGTGATGTCTGTGGTCTCATCAAGAGCGACTGAGTATACACTGAAACATTTTATTTTCTCACACAGTTGATCATAAATGTCACTTGAAAGGTCAGAAATGCGCTCTGCCACGGTGTTGGAAGAAAGGCTGATGTTGCTAAACTGACCTTTCTTTTCTGGAGAGATAATACTTGCAGCCTGTAACATGCACTTTTTTATAAATTCCCCTTCTTTAAATGACTTTCCTGCTTTAGCAATCATCATACTAACTACGTAGCTGGCTTCGACTGCTGCATCATTCTCTTTGGTTGCTTTCTTAAAGAAATCTTGTTGCCTCAGCAGACATGTCTTAAGTTTAGCAACCTGGTTGGCTCTCTCATCTTCCTGGTACTTTGCATACTCCTCAGCATGTCTAGTTGTGTAATGACGCTTCAAATTGTATTCTTTGGGCACTGCAACTTTCTCTGTGCAAATAAGACAAGTTGGGATGCCCTTGTGCTCAATAAAGAAATATTGCTTTCCCCACTTTTCCTGAAATTGTCTGTGCTCATCATCAACCTTTCTCTTCACTGCAGGCTTTGAGCAAGACATATTTGGGGCTGCGTACCAAAAACTTAGGCCTATGGTGCCTTGAGATACCCACTTCAGCACAAGGTGCTCTGGATGAGCGGAAATAGAGTTTCCTAGTCCCCCTAGCTGCCTAGCATGACCTTCGGCAACATTAAAGAGGACCTGATTTTTACTCACAGGAGTAGCCAAATGCCTTTAGGGTGGGCACGCACCTGTCTGGTTTATAAAAATAGCACTCCTCCACTCTGCTGTGCCCCCCTGTATATTTCTTGCCCTGTATGCTAATACTGAGCATCAAGGAGGAAGAGACGCCGGGGTTTCTCAATGGGCGTCTCCTTCTCCATGTGCCTCAATCCAATCACAGTGAGAGTCACAGCCAGGAAGAAAAAACTCCTTGTCTGTGACACTCTTTGATGTGATTGGATCACAACACAGCCAGGGAGAAGGAGACGCCCATTGAGAAACCCCTGCGTCTCCTCCTCCCATGCAGGGCCTCCAATGGCAGAACGTCCTGTCGCCTGAACGGGAAAGAGAAGAAAAAAAGTGAGGCGTGGAGAGCGTGACTGACAGGCTGGTACTTGCCTCTCCGTGTCCCTCCCATCGAAGAAGATGAAGTCGCCGCTCTGAACGCACTTGGTGCAGGTCAGCGTCCGGCGGTGTTATACAGCGGGCAGCGCTCCACCGCCACTTACTCCCCCTGGTGAGACGCCAAGGTACTGTACTTGGCGGTGGAGCGCTGCCCGCTGTGTAACACCGCCGGAGGCTGACCTGCACCAAGTGCGTTCAGAGCAGCGACTTCATCTTCTTCAAGTACCGGAGGGAAGGTGGTTAAGTGCTTTTCCAGGCGGGGGGCCGCAAAATATTGTCCCGCGGGCCGCAGTTGGCCCGCGGGCCGCGAGTTTGAGACCCCTGTTCTAGACAATATATCTAGACGTAATGAGGAAGGGGCATGTGGATTGGTTGCAATATGTGGTCAGCTTGGAGGCAATAAAGACAATCATGGGTTGATTGAAATAGTCGGCAAGCATTGATATTTTTCCCTTGTAGTGAGGAGATAGGACATGATGATATGAATATCAGAATAGCTATGAAAGTTATGAATATAGCTACCAGAATGTCATTGGTATAATCCATTGCGTCAATGGGATAGTCAAGTACAGTAAAATAGTCATGTGGAAGGACTGTGTATGTTAATCTTTGTCAAACTTGGAAGATGCCTGGTCCACAAATAGGGTGATGTGTGAACATACTTCATTCTCAATCATTGCAAGCAGTTGTATATTAACAATTGTTTAAGAAACCATATGATTGATTTCTATAGAGAAGCTGAAGTTTGATTTAGAGAGTTTGATGAGTTTGGTGGCATTGGTTATATTCCACCACTACACCCTTTTTGTGTGTGCATAGGCTGTAATGTAGATAATAGATTCCTCTTTCTTTTTTCAGACAGACATTGTGGGGGTGAGCTTGGAGAGTTTACTGGATACATTGAGTCCCCAAACTATCCTGGAAATTATCCTGCAAACACTGAGTGTACTTGGACTATAAATCCACCTCCTAAGCGCCGCATTTTGATTGTGGTTCCAGAAATATTTTTACCAATAGAAGATGAATGTGGAGACTACTTGGTGATGAGAAAAAGTTGTAAGTTAAAATGAAGTAGATTTTGTTTCTCAGGATTTCTGTGTCGAGTGTAGCTCTATATAAAGTGGCATAAAAGAGATACACTTTGGCTATAGGCCTGGGTATACTAATGCTTAGGTGAATAAAGGAGCATGCACCCAAAGTCTTGAAATTCTGTTTTATTTTCTTTTAGCTGATGTCTTCAGATTAGGTCAGTTTGCTCATAGGTACCGTATTTTTGGAGTATAAGACGCACCTTTTTCCTCCCTAAAAGTGGCTAAAAATTTGGGTGCGTCTTAAAGTCTGAATGTAGCTTTTTCAGAGCTTTTTTCCAGCCCTAACTAGGTGCTAACGATCTTCCCAGCTCTTACCTTGCAGGCTTTTTCATTGTTACTCTCTCCGAAGAATGTTTTTCCAGCCCTAAGTCTTTGCAGGGTTTTTTTCATTGCTCTACTTGCTCCGAGTACATTTTTTTTCTAGCCCTAACCAGGTGCTAATGATCTTCCCAGCTCTTACTGGCTTGCAGGCTCTTTCATTGTTACTCTCTGAAGAATGTTTTTCCAGCCCTAAGTCTTTGCAGGTTTTTTTCATTGCTCCGAGTAAGGTTTTTTTTAGCCCTAACCAGGTGCTAACGATCTTCCCAGCTCTTACTGGCTTGCAGGCTCTTTCATTGTTACTCTCTCCGAAGAAGGTTTTTTTAAGTCCTAACCAGGCAATAAAATAATGTGCTGAAGCTGACCAGACTAAGGACGCTAGCCAGATGAATAGCTGGTAGGCAGATTCCCCCCCCCCCTATTTTCCTCCCCAAAAACTATGGTGCGTCTTATACTCCGGTGCGTCTTATACTCCGAAAAATATGGTATATACAGTAAGTAATCCTTTTCATGGGAAAAAGATGTACAAATGATATTAGTCCCTTGTAGGTGGGAAAAGCTCCTTTGTACAGTTTAAGACATTACCTACTGAACAAAAGGATCAACGTTAGGAGAATATTATGTTGGATATTGAAAATCAGTATTTTGTTGGCTTGTTTTGGTAGTAAGAGCGTCAGTAAAATTAATGGCCAATGATATGATCAAGGTATAACTGCGTAGATACTCATCAGTGTAGTGATGTGTTGTCAAACATGATTTTTAAATTTTTGTTGGAGATTCTTTCCTAGATCTTTTCCCACAGCAGACTACAGAACTCTTATTTTGGAAACGTTGGGAAGAGTTTGACAGCTTAAAATCCACCAACTTGCTTTCATACTATGTTGAGAGCAACAGTGACAAAAGTTGTATACATTACAATGAAATTGAAAAACAAACTCCTCTGAAATAACAGCCTCTACTATTCTGGCACCATATACTGTAACTATACTTTGATTATTGTCCCAGAATTCTCAGTTGTTAGCTTGTTTTCATCAGGAAAACACTTTACTAAAGCAGGCTTCAGTAGATAAACATAGTGGTTACAGATAGCAGTCATCTTCTGCTTTTCACTAGAAGAGATTTTGGCAACAGGATAACTGAACAGGATAATTAGTATTGGGGTAATAGTAGGACCTTATGGGAAATAAAGCATAATAAAACTCTAATATCTGCTTTGTACATTTTCTTTGGTAGCTTCCTCCAATTCTGTGACCACATATGAAACCTGCCAAACCTATGAACGCCCTATAGCTTTCACTTCCAGGTCCAAAAAGCTGTGGATCCAGTTCAAATCAAATGAAGGAAATAGTGCAAAAGGATTCCAGGTCCCTTATGTAACCTATGACGGTAAGCCATGGTTAAAACTCAAGAAAATTTAAATGTGGGCATTTTATTTTTTGTTATTTATATTTCTGCACTTCCATAATTGAAGAAGTTAGAAAGAGAATATCTCAAGAAGATGAATAGGTAGTGAACAGTTATTTAACACCTGAACTTTCCAATACATGAAACTATCGCTTGCTGAACTCACAGATCATGCTAAATCATAAGTGATTTGTTGATTTGGTCTACTATATATTGTGAATCCAGTCACTGTGGGATTGTAAATTGTAGCTTATGGCTAAGTCAACAAACCCATGGTTGAATTAATCATGGCTGGGTGGGCACAATATATGAATCCAATCATAAGGTAAATAGTTTAGAAAATATTAGCAATTGTGTTACCCGATGCTTGAACTGTTCATCGATCTTTATGATTGAAAGCCAATCTTGGCAGAGGTTAACCTGGAATATAGATATAGTTTCTTTCTTTGGGTGAAATATACTTCGTTTATTTGAGAATACAGAGTTAGAATTCCTGGCTAGAAAATGGCAGTAATTGCATTTTTGCAGCTTAAGGCTTTAATAAAGAACTTTTATGAAAAAAATGTGCTTGACTTGACAGATGGTTTTCTAACATCATGCCACGTCTTACTAGTCAGCCATGCCAGGATACATCATTTCTGCACAAAATGATGTAGGGTTAGCTGTACCTGATCAGAGAAATTGTTATGGTATTTAGGGCCATGATAGTAAGGCAGATACTGTAGCTGTTTTCAGAAAGAGTTCTGAATCTTTTATTGGTCTTTCTATTTTATGTAATACATTTTTTTACAAGATAGGTTCTGTGTGATATTGTGACTTCTCTATTCCTTGATTACTCTATTATAGCTCAGATTATATTTTTAGATATGGAAGAACTATTATGTTTTCACTTTGCCCTGGGAAGTGATTTTTCTCATAACCGTTCCAGTGGTTTCACACTTTCTGCTTTGAAGTTGAATTTGGGACTAATCAATATTTCAGGCAGAAGCAAAGAGAACCAGCAGCTTTCTCTCCATGTGATCTCTGGCCATTATTCCAAGTTAAACAGGAACTACCCTCAGGGTAACCACCATCCCCAAACAAATCTGGCTTGGGCATGATGAACTCCAAATGCTTGACATGTGTTTCTTTTAAAGAGCTAAATTTGGCTTTGCTGTAATCAGTGGTAACTTTCTGATCTCTGTTTTTGGAGACAGCATTTGTTCCAGAATTTTGCAACTGAACTTAATATAATTCCCATAATGAAAGCCCATTTCTGGAACTCACACGCTTGCTGTAAAAATAGCAAATGATGTTGAGTAATGGTTTTATTACACAAAGACAAAGGGGAATGAGAATGTTGATGGTGGATATTTGTAATGGAGTAAGTGTTTTTTTTTCTTAAGTAAAAAAGTTTTTGAAATGTTGTACAAAGTAGAGTTTGTAAGAATACTCATAATTTGAACATAGTATCAACCATTTACTATGGAAAACTTTGTTTGTTTTTTTATATATAGTTCTCTTATTGAAATTATTTTGGAATATATTAAATCTTCAAATTATGGAAGTAAGCCTCTAATTTGGTTGTACATTACAAAAAAAATCCATAACAACCCGGGAATGCTTTTAAATTGCTTTATGTAAATTTTTACCTAAATGGAATATTTTTGACTCTCTAACAAATACGATAAGCAAGATTAATGTTGCTTTGTGTGTTCTGAATAGAGGATTATCAAGAGCTAATAGAAGATATAGTCAGAGATGGTAGACTTTATGCATCAGAAAATCACCAAGAGATCCTTAAGGTAATCTAATTTCTAACCTTGCCTGAATGATCTTACTCATGATCTGTGAAGTGCAATGAGTCGGCAATGTCTTAATAAATTCTTGTGACAGAGGGAAGTGGGTGCCAACATAGGAAGGTAGGTATATCTTCCTAACAAGAAGAACTATCTGCTATTATTATTATAATTATTACTGGTATATATTATACATATATTACCTTGCCACTCTGGAACTCTTGATTAGCTACTTGAGGCAGTGCTGATTAAAAGTACATTATTATTTGACGCAAAAAACCAAAAGTAGTTTCTTTATTCATGTGCCCTGAGACTATACAGGTAGTCCTCAACTTACAACTACAATTGAGCCCAAAATTTCCATAGCTGAGCGAAACAGTTGTTACCGTATTTTTTGGAGTATAAGACGCAGCTTAGTTTTTGGGGAGGAAAATAGGGGAAAACAATCTGCCTATCAGGTATTCATCTGGCTAGCGTCCTTAGTCTGGTCAGCTTCAGCACATTATTTTATCCCCTGGTTAGGACTTAAAAAAACCTTCTTCTGAGAGAATAACAATGAAAGAACCTGCAAGCCAGTAAGAGCTGGGAAGATAGTTAGCACCTGGTTAGGGCTAGAAAAAAACTTATTCGGAGCAAGTAGAGCAATGAAAAAAAATTCTGCAAAGACTTAGGGCTGGAAAGTCTTTGGAGAGAGTAACAATGAAAAAGCCTGCAAGGTAAGAGCTGGGAAGATCTGTTAGCACCTAGTTAGGGCTGGAAAAAAAGCTACATTTGAAGTATAAGACGCACCCAAATTTTCAGCCACTTTTAGGGAGGAAAAAGGTGCGTGTTATACTCCGAAAAATACGGTAAGTGAGTTTTGCTCCATTTTACGATTTTTTCTTACCATCGTTGTTAAATCAATCACTGCAGTTGTTAAGTTAGTAACATGGTTGTTAAGTGAATCTGGCTTCCCCATTGACTTTGCTTGTCAGAAGGTCGCAAAAGGGGATCACGTGACCCTTGGACACTGCAAACATTATAAATACATGCCAGTTGCCAAACGTTCACATTTTGATCATGTACCCATGGGGATGCTGAAACGGTTGTATGAGTGAAAAATTGTCATAAGTCCCTTTTTTCAGTGCTGTTGTAACTTTGAACGGTTACTAAATGAACTGTTGTAAGTCCAGGACTATCTGTATATAGTTAAGGAGGGGGTGGAAAATTTCAAAGTAAAAAAAATACTATTTCCAGCTTATGAAGTGGTAAAGACAATAGAAAACTTTGATCTTAGCATTGCTAAAATAGCCCTATGTTTTATACAAGAATGCTAATAAAAGTTTTTGCATGATATTGGGTTTCAGAGATTGGAATATCCACCAGGAAACACATCAGTCCAGTCCAGGGGCGGGTTGCTGCTTCTTTGCGATACCGGTGCGCTGCACGTGCATCACCATGTTTTGGCGCGTGCGCCCTCGCTATGCGCACACGCACCCTTGCACGATTTTGCTTTCTGCGCATGCGTGGAAGCAAAATCTTGCGAGGGACGCGCACGCACATGCAATTTTGGCACTATTTTTGCTTCTGTGCATGCGCGGTAGCAAAAAATTGCTGAAATCTCGTACACACCCGCGTCCCCTCGCAAAATTTTGCTTCTGCGCAGGAAGCAAAATCAGCCCCAAAAAAGATGGTGCCGCACGACAGACCAGCGAAGACGGCACTGAAGCTGTCGCGTGCAAATAGCGCCATCTGCTGGCTGCTACCGGTGCTGTAGAGTGGACCGCACCGGTAGGAACCCACCACTGGTCCAGTCCACTCTCAGCCATAGTGTAGAGGTTCACTGAGTCTCTGTCTCTGTCTCTGTCTGTCTCTCTGTCTCTGTCTCTCGCTCTCTCGCTCTCTCACACACACACACACACACGTCTTAGGATAGTTGGTTTTAAAAAATAGAGATAATACCATCTATGCTGCCTTGAGCTTCTCAACAAAAGGCAGGATCTGACATAAATAAAAATAACACTGCATCACCTGGTTAATAGTCCTTTTCTGACTTTAGTTTTTAATAGTTACTATATTAAATGCTGTACTTTTGTTTTCTTCAAGTCAACATCATATGATTAAAAATATTGACCTTATTCTTTCAGGATAAGAAGCTGATAAAGGCGTTGTTTGATGTCTTGGCCCACCCACAGAATTACTTTAAGTATACAGCACAAGAATCTAGGGAAATGTTTCCAAGATCTTTCATTCGACTGTTGCGCTCTAAGGTCTCCAGATTTTTGAGACCTTACAAATAATGTATATTACATTTTTTGAAAACTTTGAGTTCTTAACTGTACAGGCTTGTTTTATATTCTTTTCATAGGGCAGTCTGGAGGAAACTGATGAGCCAATTGTATACAACATGTATATTTTAAATTAAAAATATAATTATTTCATTCTATGGGGTTTTTTCTTTTTTTCTCATTATCCACTGGTGACTGTCTATTTTAGAAAAGTTGCCCAATTGTCTTGGAAGTGATGCAAAGATGACCAATCATGATTAAGTGGATATTCTTGAAAAGCAACTTTTGAAATTTCATGATGGCAGCAGTTTAAAAGAGTGGATCCACCATTTTGGAAATGTCCAATCAGTTCACTGGAATTTTAGAGATGAAGAAGAGGGCACAAGCTTAAATGTTGCTGTGATATGAGAAAGGAATGGTTTTCAAAGCGTGATTTCAAAACAAACCAAAGAACGATGTGAGTCTTCTGCTTTTTCATTAAAAAGAAATAGTACAGTAGACTTTCAAGTGGATTTTAAAGTGAAAATGATAGTAATTTTTTTTGTACAGAATCCTTTATTACTCAAGATTTTGGTAGCCAATTCAATATTTATCTTTATGACCACGTCATAAAGTTACCCTGGAGGAAAAGTGAATATTTATTTTCTCAGACATTCCAATGCAAAGTGAATAAAAACTGTGTGTTGGGTATGGGGGAAATTATAATTCTCTTATTCATGTATGTGGGCAATGATAAGTATTGATTATATGACATTTCACTGTATAAATATGTTAAGCTTATATTTAAAAATTACCTTTAAAATGATAATTTAAATAAAGAAAATGCAGTAAATTTGTATGGCTCGGATAGGATTATGTTATGATATGCAGGAAAAAAAAGTATTCTGTAAGACAAACCACATTATTCCGTAGCTTTTTTAATTAATTTCTCAATGCTGTATGTAACTTTGTTCTTTTTTTTGCCACACTTCTGTTCATAAATTAATGACTGATTTCTTGACATGCTAAGTAATAATCTCTATTATTTCTATCCTTGTTTTCCACAAGAGGGCAGCATGTGGTACAAATTTAATTCTAAATAAACAGTATTTTTTGTTTTATCCTTAGTTTTAAAAAATAGTGTTCAGAAGGAGTGTATATATGTGCCATGTGCAGAAGCATAGAATTAATATAGGATGTTGTTTTCATTTGGCAATTAATTGCAGTCTTTAAGGCTTTTTCTTAAGGTTCACTGTTAAAATAACCTGAGACTAGAAAAACATAGGGTTACAGTATATCAAAGGTAAAGGTAAATAGTGAATTTCAAGGTGAGGTCAGTATGTAAGAGAATCCATCATATTCCAGGCGATTACCTTAATTGGTTTGATATATTAACATAAGGAACATAAGCTTCTAAGCCTGCCGCTATAGTCATTCTTACATATATACAGTGGAACCTCCGGTCACGACCATAATCCGTTCCAGGACTTCGGTTGCAATCTGATTTGGTCATGACTGGAAGCGAGACTGACTGCGCGTGCGTGACCCCCCCCCCCAAAAATGGCACGGAAGGCGAAATCGCCACGGCAGGGAAAATCGCTGCAGCTGTGCTTGATCGCCATCTGAGGATGTGTTTGTGACTAGAGTGAAACATTTAGCAGATTTTTTGGTCAGCACCCGATTTGAAGAACTATCGTCCAGTCTCCAACTTACCTTTTTTAGGGAAAGTTGTGGAGAAGGTGGTGGTGACTCAGCTTCTGCAGCTCCTGGATGAAACAGATCATCTAGATCAGTGTTTCTCAACCTTGGCAGTTTGAAGATGTGTGGACTTAAACTCCCAGAATTCCCCAGCCAGCGTTGCTGGCTGTGGAATTCTGGGAGTTGAAGTCCACACATCTTCAAACTGCCAAGGTTGAGAAACACTGATCTAGATCCTTATCAGTTGGGTTTCAGGCGCAGCTACAGTACAGAAACTGCCTTGGTCGCCCTGATGGATGATCTCTGGCGGGCCCGGGATGGGGGGAACTCCTCCATCCTGGTGCTACTTGACCTCAGCGGCTTTCGATACCATCGACCATGGTATCCTTCTGCATCGGCTCGGCGAGTTGGGAGTGGGAGGCACCGTTTTACGGTGGTTCTCCTCTTATCTCGCCGATCGGATGCAGTCGGTGTTGGCAGGAGGGCAGAGATCGTCCCCTAGGCCCCTATCATGTGGGGTGCCCCAGGGGTCGGTTCTCTCACCCATCCTGTTTAACATCTACATGAAACCGTTGGGTGAGATCATCCGCAGACATGGGGTGTGTTTCCATCAGTACGCTGACGACACCCAGCTGTACATCACCACCCCGTCTGACTTCAGGGAGGCAGTGGATGTAATGTGCCGATGCCTGGATGACGTTAAGATCTGGATGGGGAGGAACAGACTCAGACTTAATCCCGACAAGACTGAGTGGCTGTGGATATTGCCTCCTAAGGACCATGACAACTATCCCTCCTTGGTCTTTGAGGGTGCGAAACTGACTCCCTCAGACCAGGTCCGCAACTTGGGGGTCCTCCTAGATCCACAGCTAAAATTGGACCACCATCTTTCTGCTGTGGCTAGGGGGGCCTTTGCACAGGTTCGCCTGGTGCACCAGTTGTGGCCATACTTGGAGAAGGAGGCTCTACTCACGGTCACTCATGCCCTTGTCATCTCGCGTTTGGACTACTGCAATGCGCTCTACATGGGGCTACCCTTGAAGAGTATCCGGAGACTTCAGCTGGTGCAAAATGCGGCTGCGCGTGCTGTGGTGGGTGTGCCAAGGTACACCCACGTGACACCGATACTCCGCCAGCTGCATTGGCTGCCCATTGGTCTCTGGGTCCAATTCAAGGTGTTGATCACCATCTTTAAAGCCCTTCATGGCTTAGGACCAGGATATCTTCAGGACCGCATTCTGCCTCATACTTCCCTCCGACCGGTTAGGGCCCACAGAGTTGGCCTCCTCCAGGTCCCGTCGGCCAAGCAATGCCGGCTGGCGGGCCCTAGGGGGAGAGCCTTCTCTGTGGCCGGCCCCGTGCTCTGGAACCAACTACCCCCAGAGACCCGGACCATCCCCACTCTGCTGGCCTTCCGAAAAGCCGTTAAGACATGGCTTTTCCTGAAGGTGGGGGGGACAGCTTAAATCCACCCGAGCTCACCCCCCAAGTATGTATGGTGCTGAATGGATGTTGTTGTTTTAAAACTGTTTTTAAATTTTGTACTTGTTTTTTTTAACTATATGTAATTTTTGATTATTCTTGTATTTCTCCATGTTGTACGCCGCCCTGAGTCCTTCGGGAGTTGGGCGGCATATAAGAATAACAAAATAAATAAATAAATAAATTTGGTCGTAGTCGGAAGCGTTCGGGACCCAAGGTTCCACTGTACTTATAGTCTTCCAATTAGACAGTGTTTTTCTCGAAGATTGAAATTTGGAAGCCTTTGAAAGCTAACCAGATCCATATCCTCTCTAATCTTTGAGCATCCATGCTTCAAGTATGTCTTATGAGTCTAAAGGAATTCATAGATTCAGAAATTCAGAAATATATTTGTAGGAGGGAAACCTGCAAGTTCTGAAGAAATAGCAAACAGACTGGAAGATACTTGGATGTTCTGGCTATAGGTCATAAAGATCTTTCTGTATAAGAGATGACTCACTGTTTTGAAAGGCTAAACATTAGCTCATCAATCAACTGTCATCAAAAATTTACTCTAGATATTTTGCACACAAAGAAGAAGACTAAAACACTAAAAACACACTGGAAATGTCACTTCAATTTAATAACTCAATATACAAGTTGGGATGAAATATGGACTGCCAAACTTTTAAAGACATCTGCAAAATTAAAAGAGGCAGCAGTAAAAATTGTTTATATGTACCATTTTATTCCAGTGAGACTAAAAGCATAAATTCTGCTCTACCAGCTTAATGATTCATTATTTGGTGGAGCCTCCCAATTACTGGTATCTCAGACTTCTGGTCCAAAATATTTGCAACTATCTCTGTTTCTGCAGCATTTTACCCAGTTCCTTTATTAAGCTTACTAACAAGGGAAATTAGTTACAGTTCCTTGTTTTATTTTATAAATAGTAATATTTATAATATTATCCTTCCATTGCTATTAAATCATTAGTGGAAAATGGGAAAAGCTCTCACCATTCAAAGCAGACTTTCAAAGATTCCATATACTGTATAAGACTTCTGTATGGTGAGAACTAAATTCTTAACAATATTTCATCAATCCTTCTGGGAAGCATTAATGGATAATTAATTCAGAGTGTGATCATTGGAGGATTTAATTAGAATATAGAAAGTAGATATTACTTTGCAGATATTCCATTTCTGTTGTTGGTATTATTTGTTGCCAAATGTTGATTAAGGATCTGTAAGATGATGTGTAAAATATTATAAACATTTTTTACTTCTATATATCAGGTCTTCTGTTTTTTTTAAATTAAAGTTGTACATGTGAATGAGATAGCTAATGTATTAATCCTTTGATCCCATCATTCAAATAAGATCACAGGAATAGCAATTTGTTTTATCACTCAAATTAATTTATTTTCAGATTTAATCAGGTTTACAGCCTGGAAATACTAATACTAATATTCTTTTATTAGCCAACCTGCTTTTCATATATACAAATGTCCACTTTTTGTGTCTGCATGGATCACTTTATTTAAGAGGTAATTTATACAGTACTAAGCACTGAAGGGAATGTGTAGTCCATACTTAATTTATCACACTGTTTGGGATATCTTCCAATGCCTGGGCAGTTCTAGTGGAATAAGATAACTCTCAAATCGAAATTATTCAGTTATGCAGCTTTTCCCATCATATTTATAAATAATGGACAGGCCCACTCTTGCCTGTGATTTCATTAATGTGAGAAGGGTATCTGCTCGATGTTTTGCTTCCTTCTAGGTAGAAGGGGTACACATTTGACTTGCCAGACTTAGAAGCTAGGCCTTTAAGTGCATCTTTAATAGTGGTTAAAACTGTAAGACATCGTAGGTAATGTTTATAGATAAACTCCCATTAAAGACACCAAAGATACTTTTCTCCAAGTTACTTGGAAAATCATAAATGCACTCAAGCAAACACTTCCATAGAACTTTCTTTCATTTGAGTGAGGATCAGGTGGTCAAGAGAAATACCTAAAATGCTCCAGATTTCCACACTGATATAATATTAATGACTTAGTTAATAGTAGGCCTTCATAAATTGCTCTCATTCTTGGCAACACTACATTTCAGGACAAAGGCCCCAGTGATAGAAGTTACTTAGAAGGAATTTAAAATAGTTCATAAAGAGTTTAACTCTTCCCTTTTCCAAGGAGACCAAGTGCAATAGACATGGGAAGCATTAAACTGCTTCCTGAAGTTTTATTTTCTGACTAAACAAATAGAGTGATCGGATATAATTTCTTCCTAACATTTGGTTGTTGCCCTTTTCAGAAAGAAAAAGGAACAAAAAGTTCATTGCCAAGAGAGTGACACAGAAAAGCTAACCCCATTTCCAGCTTAAATACATAGGTTACAACGTGTTATTTATTCTAATGTGGGACCAATTCATATTTATTTCACTGCTAAAGAACATCTGGAAAAGTTAGAATGATATTCACTAATTATTACTTCAGCATGTGGAAGGCTAAAGAGGAATCACCCAATTTTTACCATCAAAATGATGTTGCAAAAATAATAGCAAAGATACCTACTTCCCCAACCACCCTTTTCCAAAGCCTGCAGTAGCAGCAGATGCTCTGCAGAAAGAAAAGAGTGGGAAAAAGAAAGAAAAATATAGGCTGCTTTTCCACTTCTCAAGCTCCTCAAGATTACCGTATTTTTCGGAGTATAAGACGCACCGGAGTATAAGACGCACCTTAATTTTTGGGGAGCAAAACAAGAAAAAAAAATTCTGCCTCTGCCTACCAGCATCAGGATCAGCGCCATCCTCACTTCCACTCGGATTTTGATAACGAGCAGCACAGATCTTTTTATCCATTTAAAACAAACCCTATCACCCTATGGGCATTTAACTGGAGTGGGGGTGGGGTATGATTTTCATGGGGGAAGAAGAGAGACTTGGCACCGAAGGCTTCCTACCTATAGATGTAGGCATTGAAAGCCTGGCTTTCTCCCAGCAAGGTCTGATAGAGACGCAGCACTTCAGTCCTCCTGGACGCTGCCATCTCATAAACACATTGCTGGGCTTTGCCTGCCTCTTCTCCAGACAACCCAGGCAGAGGGCAGTCGGCTTCTGCTCCTGGGCCAGGAGATGGATCTGGCCAGGATGAAAGGGAAAGTGAGTCTGGGGAGAAGGAGGAGGAGGGCATGCAGCTCTGCAATGTGCATTGGGGAACCGGGATAGGAAAGCATTTTTGGGTGGCAGCACCGGCTGGAACTGCCTGCCGCCTGAAACACAATGCACTTTTTTGGCTTCCACATGCCCGGTTGAAGACCGTGCTTCACCTGGATGGGGAAGCCGCCACCGCCAGCGGGCACCAGCAGGTTGAGCGGAGCCGCCTGCACCATGGGGGAACCTCCCACCCTGTGCCTTCTCCCTCCCCTGCCGCCGGCTGCTTCACCTTTCTCTTCACGTGGTGGGGAAGGGCTAGCTGCCAGGGGTGCAATCCGTGTGGTTCTCCGGCCAGGAAACTTCGTAATGGGAAGAGTAGGGGGGCGAAAACCGCTCCAGCTGCGAAGCCCGCACTGGGAGACAGGAGCCGAAGCAGCCTTCTAAAAGCAAGGTTTTTGAAATTGGGGAGGAAAGCCATTTGTTGCAATTCTGATTTCTGCTATCGGGACGCAGGGCGCGAGGTGTGGTTCCCACCGAATCACTGAAAGCGGGTAAAACAGGAGACGTTCGCCTGGCGCTGTGCTAGCGCTGTATCGCACCCTGCGTCCCGATCGCAGAAATCGGAATTGCAACAATGGCAAAGCATCACCGCGGCTGGTTTACCCCACGCCTTGCACCACATGCACCTGGACAAACCCTTCCATCTCACAAGCAGCCTTGGCAGCAGCAGAGTTCTCACGAGAGCAATCAGTGAAATGGAACTCAAACGGCTTTGGAAGTTGAGAGACGCGCCCGTTCCTAGCCTCATCCAAACTTTCCTCCCTCATTCCAAAAACCTTGCTTTTGGCAGGCTGCTTTGGCTCCTGTTGTCCAATGCAGGCTTCGCGGCTGGAGGGGTTCCCCCCCTCTACTATTCCCATTACAAAGTTTCCTGGCCAGAGAACCACACAGATCGCGCCCCTGGCAGCTGACCTCCAAGGACTGCTTGATCAGGATTGGGGGTGATGGATCCCCGCATTCCATGCTCTCTTCCCCCCCACCCGGGCTCCCCTCCTAGCCCTTCCGTACCATGCGTGGAGGAAGGCAAAGCAGCCGGTGGTGGGGGAGAGGGGGGGAAGGCATGGGGTGGGGGTTCCTCCATGGCGCAGGCTCCGCTCATCCTGCTGGTGCCCACTGGCGCCGGCAGAGCCTTCGATGCGAAGTCTGTCTTCCGCCCCCATGAAAATCATCCCCCACCCATCCACTCCAGTTAAATGCCCATAGGGTGATAGGGTTTATTTTAAACCTCCGAGTGGAAGTGAGGATCCCCGCTGCCTGAAACCACCCGAAAATGCGATACACCAAGGCTGAAAACCTCTGACGGGTGGGGGCCGGCGGGTGGGTGGGGCTACATTCGGTGTATAAGACGCACCCAAATTTTCACCCTCTTTTGGGGGGTTAAAAGGTGCGTCTTATACTCCGAAAAATACGGTAAGTAACTGTTTCCTAAATTTGAGAGAGTTTTAAAAGCCATTTGTGATTCAATTGCTGAGGAGATAAAATGCTTCTGCAAAAATGAGAATAGATTTATCCTTTTATGCTTTCTCCTACAATTTTTTAAAGTGTTTCTAATGGGCATACCTGCAATTCTTTTTTCACTAGCTAGAAGTTAACAAGAACATGTTGCACTGTTACATGAAACTAGCATGCTGACAAATAATTGAGGCTGGATCATTTGCTTCCTGTTTGTGGAAACTTGTAATCAGTGTTGAAATTAATGAAGATATAAAATGCAACGAGCCTGTCTCCTTCCCACTCCCACTCGCCAGACGGCTTGTGGGAAAGAAGCTGCTCTTCATGTCATTGAAGGTATTAATTAATCGTGAGCCCAGAAATGGTATTTTCCTTTGAAATGACATCCAGTTTATATGCTTGGAATAAAAATGGAGAAAACCTAGTGGGCATCACCTAAAAATCAGCAGAACAAGGCAAAAACTGTTGGAAAATGCATCAGACAGTGAAGTGAGATTACTTTTCTTCCATTTCAAGGCTGCTTGACTCCTTAATAACTGAGCAGCTTATAACTAAAAGAGAAAAACAATATAGAAAAAACTCACAACTGACCAGAAGTCTACACATAACCAGTAACCACCACCACCCCAAACCATGGGATTCTGCAACCACCCAACCCAAGGCCTAGACAACCTCATTTTGAATGATTTTCTGAATGCCATTAAGGTGAAAGTTATACAAATCTGTCTCCATTCTGAACCCTGGCCTGAACCCAGATTGTAATGGGGTCCATATAATCCATTTATGGCACAGCGGTTAGAGGCAGTACTGCAGGCCACTTTAGCTGACTGTGATCCGCAGGTCAGCGGTTCAAATCTCACCAGCTCAAGGTTGACTCAGCCTTCCATCCTTCCGAGGTAGGTAAAATGAGGACCCAGATTGTTGGGGGCAAATTAAATATACATTGCTTACTGGTGTAAACCGCTTAGAGAGTGCTTGCACTGTGAGGCGGTATATAAATCTCACAAATAAATAAATAAATAAATATAATCTAAAGTCGTCGGGAATTGAAACCCAGCCATTCTTCACAGAAAGAAAAGGTTCGAGATTGGATAGACGTCGTACAGGATCATTGGGCCCAGTCATGGATTCTTAAAGGGAGAGTGCCCTACAGCCTCCTTCAAGGCTGAGGGGACCACCCCCTCCCTCATAGAAACAGGTACCACCATTCTCTTTATTCCTTTATTTTACTTTCTTGGAGTATTAATTATTCTTATTGTCAAATTTTCACTAAAAAAGTAAAATCTGGGAATTTTTTAGGATGCACAGTTCCTGCTCAAAACGCAGGTGATGGCTATGGCCAGGATGGGCCTTTGTACAATTGTGTTGTGTGTGCACCTTTACTGGACTTCTGCTGTTTAATAGTGGTTTTAGACATGGGTTTATAGAAATTGTGGTGAGAGATGGAATGAAGATATGCTTGGATTTATTTTAAGAGATAGTAATGTTGATTATACTTGCTGGGGATGAAGGGAGAGGTTTCTTTTTCTATTTTTCTTTTTCTGCACATTTTAATTTTTTAGTGTATTTATTTTGTAGTTTTATATGTTTTATTTGCATTATATGATCTTATATTATAAATATGATTGAGATCTCTCTCGATGCTTCTTTGACATAGTCATCATATCTGCTTGAATCAGAGTTTCTAATACCAAGTACAAGTTTTCTATCACATCACTTTTCTTTAGACAAAACAGCATAATCACTGAAAGGGGAGATTTGTTCCCTCTTTAGTCTAGAGACGAAAGAAACAAACTAAAGCATCTTTATTTGAAAAATGGAGTAAGTGCCAAACATCTCCCAAGTGGCAAAACAGGTTGCTTCTTTCTCCAGAATTTGCTTATAAATAATTCATCACCTAACCGCAGACTGTTCTACAAGGAGAAAAAACAAACAGGGAAAATAACTTCTGGGTTCAAATTACTAAGCTGTACCTTCAGTGTTATTGTCCAGGATCAGATTACTTTTAATAAAGTAACAATGGTAGCCATGAGAGGGTGACTGAAACTCCACCTGTTTTTATGTGTAACTATAAAATCATAGTTGTACAGCCATAAAAATGTGTGTGATTTTAAGTCACTTTCTATTAGGATTCAAAATCTGTTGCACATATTTTATTTTTCTCTCTCTGGATAGTAATGCATCTTTTAGAAGAAACATTTTCAAAGGCATTCTTCATATCCTGTTGAAAATTTTATCTTTAATTCTAATGGCAGTTCTATCCTATTACACACTTCACTGCTTAAATGTCCAGTTAACATGTTTCCAAAACTGCAAGGTAACTGTAATTCAATGTAAAAGCAAGTTTGAGGAATCCTCAGGTATAAATAAACACACAAATCAGTAGTGCTTCGTTGCATCTTATAATATCATCCATAGCATCACTATGCCTGCAGGATCTGGTACATGTGGTATCTACAGGCACCATACATAGCCTAAATTAAATTTAGGAAACAGCAAACCTATATAGCAGAATGTTAGCAGCATGAAATGCAACCAAATCCCAGCTGTCGGGAGAAAAGCCTTTTCTGCCATGACTCCCACTCTCTGGAACATTGTGCCCCCAAGGTGAAAACCTCGCCCACCCTCTTGGCCTTCCGGAAAAGCATTAAAACCTGATTTTGCTGTTTGGCCTGGAGTCCCATTGGGGTTATGTTCTAAAGGAGGTGGTTGGAGATTAAGAGTACCACCCCATTGGAAATTGGTTCCTTCCTTAGCAATAGCACTTAGACTTATATACCGCTTTACAGCCCTCTCTAAG
Organism: Diadophis punctatus similis; assembly: GCA_023053685.1. NCBI lineage: Eukaryota > Metazoa > Chordata > Lepidosauria > Squamata > Dipsadidae > Diadophis > Diadophis punctatus. Next base: position 238,146,607 of record JALIGW010000001.1, on the reverse strand, counting down.
TGGTTTACATGGTCAGCATATTGCCCCCAACAATCTGGGTCCTCATTTTACCAACCTCGGAAGGATGGAAGAGTGAGTCAACCTTGAGCCAGGTAAGATTCAAATTGCCAAATTGCAGGCAGCCAGCAGAAGTAGCCTGCAGTACTGCATTCTAACCACTGTGCCACATGGCTCCTTAGCTAACTTTATTCATTTTAATATTAATATTTATCCTTTGAATGTTATATATCACAGGTGTCAAACTTGCTACGTCATGTTGCCATCACGTGATTTGTGATGTTTTTCCTATTCGAGTAGCTGGGGTGGGCATGGCCTGCGTGTGACGCATCCAGACCGCGGGCTGCCAGTTTGACACCCCTGTTTTATATTGTTATTTTTATCTTGTTGTAAGCTGCATAGAGTCACTTGATGGCAAAATGGGCAACATGTACATTTAATAAATACATTTTAAAAAAAAAAACACTTAAACAGAGGAGATAGCTTGCAGTCATGCTAAGAGTGTGGGCAACATATGGTTAAAAATCCATGATGGATTTGAAAAGTTGCAAATAATTGTAGAGCAGACCATGATCATTTCCCCTTTTGGACGGAAGGGCAATGCAGGGTTACAAATTTGTTGTTGTTAGTTAGTTAAGAGCCGAGGTGACGCAGCGGTTAGAGGCAGTACTGCAGGTCACTTTAGCTGACTGTGATCCGCAGTCAGCGGTTCAAATCTCACCGGCTCAAGGTTGACTCAGCCTTCCATCCTTCCGAGGTAGGTAAAATGAGGACCCAGATTGTTGGGGGCAATATAAATATACATTGCTTACTGGTGTAAACCGCTTAGAGAGTGCTTGCACTGTGAGGTGGTATATAAATCTCACAAAATAAATAAATACATAAATAAATAAATAAGTTGCAAAGTCGTGTCCGACCCATTGCAACTCCATGGATAAGTTTCCTCCAGGCCTTCCTGTTCTCTACCATCCTCTGGAGTCCATTTAAGTTCATGCCTACTGCTTCAGTGACTCCATCCAGCCACCTCATTCTCTGTCGTCCCCTTCTTCTTTTGCCCTCAATCTTTCCCAGCATTAGGCTCTTCTCCAGTGAGTCCTTCCTTCTCATTTGGTGGCCAAAGTATTTGAGTTAGGGTTAAAAATAATACCATCTTAATCAAGGAAACATACTTCCCCTCCCCTCCCCTCCTCAGAATTACCCTTTTCCTGGATTGTCTAGCTGCATGCTCCTTTTCTTCCTGTCTGTTTGCTAAAGAAACAGAATGAAAATACTGTCATTTATAGACATTTTGCAGCATTATTTGGTTATCTACTTTTTTGTATATTGCCAATTATGCCAGTCACTGCACAGATAAATCTTCCATAGCTTAAACTCTTTGTGATGGACTACAATTTCTATAAACTAAAATGAGCATATTAATGCTTCTCAGAAGTAATGAGATTGTCACAACTTGCCTGACTAGGTGGCTCAGCGCTAAGACACTGAGCTTGTTGATCAGAAAGTCGGCAGTTCGGTGGTTCAAATCCCTAGTATAGGTCTCCTGTGTAAGCAAGGGGTTGGACTAGATGACCTCCAAGACCCCTTCCAACTCTGTTATTGTTATTGTTATCTAGGAAGGCTGAGAGTTTCTAGGGGAGGCATGATGAAATGAAGACGTCTCCATGAAAGAGGAACTGATGACTGCGGCAAAGATTAGAGAACTGGTGAGAAGACCAGTTTCTTCAAACCTCTCTGGACAAGGAGAAGATTGCCCACATGTACTTTGGATCAGCGGTGGGTTGCTCCCAGTTCAGCCTGGTTCTGTGAACCGGTAGCGGCGGCGGCAGGCAGCTCCGCCCGCTTGCGTGTGTGCGAACCAGTAGCAACGGGTTTTAGAACCCACTACTGCTTTGGATGGCTGCTCCTCAAGAGGAGATGCAAGATAGCTGTCTTCCATAGGGTTGAATGCTAAGAGATGACAGGATTAGCCATCTTCTTCACAACTCTGGTAGAGCTTTTAAAAGGACACAGTCCTCACTTTTTAATCACTTTCAGAAGTTGCCCATTAACCATTTTAAAGCTATTAGAGACCTTTGGAATGACAAGTTTAAAAAATCTTTGGATGAGTTTAGCTTCAACAAAAGAAAAATTAATTATAAACTTAAGAAACTGAAGCATTTGAAATAAAAAGCAAAAGCCAAATAAGATTTTGATATAAGAAACTTACAAATGGATTAAAGGTCAAGCTAATTTTGGATTATTGACTTTTAGTATAAGATGTTTACATTAACTATAAAACATAAATAGCTTTTTGTGGGGAAAAGAGGATTTTGGCTATTTGGGTTCATAACAAAGGTAAGCAACTTTATGACCTTAGAAACTAGACACTAGAGAAGACTAAAAATTCTAAGTAGAAGAAAAAATATATAATCCAGCTTTTTGTGTTAGTTAACTGGGACTTACAAAATGAGACAAAACATCGTAACATTGGAAATATTAAAGATCTTTGAAAAATAAAGCCCGAAATAGGTAGTTATAATATCAACAGTGTCAGTAATGATGTCTGATTCTACGGATAGACTATGTCCAAAAGATGCCAATGAGAGAATGAAAGATGTGACTCAAATTTTGTCTGACAAGACAGTGCCAAAATTGGATCCTATGCACAATGGATCATGGGAATTATTTGGAAAAGGACACATTTATTTATTGATCAAATTTATATGGTTGCCCATGTCATATAAAGGGGACTCTAGGGCAGCATATAACAATCCAATAAAACAATAAATATTTTTGAAAAATCATTATCTTAAATTATAGTTATTAAAAAATTAAAAACTATAAAAGCAGAAGTAAGCAAAAATTGGATATACAAAAAAAATGGTCTGAAGTTTTAAAAATTAAAGGAGAATGCAAATGAAAAACCAAAAAAATAACCTTGAATATTTTTTCTTGTTGGTTGTACAAAAAGGGCTTGTTTAAATGCTTGTGCATGTGCAGAAGCATAGAATTAATATAGGATGCTAGTTTTATTTGGCGATTAATTGCAGTCTTTAAGGTTTTTCCTTAAGGTTCACTGTTAAAATGTTTAAACCCTCTGTACAATGGGATCAAGAAGAATTAAAGAAAAATCAAATCCTATCATAAAATTTAAATAAAATGATCGTTTACTTCTAGACCGTTAGAAGTAAAAGGAAGGAATATAGCATTGGTTTATCTGATCATAATTAAAATAAGACATTTATGTACAAAATTCTGGCAACCCTTTAGGGACTTTTTGATGACACCAGGATTGAAAAGTTCATGTTCTATGGATATGCTTATAGATTAATGATGGGATATGGGATGAAGAGATATCTGGTTATAACCTGGTAAACGGGGAAGAGTTAATTTGTCTATGCTTATTGTAATGAAGGTTCGAAATCAGACCAAAAAACCCAGTCTAATAGTCACCCATTCTGGAGAAGGATGACTTTCTGGGGGGGAAATGGCTAACATATTAATCAGCAGTATCTCAGAATGAGATGAAAGCTTCCTCCTTCCCCCTCTAATTGCCAACATGATATGTGGAAGTCAGACATTTCATTCCCAAAGGATCCCATGCAAAGATCCCTGATTAGAAGGCTTAGCAGATGTGGAGGATGTTATATAGCCCTAATCTACAAATGAATGTCCAAATGATGTAGCTACTTAATGGGGCCTTAAATGACACTCATGTTTATGTGTTTGCAGTGAGATTTATTTATGTATTTAGAAAATTTATATTGCTGTCTACTTGCACATGGCAACTCAAGGCAGCTTACAAGGACATAAAAACACAATATAAAAGAAATAATAATAATAAAATACCCCCCCCGCCAACAGGGTGACAACACACATTCATATCAGCCATCTAATGAGCTCCATCCCACTCTGGGTTCCCCAGGCCCGCTAGCAGAACCACATCTTCAGGGCTTTCCAAATGAGTGTCAGAGTGGGGGCCAGCCAAACTCCAGAGGGATGATGTTCCAGAGAGAGGGAACTACCACGGAGAAGGCCCTTCTGAGTCCTGCCAGATTTATTTTATTTTATTTTATTTATTTGTCAAGCATATACCGTATTTTTCGGAGTATAAGACGCACCGGAGTATAAGACGCACCTTAGTTTTTGGGGAGGAAAATAGGGGAAAACAATCTGCCTACCAGGTATTCATCTGGCTAGCATCCTTAGTCTGGTCAGCTTCAGCACATTATTTTATCTCCTGGTTAGGACTTAAAAAAAACCTTCTTCTGAGAGAATAACAATGAAAGAACCTGCAAGCCAGTAAGAGCTGGGAAGATAGCACCTGGTTAGGGCTAGAAAAAAACTTATTCGGAGCAAGTAGAGCAATGAAAAAAAATTCTGCAAAGACTTAGGGCTGGAAAAACATTCTTTGGAGAGAGTAACAATGAAAAAGCCTGCAAGGTAAGAGCTGGGAAGATCTGTTAGCACCTAGTTAGGGCTGGAAAAAAGCTACATTCGAAGTATAAGACGCACCCAAATTTTCAGCCACTTTTAGGGAGGAAAAAGGTGCGTCTTATACTCCAAAAAATACAGTATAAGATTACAGAAAAAGTATAAACATGGTTACGAATACATGAAATGGTTATGAATACATGGGGATATTAGGACAGGGACGGTAGGCACATTGGTGCGCTCTTAGGAATGGGGTGAGGTCAACGGTAGACAGTCTAAGGTTAAAGTTTTGGGGGTTTGGGGAAGAAACCAGAATCAGGTAGTGCATTCCAGGCATTGACCACTCTGTTGCTGAAGTCATATTTTCTGCAGTCGAGTTTGTATCTCCTTAAAGGATGGGACTCACAACATTCCTCGCTTCCCTGCTCTAATGGGTTGGGTAGATATGACCGGCAAGAGATAACCTGGTCCCAAGCCATGAAGGGCTTTAAATGTGACAACCAGCACCTTCAATTGCACCAGGAAGCAAATCAGCAACCAAAGCAGTTCCAGCAGGAGAGGTGATACATGGGCACACCAAGGTCTGCACAAAAACCATGTGGGCCACTGCATTTTACACCAACCTCCTGGAGGTTCCGGATGTTTTTCAGGGGCAACCCCATGTAGAGTGCGTTGCAATAGTCACCACGGGAGGTGACTAGGGCATGAGTGACTAAGTAGGGATTGTTGGTCCAGGAGATGATGGGCAGCATCCCACTCTCACTTTGGAAAAGGAAAAGCCGATCTAAACTTACTCGTTATACATCTACAGCTGCTGGCTTTCTCTTCATATGCAGCATATAGTATGATACCCACCGTGCATGTTTACCCTTAAAAAGAAAAAGAGAGTCACATCCATTTATTTAGAAAGAAAACGCAGCTTCCTTTCCTCACTGGAACAATAACTGGCGCACGGCCGATGGCGGTGGCTTTTGCCAAAGGAGCCGGGCAGTCGTCTCGCTTTCCCGGGGATGCCCGCTGCTTCTGCTCAGCGGGCAGCCCCGCGTCTTCGGCCGGCGGCGCGCGGGGGCGGCCGACCGGTATACAGCACGAGGCCAGCCCAGCCCCTCCTTGGCGCTGCAGCCGCCGCCGCACCGGCGGGGGCACCTGCTGCTGGCGTTCGTCACGCGGGCGGAGAAATCCTGCTATAAAGCGCTCCCGCTCAAAACCCGTCCAGGCGTCCCCCTCGGAAGAAGGAGCGACGGCGGTGGTTGCCGCCGCTGTAGCTGGTCGAAGGGAAGCTTAGCTGAGGCCCGGCCGGCGCGAAGGGAGCCGGCAAGATGTTTTACTCGGGGCTGCTGACCGATAGGAAGGACATGGACGTGAGGGAAGCCGCAGCCCTCCGTCAGCAGAGGAGGATGAAGCAGGCCGTTCAGTTCAACCACAAGGACTCCGCCGATCTGCTGCCCTTGGACGGGCTGAAAAAACTGGGAACTTCAAAAGACACTGTAAGAATTTGGATTTTTTGTCGGGGAAAGGAGGATGCAGACGAGGGTTGATAAAACACCGGGGGCGGGGGGCGTTCGAGCAGGGTGAACTGGATGGCCTTTGGCAACCCCCGAATATTTGCAATATTTGGCAACCCCCGAATATTTGCGCTGCAATTTGGCGGGGGGTGGGTGGAAGAAATGGGGAAGGGCGAGCGGGGGAAAAGGGCTGATGATTTCAGCAGCTTCCTTCGTGAGGGTGGGGTCTAAGGTTTTTTTTTTAAATGAAGCATGTACAAGCATAATGTAAATCATGTTGACTTTAAACGGTTGATCAATCAAGGAAAGGAGGAAGAGGGGAAATTTAATTCCCGAAATAATTTACTAGGCTTGTGCTTCCCTCTCTCTTCATAGCACACCAGGGTCTTAAACAGCCTTTCTTGAAATAAGCTCCATTGATTTTTGCAGAAGGCGCTTCTTATTAAATGAGTTCACAACAATTGCAGCTCAGGAGCCCTGCTTACCTCGAAGCTTGCAAGATTTTTGGGGGGGAGTGGGGGCCAAAATGGCAGTTTATAGGATGAAAGACTTTTGGATCGGGAAAGCAGTGCTGGAAAAACAGTTTTAAACCCCTCCCTTTTACATTGCTATGGCATTGATCCAATTAAAAGAGGTGTAGATGCTTTTAGGATAAAGAAGTAATCCTGATTCTGCCACTGGCTTTCTATGACTCTTGTAAATAATCCCTTAGAAATCTTATACAGAGAAGAAAGCCTTTATTTTAAGAAATCAATTTTTCCCCTAAAGCAGAGGATTTAGGATTTCCCCCCTATCTGCAGAGCTTTCTGCATCTCTACTATTGAAACATGCATTAAACATGCTATTTGAATTGAAGAACAAAATGTAGTCAAGCAGAAAACTGTGTATATGCCGATTTCCTCCCCCCTCACCCCCCCACTTCAGATCTTATAGGGCATATTTGATTGGGCAACATAAAATGATTTTAAAAGCTGAAATGGTTTTTATGGTGATATGGCATATTTATCTTCCAAAATTAATTACTTTATAATTGAATGTGTACTGGGATTTCACAAACTATTGCTTAAACCATCTAGCAAGAACATTTATAAATGTTTTTACCTCACACTTATCTTTCTATTTTGTTAATGTCTGATTTAATTTGGTCTCAGTTGCTTTAATATGGTGGTCTCAGATGAGTTCTTGAAGATTATTAGATCTTATGCTTATGCTGGTTTAGGTGTTGCAAAAGTCTGACCTAATAAGCTTTTTTAAAAAATCAGCAAATTGGGGACTATACTTATAAGTCCCTTCTATCTGTTCAGCTTTCAGATATTTGAGATATATATAGACAGTATATACATTTGAAGCCAGTGGGCATTGCAGCCCATGACAGTGACTAGGGAGTTCACCTGTGCAAAAGTTAGAAGGTATAAAAACTAGAAACAAAGGATCCCTTTCCCCAGAAACAGAATTAATAAATCTATTTTTTTCTTAATGAACATGAAATAAAATGGCTTCCTGTAGCTCTTTACCTTGATTATGGGCTCCCTTCCAGTCTCTAAGGCATAGACACAGAGATATCTTATTTTTTACTGGCTAACTTACAATTTATGAATCAGGCTTGATGACATGGTAAATCACAACAATAACCTTTGTATGGTTTATGATGTCACACTTCATGCTATACACAGCTATAGACATCTGGATCAAATATTTGTAAAGACAGATATGAAAGCACAAGTGTCAATTTGACTGTGGTGAACAGCAATGAGTACGTTTGTGAAAAGGTACCTTGAGAAATTAAAGAAGAGGGCTAGTGTTAGTGACATATGTCCACCACCGCTTCTGCCTCTGACCAAAGCTGATATTCAACCAGGGACAGAAAATGAAAGAATTGGGCTTGTCAGAAACAGCATGTTCCAGAATCCCCTTATCTTAAAGCCAGAGCTAGGAAGAACCCGTAGAAGGTGCGCAAAGATTCCAGGAGCCAGTTTTGTGTATGGCCTAACTGCACGTGGGACTGACGGAGGAGTCCCTGAAGCCATAGGGCACTGGCATGTTATGCCACCTCGTGCTATCAGAATGAAAGAAATGCCCAAAGATTTTATTCACATGAATAGTAACGGAATTAAAGCTGGTCTTTTCACTGCAAAAGAACACCATCTATATAGCCAGCACCATGAGCTTCACTGCAAACCAACTGCTGTCAAAACCTTCCCCAAAGATGTACCTCATCTTCATGATGCCATGACCTATGGTAAGCCATATCCTCCTCATACACCCATAACAGACGTCCTTCAACATAGGTTTGGTGACCAATGGCTGCAGGAGCATCGGAAAGCTAACATGCATCTTAAGGAGAAGAAACATTTGAAAAAACGAGAGAAAACACATGAGACCCGTATGACAATGTTGAATAAATATCAAATCCCTGTGAAGATAGATTCACAATGGCACATGCCAAGATTTCAGAAAATTGCTCGCCATCTTGACACCTTCCCAAGTCAAGAAGATAGACTGAATGCCATGAAAGCTCAGCAAATGGAAGCACCAGTTCGACGTGGCCAGTTTTGTTGGGGCATTTATACTCCTATATAGGGCTCAGCTTTATAAAGAAACAAATGACTTAATATACTTCGATATGAGCTCTGTGCTATGATAAAAAGTTTGATGGAACCTGCCATAAGTAGCATTAAAATGAAGCTCCTTGTACGAAAGAAAAAGAAATAGATAAGGACATGAGTGTGTCATTGCTGAGCTTCTGCTATCAGATAAATAGAATGGAATTCCTGACTGTCGCCTAAAGGATGCATTACACCATTTGACGATGGGATGTTGGTACCACATCACAGCTTAATATAAAACAACTGTCAACGTGTTTTAGCTAGAAAGCTTGTATAGTCTTTTTTCCTCCAGTCTTATTTGGAATATGAACTCACAGTGAAAAGGAAATACTCTCCTATATTAAAATAAATAAAATAGTAAAAAATGTTATTTTTTTCTGGTTTTAAAAAAAGCAGAGGACATTGGACAAATAGAATAGAATAGAATAGAATAGAATTTTTTATTGGCCAAGTGTGATTGGACACACAAGGAATTTGTCTTGGTGCATATGCTCTCAGTGTACATAAAAGAAAAGATACGTTCGTCAAGAATCATAAGGTACAACACTTAATGATAGTCCGGCTAGTACTAATACTAATATAATACTAATACTGCTAGTACTAATACTAGTAGGCTATACCTAATGTTAATAGAGGAATAACATCCTATTTTTTTAATATTTGTAGAACCCACTATATGCATAAATACTGGATTTTCTAGTTATTAATCTGTGAGAACAGATTTCAGAATTAATTTTCTCTAAAAGGATATAACATGAGAAAATGTGACTGGCATACTTCTTTTGTTTTTACAAAAACAAACAAACATACTTCTTTGGAAACTACCACCCACTACCTCTCCTGAATCATTTTTCATTTTCATTTATTTCTTCATCCCTGTAGGTTGTAAAACTTCCAGAAGTTCTGGACTAATTTATGAGAAATTTCTTTTTTTTCCTAATGCACTATGGATAAACTATATTGTTTTTATATTACCATGGATGCATTCATATAATTTAAAGTTAAGAAGCATGTATATAAATACACTTTTCCTTATTAGCTATTGATATTTACATCTGCAAGAAACTTGCAGTTGAAATTTCAAAAGTGCAATTACAGAGGATGTGGAACATGGAGAACAACCATGTTGGTTTGATCTTGTCAAATTTGATTACTTGTACTAAGTATGATGAAGCTATAGCAGACATCTATAATCAGTCTTTCAGCAGGGGTGGACTTCGACTACAGGAACAGCCTTCAAAGAAAGACTTAAAGTAACTTTTGGATTACTGTGCATTCAAATTTGCAACAGTCCCGAAGACTGCAATTCAGAAAAAAAACAGTAATAAAACAATTGAAATGCAATAATTGATTCCTTAACATTAACACTTTGCAAAAAAGATGATATTAACATTTGAGAATGGATTTTGGGAGAGTCACAAATACTCTTTTTCCTATATTCTGAATCAGTTCATGGAGGTTAAACTAAAGACAGGCTGGAAGCCCTGTGCAAAGCTATTTACTCTAGACTTGGACAACTGCACAGTATGAAATAATTATGCTACCCTTTCAGATGTTGCATCACTAGTTGTTATTGGAATTGGCCTGATGAGGCTGCATGTATCACTTGTTCCTCTTTACCTTCAGATTTGCAAAATGGTTGTATTAAAAGACATTTAAAATAAATACCTTGCAACTGGCTATATGAAGGGGAACTGAGAGTCCAATAGTAATATATTGTTCTCATTATGTTCTCATAAAATTGTTGTACGCCGCCCTGAGTCCCTCGGGAGTAGGGCGCCTAGAAGAACCAATAATAAATAAATAAATAAATAAAATATATTTAAAGTGGCAAAACCTAGAGGCAGTGATATATTCATGGGATGCTGAGATAAGAATGGGCAAATCCATATTGTTTGAAAGGAAGAGCAAGGATTTTCGAAGATCAAGGAACTAATAGAAAAGGGAAAGAAAATTTTAACCATTTGGCTGAGGGAGCTGCCTTTTCACTTGCACATTGATAGAGAATGTACCATGTTGCCTGTTATCAACTTTCTCACCAAGAAGGATAGATGAAAGAGTTCACCTTGTTCCTGGTATGTTCTTAAGTCTTGGCTATCCCTCCTTCTCTCCCCCCCCCCCCAATTTACAGTATCTCTTAAAATTATTAATTTTTGCAGTGGCTGTTCTCTCAGTACTGCACAAGACTACAGAGGCAATAATTCAAGGTGTAGCGTATTACCAGAAAAACAGAATAATGAATTTTGAAGGGACCTTGGAGGTCTTCTAGTCCATCTTATTAATTAAAGCCTGGAAAGATGTTTTCTGAAAAGGCTTTGGGAACATTTCATATCATGTGGAAGGGGCAGTACATTACGGAGATAGGCAAGCTTAGCACCAAGCTTATATCCTACCTGGGAGAGAGCAAGGATCCCATGCATATGCATTTGGAAGAAAGGCAGAAGGGAATAACCTGAAATTATGAGACTTATAGATCATGCCAAAGGTGCTTTTTCAAGAGGCAACTGGACATCAGCTCTGAAGAAGCTTCTTGGATGAGAAGTGAAATGTCTTCAAAGAAAAACCAGAAAGTCCCATTGCCTCTTGCACCTTTGGGACAACCATGACCTGGATGACTGAGAATCTCTACAGACATTGAGTCTCATAAATAGAAGTTTCTCAACCTTTGTGGCTTTGCAGACCGGTGGGGGGGGGAAGGGGATAGTGCGGGCAAGCACGCATGCAGCTCCGTTTGTGTGAGCAGCGGACACACATGCCCACTGCTCATGCAAATGGAGCGCACATGCACAGGCTTACCCTGTAGTGGGCCATGGCCTGGGGGTTGGGACCCCTGTCATAGATAAAGAGCAGGCTGTGTGATGGGTGCAGAGTAAAGCTTTAACTATTATACTCACTGCCCAATATGGTCAATGAATCATGAGGTGCTAAGCAGTCAATGCCACGGAGGCCACACTTCTAATACTCACAATTTGCTGAGCCACAAAAGTACATCAGTTTCCAACACTATGCGAACATAGTACTTTATGCAGATATGGCTGCTATCATTAATTGATCTGGTTAAGCATGGTGAGTGAATACTGTCTATAAGGAGTTTCAATGAAGAATACAATACTTGGGATTTTATAGATTATAATATGAACAATGATAGCATATAAATTAAGGTTGTATTGGGGGAACCATCTAGAAACAACTGTGAGCCCACTCCTTTTACATATTCAACAGAGATAATTATTTTTTATTACAAATGACCTTTTCTTTATCCTATAATGTAATTATAAAACTCTGAAATATTATTAAAGCACAGGTTGCCCTCTTTTTTTTATAGTGATTAGCGTATTTGCTGGATATTCAATTGGTTGATTTCCAGCATAAATTCAAAAAGGCATTAATCTTGTCTTAATTAAAAGGTCCATTTTCTCCCAAAGTTAATTTTAAGGGGCGGGGGAAACATAGATATCAAAGAAGTGTAATTCTTTAGAAAAAAATATACGGATACTGGAAATATTCTGTGAAATTTCTGTGTTTAATTGGCAAGGAATTTAATGCAGATAGAAAAGTAAATACCAGCATATATTTCTATATTTAATATGTATAGAAAATTTACAATGTATTAGAGGAAGACCATTAACACTAACATATGTAAAGTATATTTTCATACTGCTTACTTATAACAAGTTTTATTGTACTAAATTTAATTCAATACATTGGGAAATATGTTGATAGTAATTAAAATATTAAGTAGTGATGGAAGGTTAATTGTCAGTGATTGGATAGTGCTTGGAGTTGCCTATCTGGAAGCAGTTTATATTAATGCATATATCATTTTTTCCTTCCTTTTAGTGGGTCCTTGTCTGAAATTTCTGAACAGATGTAGCTCATTGTGCCTTCTGTTATGTGGACATTCAAAGGACACTTTAAACCCTTAGATGGCCAGAAAGGGGCCATTTAGGAATGTTTCTATATAATGACATAATGTATGAACAACCATTCTACTTCTTCTAGAGGCATAATTAGGAAGATAGGGAACACCCAAAGGGTCTTAATGAGAGCGACTACTTCAGTGAATAATGTAGTGTTAATTATAATTGCAACAGGACCATGAAAATTCTAATATTAATTCAGTACACAAAGGACTATTGAAGCATTTGTTTTCCCAAACATTTACTTAAATGGAAGTGAATTACAAAATTTTCAGGACAGAGAAAGATACACTGTTTTGCTTTAATCTCATAAAATAGAAAAGGGTACACGTGCATTTGCTCTGCTGCCTGTTATATTGAGTCAAGTTTAGGTTTGGAAAAGGTTGGAAGCTAAATCTGCCCTGTTGTTTTATTAATAGTTCCACAGCTTCATAAACAATATTAGGACAAATATTAAACCCAACATAAATAGTTTCAATTACCCTTCTCCAACATGATGAACTGCTTGGTCATACTAACTGGGGATTCTGGAAGAAGTCCTGTTTCCAAAGGAATGGATATTTGTGCAGGAGGACTGGAGATTACAGTAGTGGCTGAAATGCATAACTGGATAGTTTAGTGGCTAGTACCGTAACTATAATAAGAATACCAAAAAAATGGATTGAATGGGTGGATAAACAGACACACAGGTTTTTGTTGTTGTTGTTATGAAATGCAAAAAGCATGTCAGAGTACTCCTTGATGGCTAGATGAATTCTTATAAATTAATAAAGCTCTTTGCTCATCTTTTAACCAAAAAGGGCAAGTTCTCTTTTTTCTATAAATGCTGCAAATAACCAAATGGGCCCGTAATGGCGAATCTAAGGCACTTGTGCAGGAAGTGGCACACAGAGCCATCTCTCCGAGCACGCGGAGCTGTCGCCTGTTGCTCTTCCGGGTTAGAGCTGCACGGGAGTGCCAGAAACCGAAAGACCAGCTGCGGTGCGCAGGGCGGGGAGGCGCGAGGACCCTTGAAAGGCCAGGCGGAGCTGGTGCATGAGCACCAGACAGGTAGTGCTTGTGTGCACATGTGCACCAGAAAACGGAAGAGCAGGTGGCTGGCGCGTATGTGCACCCCGGAAACTGGAAGATCATCTGCTTTTCTGGTTTCCGGCGTGCGCGCTTTGCGTGCACACGCACTTCAGCACTCAGTGCTGAAAAGGATCACGCACACTCCTGTTTCAGCACTCGGTGCTGAAAAGGTTAGCCGACACTGAAATAGGCCCATTACTGCAGTTATCTAGTATCCTTGTAAACCTTGTAAAAATAAGTGCTGGGGCAAAGCTTGCTTTAGAGCGTTTTCCAATCACTGCTTTAATATATCAAATGATGAGGAATTCCCCACCTGTCTTTGGATTTCACTCTGAAATTTCCTTCCCGTAATTTAGTAAATCCATTGTCCTATGTCTTGCTCTGTAGGATGAGACAAAGTAAGCTTTGAGAGGTATTATATCCTTTCAGATATTTGAAGAATGTTTCTTATCTTTCTATAGTCTTTACCCAAAACTAAGCCTTGCTGAAAATAGGCAGGCGTCATTACAATGCAAATTATACACATGCAGATCACTAAAGCGTTTAGAAGAAGCTTGTTTATTGAAGGCCACATATGTCCCATGTCTAATTTGAATAATGTGGACTTTATAATTCTCCAGGTTGTAGAATATCTGGTCCAATCCTCTTCTGAAGCAAAAATCCATTAAATCATCTCTTGACAGCTGACCACCCAGCTCCTGGTTTGAAAACCTCTAGCAAACGGGAGTCTATCAGTGTCCTAGGTGGACTCTTCCACTTCTAAGCCACACTTAACATCAGGAAATTCATCCAGCTATTCAATGCAAATCTCTTTTAATTTCAACCTGTTGGCACATCTCTGTGCCTCACTTTCAGGTTTGCTTCATTTTGAATATGGCAGTCTTTTAGTTGTTTGTAGGAGCTGCCAGGTCTCCCTTAAAACTTTGTTTTGGAAAGGTAAACATAGCCAGCTCTTTCTTCTTAGGGTTTTGTTGTCATGTATCTTATCTTTATGGAACTTTATCTCTGAAACTAATCTAGCTTACCATATTATCCACATGTCTTTTAAACTATGATGTCCAGGATTGGAGGCGAGTCTTTCAAGGGTGGCCTAACCAATACCAGCAGTGGAGTCATCTCCCACAGTCTGAAGGTTATCCTTCTATTAAATGTTCTGTCAAAAATGCATTAACTTTTGTAGCTGCCTCATTGCATTGTTTATTCATATTCAGCCAAGGTCCACTGAGACTGTTCAATCTTTTTTCCACATACTGCTCTCAGATCAGGTCTTCCTAATTCTGTACCTTCGCATTTGATTTTTCTTCTAGTGCAGGGCTGTGATTAAACATAATCTTTTAGTATTTCATTATTTTGCATTATGATTTTGCCTTCTGATTATTACATAATTTCCCTAGTTTGGCATCAGCTGCAAATTAGGCAAGCATTCTTTCCTTTCCTTTCCATCCCTTCTCTTCTCTTCTCTTCTCTTCTCTTCTCGTCTCTTCTCTTCTCTTCTCTTCCCTCCCCCCCCTCCCTCCCCCCCTCTCTCTTCAATTTCCTTTGCGTGGTTCACAATTTGAAAAGAAAGTCATGACCTTCTAGCTTGATTCTGTATATTACCAGAGGTAAATGTATTTTATTTATTTATTTATTTATTTATTATTTGTTCTTCTATGCCGCCCTACTCCCAAGGGAAATGTAGATATATAAGCATCATGAGACAGAAAAGACTGAAATTCTCTGAAATTCTGTGCTTTGTCATTGAATTTAGATAGCTGGATCTTGAGTGCATTGGGACCTGAAATGAGATCCTTGGTGTTTTTTTATTTTAAAAATATGTTTTAATATTGAATTACACCAAGAAAAAAGGCAAAACCTGTGAATACAAATAAAACAGCATGTATATTTATATATGCATGGATATTCATACACAGAGAGAGAGAGATGCACCATACAAAACAACCTAACAAACAAGAGAAAATACAGTTAAATCAAATCAAATAATATAATACTAATAACATCTATAGAAAAATTGCTGCAACTCAGTTTTTAAACAGCAGATTGAATCTTGACAAGGAATCACATTACCCGATTTTTCCTCTGTTGATAGACAAGCAATTCAGAATATGAGAGCTGACACATTTCATTAAAAAAAAAACCTTTTGAGCATGATAAATCCAGAATTTTTAATAAATAGACAAATTGTTTAAATATAATTTAGAAACACATGGACATCCTTAAACTTCATTTTCTTCCAAAAAAATTACTATAGCAAGAATATCCAGTTAATAAGTTAACAAGGGACATGACGATAGTTATGTAAACACCTCAAAGATATTACATCTCCAACATTGGAAAATATATTTTCTGTAGACTTTCTAAGCAACCTTTGAAGAGTCTAATAAACCTGAAAAAGGATTTTTTATGAATTAATCTTATTTTAAAATCAAAAGAAATACTTATATCATCAAATATATCAACATTTCTTAAGCTTGTGAAATTTCACTTTCAAGCCCTGTATGTTTAATTGTCAATAAAACTGAATGGTAATACAAGTTACCAAGTGTGCCTAGTGATACCATTGAAAAAGAAAGCAATTTTTTAAAAATATGGATTTTTATATTATGTTTGACAAGGAAAGCTTGGAGATTGAGCTTTCCAAAAAAGTTAATCATTAATTTAGCAGTTCGTTTATTTAAGTAAAATTAACATAGACATCATCTTAGAATATATATCAATCTTGAAGTAATACTCATTTTTACACTATTTATTCTTTCCCATAAACTAATAGATAGTTTCACCAGTCTATTAAAATCACCATTAATCTCCATTATGCAATTTGAAATATCCATTTCTATCAAAAAGAGATGCTGGCTACATATGTGGTCTATGTCTTGGTCTCCAAGTATAAAGAACTATTGAGTTGGGATCAGACAATTCAAAACATAAAGCACAGCTAGTTTGTACATATATTACTTCAGGGTATGGTTGAGTTTTAGTTAGAAGTAAATTGCATTAAGTCTGCAGTTTCTTGTTAATGACTTTCGCCAGGGGTGGGCTTCAAAAATTTTAGCAAAGGGTTCTCTGCCTGGTTGCTGGGTGGCCGTGGCCATGGTGGCCATAGCCTAGTCGGCCTCCACCATGCCGGGGGGGGCGGGGTGTTTTTGCCGTCCCTGGGCTCTGGAGGCTTTCCTTGAGCTTCCGGTAGGCCTGTTTTTCGCCCTCCCCGAGCCTCCGCGTGTGCCCTGCACTTACCTGCATCCAAAACAGGCCGTGTAGGGACTCCTGGGAGGGGAGGGGAGGGGTGGGCGGGGCCAGCCAGGAGTGGGATTTGGGGGTTTTCCGAACTGTACAGAATCTTAGCTAGAGGTTCTCCCAAACCCCCGCGAACCCCCAGCAGCCCACCCCTGACTTTAGCATGATAATGCTATTCTTGTTCAGGTCATATAAGTTAGGTAGAGCCACTTTGGTCTAGTGGTTAAGGCATCAGGCTAGAAACCAGGAGACTGTGAGTTCTAGTTCTGTCTTAGGCATGAAAGCCAGCTGGGTGACCATGGGCCATCACTGTCTCTCAGTGCAACCCACTTCACAGAGTTGTGATCCTCTAGAAAATGAGAGGAGGAAGGAGCATGATGTATTTTCGCTGCTGCCTTGAGTTACTTACAAAATAAAAAGGGAGGATTTAAATTAAATAAATAACAGGCTATTTTTCATAGTAGGAACAAACATATAGCTACAGGAAACCAATCTTATGGGAAAACAGGAAGACCCACATTCCCATTTCAATATTAGAATTAGAATAACAGAGTTGGAAGGGACCTTGGAGGTCTTCTAGTCCAACCCCCAATTCAGGCAGGAAACCCTATACTATTTCAGACAAATGGTTGTCTGATCACTCAACGTCATCCTTTTGCGACTGAGCTGATTTTCTTTCAGCTCTGCTCTAACACAACTTCTTTTCTGCAATTTACAACACTGGACCTCTGTGGGGCTTGGCAAGGGGTTATTTTCCTATTTTGCAGGGACTATTTTCCCATATTGTTCACTATACACTATTTTTGGAACTCAGAATTCTTTAATAAGTTTCCCAGGCAACCTTATCGGCAAACTTAATAATTCTAATCATTTTCTAGTTTTTGTAGAAAAGTGCCTGCTTTGATTTTCTCTGTTCATATAACCACGATATGTTGGTCTCCTTCCATTTTCCAGTCTCTCTTCTCAGTACAAAGGAAAAATGACAATGTCATGCCATCATCACACATTTTAATAGATATATAGGTCTAAACATGAAGACTTGGATTGTCAGGGAGTTTTCCTCTCCTTCATCCCTCTCATTCCCCTCCCCTCCCAAAACAGCCTGATAAAGCACAGCGCATGTACTGAAAACATGGGAAGGGGCAGGGATAGCTATGTATTCCATTTATGTTGTTTTAGCTCAGGGGCTGGCCACTGAGTCAAGATATTTGCTTCTGATTGGCTGATAGCAGTGTCCTCGATATTTTTAGCAACAGATTGCATAATTCACTCTGAATGGCCCAGTTTAATGGGAGTTAGAAGCATCAACTCTCCTAGTCCACAGTGTCAGCAAATTTGTAGCATTTCAGATGGATTTATTTCTCAGACATGGCATTATATCTTGAACATAAGATCCTTTTTCTTGCAAAACATGATAACCATTGAACTAAGAGCCTTTCCAGTGTCCCTGAATGGTATTTTCGGAAAGAAAAAACATTTTTGAAGGTGTAGCAGCTTATCAGGCTAAGGTGTAAAAGCAGCAACACTATCTGAAATTCTTTTTGTGCCAAGATGAGACCCAGTTTAGTGTAAGGGTTAAAAGGGCACACCGGTAGAAACCAGAAGGCTGCGACTTCTACTCCTGCCGTAGGCACATAGCCAGCTGGATGATCTTGGGCCATTTACTCCCTCTCAGCTCTAGGAAGAAGGCAGTTTGGCAAATGACTTTCAGAATGACTTTAACCTTGCAGTAGCCAGGAGTCAGAACTGACTTGAAAGCACAAAACACTAACACACAAAAGCATTGACTTGTGTTGCAGTTTTGCCAGCTCTTCAGGAGGCAGAACAGAACAAAGAATGCCAAGCTTCTCTACTTCTAATAGCTCTATCAATTTCTACATTATGGGCAAGAGGAAGCTGATACAGGTTTTAAAAAATTGAGTGCTCTTTCTCTCATACATTTGCTGAATTCTTTGACCATTTCTATAAGAGCAAGACTGAGAGATGAGTGAGAAAAGGATTCCTTATTTCAGGGAAGGATCTCTTTTATCTTAAGACATCGTATGCTTGTCTGGTTTCGCCTTAATCTGTTAAGTGCACCCAGCCTCTAATGGGATATATAATAAAACAGGGATAAATTAAATTATGGTGATGTGGTAAATGAATTAGATTTGTGTATTGAAAATTGGGTCATAACTGACTTACGCACAAATGTTTTTACTTGACTATTACTGTATAAATGTAATGGATGCTGCTTTGTCTATATAAAATACAACTTAAATTCAGATGCTGACAACAATCCATTACTAATTAATCACTACTGATTGGTACCTAATGGAGTGTTTTTGATTGCTACACAGATTTTTAAACATTGGATTTTTGAAACTTTAAATGACTGCCAAGTGCTACAATCTGGCTTTGCTTTACCTGTGTTTTCTCCCATGCCCTGAATTTTTTTTTAAGCAACCACACAACATTTTGCAGAGACGCCTTGTGGAAACAAATATGTCAAGATTGCGGCACAGCCGAGGGACGTGCTCTCAGAAAAACGATCTCTCAGCTCAGACAAATAAACTGAATCAAATGAAACTGGATAGTCCCCCCAAGACAGAGGAAGAGGACCTCATTCTCATCTGCTGCCAGGTAAGCTTTTGTGTCCTGCAGGAGATCCATTAGCCCAGTTCCTTTACTTTCAAAAGGTTCTGTATTCCTACATCTGAAGTAGTAGAACTTTCCAGAACAAGACTCGGGAGCATTCTGCTCCAGGCCTCCTCAAATCTGAGGGTAAAGTTGAGGGCTGCCTGTATCTTCTTTGGATTAAACATCAGAGTTGAAAGTCATGAATGAAGGTGATATATGTGTCCCAGGATAATGTTGCAGAATCTAATCTGGGTCACTAGGACCAGAGGTTTTGTCTTCCAAGCTTTCAGATTCATTCTGGAATCCACCCACAGGGAAGGCATGAGGGGGAAGTTGAGAGCTATGCTCTTTGACTTAGGAATGACACAAATGTAGCTTAGGTGATTTGTCTTACAACTAACACAGCTATTCGTCTGATTAACTGTGATCATGGGAATCACTTCCAATAGCTCAGCTTCTGTCCTAAAGCCCTGGAGTTATTCCCCATGTTCTGAGCAATATCTATTGAGATCCTTCACTAGACAAAATATTGACTCAACCCAATTGCCTGCAAATTAATTAAACTGGCTGAGTTTACACAATTCATTGAGGACATATCAGGCAATTGCATTTTAGTCTTGTGTATGTCATGCATCTTTCATGTGTGAACCAGTCTTACTTCAATAAAATAGATTTCATTCTGCTCTCCTTTGGTAAACATTATTGTACACAGCACAGAAAAATAATAAACGATAGCATGCAAAGGAAAGGAAAGAAATAAGAGAAAATAAAATCTGGCTAAATCTAGTTTACTTCCACACTATTTACTGTATTTCTCTGTACTTTTCTGATTTTACAAACCATCTTTGCTTTCACTGAGTTTACACTCTGATATATGGCCTTTTGCTTTTGAAACTTCTTACCTTTCCTTTTTTCAGGATTTTATTAACACCGTCAAACCATGGTGATTTTACTATTTTCCCCTTTTGCTCAACTCATTCATTGTTCCTTCATATATTTGTTTTGCAATTCAATTCTCATTTGTTATCTCTTATGAACAAAACATTTCAACATTTCAACATACATATACTTATTAAACTTGCATATGGCTGGTTTCAGGAAATTGACTAACAGTTTACAGCAAAAATATATAATTTCCACTTCAAGGAACAATAAAACATCCATGGTAACATTCATGCATCATGAATTTCTTAAATACCCTGTTCCCAGTGCATTCATCGTGTTATGTTTTTTTCTGACATATCCAATCCCCACTTCCATATAAAAAGGGGGCATAAGTACATTTTCATATATATCCCAATTTTTTTAAGCAAACATTTTTCACATAGATTATATACGCCCACTGTCTAACAGCATTTGACTTCTTAAAATTTCTCCAATTTATTTTCCCATGTAATAGTCCCAAAAATAGCATGGCTACATAACAGGGTTTTGAGCTTTAATATATGAAATACATTTTAACTTGGAAACCACTCTTAATAATATTAGTTTACTGGGTGGGCTTTGGGTGAGTCATTATCTCTTTGCTCAACTTATGTCACAGAGTTGTTACGATGTTTGTTTCTTGGTGTTCCCTTAGCATGCCTCTCTCCCTGCAAGGTAATATAATCAGGCTAGGTGCACAGTAAAAGATGCAAGCTCAGAGAACATCAAGAACCCAATAAGTCAGCCCTGTGAAATATATTCTCATTATGTCAGAGTTGTTGTGAGCTGTTGGTGCTTCCTTGAGCTCCTAAATAAAAAACAGTATAAAAATCAAAGAACTCTAAAGACTGGGTTTGTATGACCCACTGGACCACAAATTATTCCACTATACTTTAGTCAAGCATTTTGTGCAACTTCAGCCCCCTGTTGTTAATTTGTGGTACTTTGTTGTATTAAGTTTTCTGGAAAAACTGAATAACCCTTAGTTAAGTCAAGTGTGGCTAAGGGTCTAAAGGAACACAGCTATTGTGTCCCAAATGCTTAGGGGTGGGAATGGAGATAGAACTTTTTGTCTAAAACTGTATAAAAAAACAATAGAAATACAGATAATTCACTTACCATCAGTTGATATTTTGCAAAAATGCTATATTTCTCTCCACAGTGTGATGGGAAGGAATTGCAAGTTGTGGTTGATACTGGATGCCAACGCAATATAATTTCTTCTGCGTGTCTGGAGAGATTAGGGTAAGCAATACTCTTTGTGGGCTTTAGCAATTGATGTACAGCAATTAAATACTCTTGCTCTTACAAGCTTAGGTCATTATTGGTTGCACTGCTCAGTTACAGATTTAGGTTCTAAGGTTACCTTTGAAGTTGCAAGCTGAGCTAAGAATTTGCTACTGCAGAAAGGGAGAAAAGAAAATTATGGAGTAAATTACAGAATTATTATTAGTAATAGTAGTACTGAATCAAATATTCTGACTCCAAACAACATTTCTTTGGGCATCCGTAGCACCTCTCTTTCTGTCATAGAGTAATGATCTTGAAAGAAGCATCTAGTAAACATAGATAGATTCCTTTACAATCATCTTTTGTTAAACAGTGTTTGCAAATTCCTGAACTGAATCTCCCTAGAAACAGGCTGAAACAGCTAAATGAGAATCTGTCTTTCAAACCAATTCTTAATGTGTATAAGTTTAAACAACATAAGTCTGGAACCGTAGTGGGTTCTAAAACCCTTTACTACCTGTTTGCGCGCGCACTCGCGTGCAATGCTTCTGCGCATGTGCAGAAGAGTCCCAGGCGGGTGGGCAAAGCCTCCCGCCACCGGCGCTACCGGTTCTTAGAACCGGGCCGAACCGGGAGCAACCCACTGGTGGTCTGGAACAAGCGAACTGTGTTTCAATAAATTTAGAATGATACTACATATTGGGAAAGAACTTTATCCCAATGGTAATTTGGTCTATTTCTCCTCCCCCCCCCCCCCCCGTTTCTCAAAGAGCCTTGATAATAGTCTGGTGACCATGAAACGATTATTTTAGCAATAACAATTTACAGCCCAGGGGCCATCCCACACTGATTGCTGAGAAAATAAATGCCAGGTTTTTGTAACTGTAACGACTTATTTATATAACACTAGCTCTCGTGGTTGTGCCTGTAATGAACTGAGCACTGCTGAGTAATTTACAGTCTTATTACCCAAAGTCATCATTATACATTTAGTAGGAGTTTTACACTGTAAGTTAGTATTACTTCCCACAGAGTAGCTGGCACCTTTATTTTCTGTATATTTCTGACGCAGGACTGGAGAGCAGGGTGAGGCTTCCCTCATTTCAGCACAGGGATGGACCACTTTTGACCCTCCAGGTGCCTCTTCAAATATCTGTCCTAGTTAGTTATATGGAATGAGGGAAGCCGTATATTACCGTGAACTTTGTAATCATGCCTTTGGCAGGAAATTAAGGGAAATGATGTCTATTTTCATACTGTCAAAAATTGAGCTTGTGGAGCAAGCAGTTGAGAATGACAAAATAATAAACCATAACCATATTTTTATTGTTTTATTGGATTGAGCAAGTAAACCTCCTCAGAAGTGCTACTTGTTAGCTAAAGTGAGAAGTAGGCATGATAAAATGCAGACTATTGATTATAGATTTTTTTTTATTAATATAGTAGTTAGATTCTTTTACTCCATTTTTATATAGGGTCTTCTCTGAAGTGAGGATTAATTTGATACATTATTTAAAAACCATATTTAGTTGGAACATATATAGTTGCTGCTCTTGCAATGTCTTTAGCTAGTGTTGTACAGAGAAGTACAACACTAGCTAAAGACATTGCAAGAGCAGCCCTTGAAACTCTCCTGCTACTTTATGAAATGTTGGCTTTTAGGACTTGTCACAAAATGTTGTATTGCATTCCAGCCATATCATTCTTCAAGGCATTTTATTCTATCGCCCACTGGATCTATGATTATTTGATCACTGGGTATAGTCAGTAGTATTTTCAATCCCCTTTTAATTCTTTTCCAAAATATGTTTTGTTTTTTCACATTTTGTTACCTTCTCCAACTACCAGTTTCTCCCTCATGTTTTCTCCCTTATTAGTAGTATATAGCATTAATGTCTTGGCGGGGTGTTGAGGGCCATACTAGATTTTGCTTCATTTGCTGGGGCTGCATTCAAAGGGAGAGTTGGGCCAAGATTTTAAATATATAATTTGAATATAAACATAATAAAATTAATTAAAATATATTTAATCATGTTGTCCATTACAATATGAAGGCAAATTCATAGCATTCTGTGGATCTACCAAGGTTTTGGAGGGTTGCACATTCTGTATCCTTGACACATCCTTGACACATAGGATTTGACCTCTAAAAACTCTGCTCTCTTCCTTTGCCTAATTGTGTCTTTATTTGCACATGAGCTCCCTTCAGTAATATTTGGTTAGAGGAGAAAGTCCCAGAACATTTGAGAACTGAAGTTTTGAATCTCATAACAAATAGATGTTTCATATACCAGTGAATTGTGACAGACAAGCTCATAAATTGGGTCTTAGATAGCAAAATTTCACACTGAATCACAGAAGGTTTAACCCCCAAACTGCTGGGTTTAATATTTAATTTAAAACTCATATAGGCTTAGAGACTTTGTGCTGTTCCATCAAATAAATTACAGCTTATATTTATTGAGGTGGGAATAATAATGGTGTCGGGAAGAAGAACTGAGCTGCCCAGAGTCTCTGTGGAGTGGGCGGCTTACAAATGCGACCAATAACATTGAGTGTAGTCCTTACCATATGCAAATCATTTCTTTAGCCATGTATCTCAGTCAGAAATACTTACTATTCAAAAGGGTAGCATAAAACATACTTTGGTTCCATCCCATGCTTAGATAAGGAAATTGGTGCTAGGATGCATGACATTGCCTTGTTTTCCTTATATAAAAAAGGAAATATGTTTGTAGTTTGATTACTATAAAAAAGAAGTAATTGTAAGTTAGAAATTCAATGAAAAATTCAACAAAAGCACTTTACATTGTCAAATCTATTGTTACAACAGGAAACTTCAAAATGTGAGGTTCGCTTGGCTTAATTACTAGTTTTACCACCACTCTTTGGTTGTGGGTGTCTCCTATCAACATGACTGATTTATTCCTGAAAACACAGATGATGTTTTTCTCAAAGTGTTACATTATCTAGTTTTAAGGGGGAAATGAATTGAAATGTACAAATTGCCTGGTTTTTTTCTCCCTTGAAATGATGAATACAGTAGTGATTCTTTCAACTTTTAAAATTAAAATTTATGGTATGCCCATATTTCCATTTAGCATTCCTGGGCATACAAAGTTTTAATTAACACTAATTGTTAAGAATTTTCTTTATTATCCACAATCTGTTTTTCTTGATCTATTGTCTCTTCTAAAGCTATTCTATTGCATGAGATTGCATAATACTGTCAAGTTTTCTATTTTAAAAAAATCCTATGCTTTAATTGCCCAGGAGAAATCCATTTCTCCTATTAAATGGAACCTATTTGAAACTTAAAGTGACATGTTATACTGCACTTTATGCATAATTTCCCTTTCAAGTCTCTGCACTTTTCAGCATCACAGTAGGGTAGGGTAGCATTCATTTCTGTAATTCCTGTTTTCTATTGTGATTTTACATTGTTTTCTCTTTCTGCTTTTTCTGAGCACATACTTTATAGAAATGATCGTCTTGTGATGTGCTCTGTTTAATCCATTTTACAGTGAATGTTGCTTAGAAAGTCCCTCATTGCTGGCATATCTCTCAGATTTTTCTTTTTACTAGATCTTTCCTAACCCTGTTGCAGTTACCATTACTATTACTGTTATTGTTTCCACTTACTTTTTCATTTTAAGAATAAATGATGTTCACAAAACCCTATTTACATGGCATAGTATGCCTATCCTCCTTTGTTCCGAAATTCTCTAGATTTGTATGAAGTGGGAATGCATGTAGTACTTATAAAAAAATTAAGTAGGCTATGGTGTGGAGGTTGTAGCATCTTGTGGACCTGATTTTCTATAACTTCATAAGATATAACATTTCAGAATGTAAAGCAAGTTTTCCGTATCAAAGTGTTTTCAGCAGGTGAGACTCCAGTACTCTGTAATGTAAAATTGACTCAAATACATATAGCAGTGATGGCGAACCTTTTTTGGTTTGCTTGCCAAAGGGGTGTGTGTGCGCGCACGTGCCCACACCCATTCCCTCTCCCCACGCATGCACATGCACACACCGTGCTGCCCCTGCACATGCGCACAACCCCCTCGCCCCGTGCATGCGCACAGGCCTCACTGAAGCCTGGGACGGTGAAAAACGGGCAAACCGGAAGTTCGGAAAAACAGACTTCCAGTTCGCCCGTTGGGCTGTTTTTCGCACACCGGGGCTTCAGGAAGTTTCCCTGAAGCCTCCGGAGTGCAAAAAACAGCATAATGGGCAAACTGGAAGTCTGTTTTTCTGAACTTCCGGTTTTCCTGTTGGGCCGTTTTTCGCACTCCGGTGGCTTCAGGGAGGCTTCCCTGAAACCTCCGGAGGGCGAAACGGCCTTCCCCAAGGCCGAAAATCGGCTGGCCAGCGCACGCATGCGCGCTGGAGCTGACTTAGGGCAACGCCTCGCATATCCTCTGATATGGCTCCGCGTGCCACCTGTGGTCCGCATGCCATAGGTTCGCCATCACTGACATATAGCCTAACTAAGAAGAAGTCAGTTATGAGAGTTATATATGTAAAAGCCAAGTTCTAATCTAATTTAGCCATAAAATCTATTTTCCAGATGCACTTAATTGTACAATCTGGGATTGTAAAGATGGAGGGGAAAATAAATCAGAATCTATTGGTAGTTTGTTAGACTTAAATTGATAAGCAAAGATTTCCCGTTTAATTTCTTTATAAAAATAGCAACAGCACAGCACATTCAATGTATATGCATGTATGTATATATTCATTTATATAATTTAGAAACCTCCCAAATCCATAAGATTCTGGGCAATTTATAATGGCAAAAATAATAAATACAGATAGTCCTCAACTTACCACCACAATTGTGCCCAAGATTTCTGTTGCTAAGTGAGACAGATGTTAAATGAATTCCCCCCCATTTTACGACCTTTCTTGCCACAGTTGTTAAGTGAATCACTGAAGTTGCTAAGTGAATCTGGCTTCCCCATAGACTCTGCTTGTCAGAAGGGTTGACTCAGCCTTCCATCCTTCCGAGGTAGGTAAAATGAGGACCCAGATTGTTTGGGGCAATGTAAATATATACATTGCTTAATGGTGTAAACCGCTTAGAGAGTGCTTGCACTATGAGGCGGTATATAAATCGCACTAATAAATAAAAATAAATAAAGGTCGCAAAAGGGAATCTCAGGACCCTGGGGCACCGCAACTGTCTTCAATATGAACCAGTTGCCAAGCCTCCGAATTTTGATCACCTAATCAAGGGGATGCTGTAATGGTTGTACATGTGAAAAAAACTGTCATAAGTCTCTCTTTTCAGTGACATTGTAACTTTGAACGGTCACTAAGTGAACTGTTCTAAGTCGAGGACTATCTGTAATAATAAAAGTGTACACCATGTGCATCCATAAAAACAAAAAAAAAGAAAAACCATATAAAATTCTAAAGGCATCGACCGTAACCTAAGGCCCGGGGCAGCGGTGAGCATCCATTAGGATCTGAGTAGTAACTCAAATGCAGGTTTGCAATTTATGCAGGTAATGAAAAACCTCCCGTTGATCCACCCTTTTGTGTTTGGTTCCATTTTGTAGATTTCAGTGTTTAATTAAGAAAAGCAAGTTTTTGCAACCAGAATGTTTTTCTATTTTTGTTGTTGATGTAGACTGACAATATTATCTCCAACTGCTTCCAGGGCAAATCTGTTTTATTTTGAGGTTGTTGGAATAAGCATGGAATATCATGTAATAAACAATATAAATTGAGATGGCATAACTGCAGTGGACATAGATAAAAAGAAGTACATCCTTCAGAATATTCAGAAATTACAGCAGAAGCAAAGAAAATCAGTGATTTAAGGTTTTAGAATTGCAATACAGGTAGTCCTCGACTTACAACAGTTCACTTAGTGACTGTTCAAAGTTACAACAGCACTGAAAAAAATGACATGACCATTTTTCACACTTACGACCGTTGCAGCATCCCCATGAACACATCATTTACATTTGGATGCTTAACAACTGACTCACAGTTACCAAGGTTGCAGTGTCCCAGGGTCATGTGATCCCATTTTGTGACCTGACAAACAAAGTCAATAGAGAAACCAGATTCACTTAACAATAGTGTTACTAATTTAACAACTGCAGTGATTCACTTAACAAATGTGCAAGAAAAGTCATAAAATGACTCACTTAACTAATGTTTCACTTCGCAACATAAATTTTGGGCTCAATTGTGGTCGTAACTCGAGGACTTCCTGTAGTATTATATTTAAGAAGCTGGAGCAAAAAGAAAAGAGATGCTGGGTACATTTGAAAAAGGAACTTTTTAATGATACCATTAATAGACAGAAAAATAGATCCTTTAAAGAAGCAGCATCAAAGCGCCTTTAGCACTGGCTCATCTTTGCATAGGTCATGAATCAGTCATGAATGAGTCATCTTGCAGAAGGGAACAGAAGAAGAGTACCTTAAAGATGTTACAAATGAAAACAGGTTCTCATGGAACAAAAAAGAATTATTGCTTTCAGACTAATAGCTTTTTTAGATAGTTTTCGGTGGGAACAGCAAACAATAGTGATCGCCTTCAGGAATATTTTGTTCTGATTCACGAATTGCTTACCCATTCACTGTCATTCCAGTAAAAGAAAGTGAAGAGAAAGATTGTGCTAAGGTCATCTTTCAATTAAATATTGATATTCAACTATTTTAAACATGTATTATTAAGAATAAAGTCATTAAAAGTCATTATCTTGTCCTTTTTTGTATGTATACTATCAATAGCAGCTGCAACTATATCACCTTGCACTTGAAAGTAGTATCTCTGTGATTTCTGCACAAAATAGGTTACATGTTATAAGGTCTGGAGAAAATATGTTTGAATGAGGTGTTGGATAAATACTATGAAAATTGAAAATGAATTTCCAGAAATAAGATTTTCAGATAAGGAATTGTGAACATAAGAGTAAGGGGGAGAGTAACTATCTTTTAAATTGGTTAATGAAAATAGGGAAGAATGTCAGCATTGCAATATTAGTGGTTTTTATGCATGCACTGATGCTCAGGAGGAAAGGAAAGGAATCACTGCAGATTTTACTCCACTACTGGTAGTACAGTAGTACTTATAGTCGTAATTGCTGACAATAAGGATCAGTGCTCTTCTCTGTTCGAGGCCATGAGTCACGGGTGTCCAAAGATATTTCCGTGGTTATGTGGCCAGCATGATATCGTGGAATGCTGTTTCTTCGCAACTGAAATGGTACCTATTTATCTACTTGCATTTGCATGCTTTTGAACTGCTAGATGGGCAGGAGCTAAGCGAAACGGGTGCTCACCCCACTGTGCAGTGCTCGGGTTTTGAACCCAGGCGATCAGCTTTCTAGTCAACAAGCCCAGTGTCTTAACTGCTGAATCATCTCACCGCCCTCTGATGCTCAAAGTATAAGAAAAATAAGATGAGGTTGAACTGTTATTACATGAGGGGAAATATGTTGCTGGTATCACTGAGATCTATTGGAATACTTCTCGTGATTAAAATTAGAATGCAGAAATTGGAAGATGTAACTTTTATTTATTTTATTTATTTATTTATTTTATTTATTTGTCAAACATGTATAG
This sequence comes from Diadophis punctatus similis, assembly GCA_023053685.1. Lineage (NCBI taxonomy): Eukaryota > Metazoa > Chordata > Lepidosauria > Squamata > Dipsadidae > Diadophis > Diadophis punctatus. The sequence goes on along the minus strand of JALIGW010000001.1, from coordinate 238,117,499 downwards.
TAGTAATTTGTATAAACATAAGTAAAAAGTAACAATAAAAGAGGACAATTGGACAGTAGGACGCTGGTGCGCTTATGCACGCCCCTTACAGACCTCTTAGAAACGAGGAGAGGTCGACTGTAGTCAGTCTAAGGTTAAAGTTTTTGGGGTTTGGGGAAGAAACCACAGAGTCAGGTAGTGCATTCCAGGCATTGATCACTCTGTTGCTGAAGTCATATTTTCTGCAAATAGAAGCAGAGCAAAAATAGAATATTTGGTTATTTGGCGATTGAATCTGGTATTATTGTTGACCATTTGATTTAAAAGAAATAGAAGAGGGAATGAAAACAATATAGTTGTTGATATCTAGTGTACATTTTCCAGCCAAGAAAAAGAAGCGGGCAAAGTTTTCTAACAGCACATTATGAACCATTTCCAAACTCAGGAAGGACTAGAATGACCTCATATCATAGGGGAGGTAAATTATGTGTTGCATATCTTTCCAAAAAATGTCTGACTTCTCTTGCTATTAGCTTTCTTCCATTTAGAAGGTTAATTAAGTAACAGACAGATCAGCTAATCTTGCTTAAGCTGAATAAACAAAACTTAACAAAGTGAAATGAATAGGAATTGGGGAAGAGGACTAATAATAAAATAATGGTACTCTTGATTTTAAGATCACCTAAACCTGAGTATATATGAATATCTTTAATAATTTTCTGTCATCTAATTCCCAATTACTCTGGGTGGCTCACAACTAAAAGAAAATACAAAAACCAGATTTTAAAAAGGGGATAAAGATGGTGAGAATAATAGATTAGACAGGAATAAAGCAAGGGATCTTCACTCTCCCTCATCAAAGGTTTAGGCAGGGATCCAGGCTGTAAGGCCTTTCTAAACTACAGGGTGGGTGCCACCCAGATCTTGGGGGGAATCTTATTCCAGAGTGCAGGTCCTGCTACAGAGAAGGTACAGAGTCCCTGATAGATGACATTGTTGAATGGACCCAAAGTTTGTCAACCCTACAAGATTGAATCAGCTGGGCAGATACCGTAGTATGAGAGACAGGTGCTCCTCAAGTAATCATGGTTCTATGCCATGTACTGTATGTTGGACTAAAATCATATTTTAATAAATTTAGATCAGTGCCAAATAAAATTCAGCCACAAGAGAAATGGGTGCAAGCTGGTAAAAAATTAGAAAAACATTAATAACCTGGGAGAGAAAAAGGACTTTTATAATATGTGGAAAGAGGAATTGGAAACAAAAAATAATAAAGATAACTTGGATTTGTACAGATGGTGTCAAGAAAGTAAAATCACCAAATAAAATGAAACTAACAGACGATGCAAAGAATTAAAAAGGCTTCTTCAATATATTCAAAATAAAAGTAAGGAAAAATGGTTTATCAGCTCCTCAGTGAAGATGATATGCTAATATATAATGAAAAGAACTATTCAACTCCTACTTTGGCTCAGTCACCTTGAAGAATATATGTCTAATGGACAATTGCGAATAGAAGGATTTTAGCCTTGACAGAAAATATAAAGGAGGTAATACTTAATGACCTTATATGAGTTTAGACAGACAAGGCCAATTGTTTTACATGCTACGATATTTTATTTATTTGTTTGTTTGTTTGTTTATTTATTTATTTATTTATTTATTTATTTATTTATTTATTTATTTATTTATTAGTGAGATTTATATACCGCCTCATAGTGCAAGCACTCTCTAAGGGTTTACACCGTTAAGCAATGTATATTTACATTGCCCCCAAAAATCTGGGTCCTCATTTTACCTACCTCGGAAGGATGGAAGGCTGAGTCAACCCTGAGCCCGTGAGATTTGAACAGCTGAACTGCTGAATCACAGTCAGCTAAAGTAGCCTGCAGTACTGCACTCTAACTGCTGCGCCACCTCGGCTCTTATTGAAGAAGCTTGACTTCTTGGTTTGGATGATCTTCCATTTCTTGCTTTTGAGAATCTGGGGTGAAATCCTAGGTACTGGCCAATGTCATTCTTATAAAAAATATGGGGAAAAGAGGAGCCAGGGAGCCACAGGTCAGCCAATTCAATACCAGTACATTGGAAGATTCTAGAGAAGATTACAAAACAGCTGATGTGTAAATATTAAAAACCTACAAGTCGTGTGTTATGTATGTTTTTTTAAAGCTTAAAAACTGAATAAAGATATTTTACAAAAAAACCTACAAGTTGCTGTGGATTTATGAAGAAAAAGGTTTTGTAAGATAATCTTCATATGTTGATCTATCTGATACACAAGTCACCTAATCTATATTTAGCAAGATTGCTGAGATTTTTTTTTTTATGATTGCTACAGTTAAGATAGCTATTTCTTCCATCATTCCTGTGGTCTACAAAGAAAAGTACTAATAAAGTCAAATAGAATAAGATGCTGGGCCTGCCTACTACTAGCATAGAATGTATTTCCAATTAAATTTCTTGCGCTGAAATTTCCTGCAGCCTTGGCAGAAAAACATTTGTCCTGCTCTGGTCCAGAATCAGTAGGAGAGTAGAAGATTTCTGAGATTTTACATGTAGAAGGAATTGTGCAGGTACTGTTTTCTTTATTTCAGTAAAATCTCATTTTAACGAGCCAGATACTATACAGTGGACACGTTCAGACTTCACCCCATTTAATTTACTAATGTCTATTAAGTTGAGGGGTTTATTATAAATCATGCTATTTACACAGATGACATAAAATGACATCAATTTAGCAGATGTTCAGATTTTATAGACAGCTCTTCCCACAAATTGCCCTTGAAATCAAGATTCTACTGTATTCCTATGTGAAGGTACATCTCTTGAAATTCTTACCCTATGTGACAATGGATTTCTGTTTCCCTTTGCACTGACCTTTACATTGTATTGTGTCTTTTTTTTTCTCTTCAAAATGCTGCTATTATACATATTCCTAATAAGTTGCTATTCTGAGTCTTATTCTTTTTAATTTTTATTCTTTTTCTGCTTTCGAGTCTTGATTCCTAGCAACTGCCTAAACTAGTCCTTACTGTTTTCTTGGCAAGCTTTTTCAGAAGTTTGTTTGCTGCCATTGCCTTCTTTGAAGGGTTGAGAAAAGAGTGACTGGTCCAAGGTCACCCAGATGGCTTCATGCATAAGGCAGGATTAGAACTTATGGTCTCCTGATTCTTAGCCTGATACCTCCATCACTTCACCAACCTGGCTGTGTTCTGAATACTACTAATTGTTCCCCATCAACAACTGATAACATTTTTAGATCAATTGCCCAAAACTAACTTTCTACACATCCCGTTTTGTCTATTTCTTATACACGGGCTTTGGTTTGCGTTGTGTTATGTATTGCATGAATTTAGCGGAAGAGGGCAAGATTAAATTTTCAGTTGAAATTTTCACACTCAGAAACTTCACATATATCAGCTGTTCTAAGATAGGATCAGAGCACACATGAACAGGGGAAGGTGCAAAAATGCCCAAGATAGACAGTATGTTAATGATGGTTAAAATATTAGAGTAGCATTAAAGAGTCAAGATAGAAATCCATTCTCAGCCCCAGAAATTCAGTGGGTGACTTTGGGCCAGTCACCCTGTTTTGGCTTACCTTGCAGGGCTGTTATGGGACTAAAATAAAGGAAGATAGCTGTGTAAATTGCCTTGTAACCTAGAAAAAAAGGTGGCATATACAGTAAGTTTCGCAAAAAAAAATCTATAAAAAGAAAAAGAAAAACAATTTATAAGTAAATAATATGGAAATCCTTGAAAGAAATCTCTTTGATGATAAACCAATTTTGATTCAGAGGGAGGCACTGGTTTTTTAATTGTGGGCCACACTTGAAGTGGGATGCTGGGGACCTCATTCCAAAAATGCGTACAAAATAAATTTGCTTTTTTTTTTAATTTTTCTGTCATGTTAAAAATTATATTTTGGTGATGAGGGGGGGAGGCTTTGGGAATCATACCTAGGACTATCAGGAGCCACTTGGAAGACCACAGATTGTATATTCCTTATGTAAGGGAACAACAAAAAGGTCAAAAACTAAAAGTGGCTCCATGATTCACATTTGATACTCGACAGAGTAATAGAACATTGTGTATTAGCAAAATATGAAAGGTTTGCCAATTGTTAAAATTATCTTAACTATTTTTTTTCCTATTTTTCACATGAAGGCAGAATAGCACAATCTGCTTTTTAGCACAAACATCCTTGCTGTCCTCCCCTGTAAAAAAGTGGCTTAAAAATCATGAACTGAAGCGAACAGATGCTCCAAAAAATGGTCTTGTAATTCAATATTTCAGATTCTCTTTTCTCAGTGTATGTTGATTAGACACCATATCTAAACCATATTGTGGGAGATGCAATTACATCACTAGCCCTTTTGCTTTGTTTCAACATTTTTAAACATAATTTTCTCAATTTTAGTTTGTAAAACAATATTTAGCCATGCAACTTTATATAATCAATAGTCATTTTTATGTACTGGTAATCTCTTTCTTTGTTACCAATTCTGCTTTCTCACTTTCATTAGGTGAAATTAGAATTATTTTTCTTTCTTTGTTAGTACTCTTAGAGAGTTCAGGAAAAGAAGTCACATCTTCTTGCCATTCAGTCAGCTGTCCGGCACTAAGGAACTAAGCAGGGTGGGAAAACCATTAGGAAATACCTAAGCTTCGGGCTAGACCTGGAAGTTGAAAAAGCATCTCAAAAGAAGGAAATGACAACTTTTTTTTGTTGCTTGCAAGAAAGCTACATGGCCATGGCCAGGAAGACTATGTGAATTATACCCAGCCTGAAAGAGCTGACTAGTGCTGCAGCAACCTTTATTTTAGGGAAGCAGGCATGCATGTTGTAGTAATATTTTATTCACAGTAGTAGTAGTAGTAGTAGTAGTAGTAGTAGTAGTAGTAGTAGTAGTAGTAGTAGTAGTAGTAGTAGTAGTAGTAGTAGTAGAAGAACAAGAACAAGAAGAACAAGAACAAGAAGAGAGAAAGAGAAAGAGAAAGAGAAAGAGAAAGAAGGAAGAAAAAGGAAGGACTGACTGACTGACTGACTGACTTTGGATTTCAAATAGATATTGGGTTAGATTGGCATGTTTAGGATTAGTATACACAGTGCAACATATATTACCCTCATGTCAGGCCCAAGGTTACAGAGGACCCAATGAAATCCAATCGAATTCAATTAATGATCCGAATGTTGCCCATTTAAAGCTAAAACATTATAAGCTGCTAGATATATCCTGAGAGACTCTAGGCCCGTGGTGGCGAACCTATGGCACGCATGCCAGAGGTGGCACGCGGAGCCATAGAAGCCGGCACGCGAGGGTTCCCACCGGCAAACCGGAAGTGCAAAAAAACGCACTTCCGGTTTGCCGGTGTGCTGTTTTTTGCACTCCGGAGGGTTCAGGGAAGCTCCCTGAAGCTCCGGAATGCAAAAAACTACAAAACGGACAAACCGGAAGTGCGCTTTTCCGCACTTCCTGTTTGTCCGTTTTGTAGTTTTTTGCATTCCGGAGCTTCAGGGAGCTTCCCTGAACCCTCCGGAGTGCAAAAAACAGCATACTGGCAAACCGGAAGTGCATTTTTTCGCACTTCCGGTTTGCCGGTTTCGTCGTTCCAGGCTCCGGTAAGACTTTGTGCGGGGGTGGGGGTGTGTGCGCATGCGCAGGGGCAGCATGGGGGGTGTTGTGCGCATGCATGGGGGGGGAATGGGTGTGGGCACGCGAGCTCGCCCCCCCCCCTTTTTTGGCACGCGAGCCGAAAAAGGTTCGCCACCACTGCTCTAGGCTGTGGCTATCCTGAATCTCTGCCCCCCTTCCAGTTTGGGACTGTATAGACTCTTAATCTAGGTCTCTCTCTGGGAAAACTCCATGTTGCCAAAATTTCCCCACTGCTTCTGTACATATTCCATCACACCTCCTCCCTAAAATGAACCTACTTCTGATATTAGCAGTGTTGTTTTATTTCCATCTTCAGGCTAAAAGAACATATGAAAACCTGCAAAGCAGAAGGTGAGAAGATTTCATTGCCACACAATATGAAAGTGATTGGTCATCTGGAACATCTGCCTCTTATAATGGGGACTGTCCATGTAGATTGTTCTGCAGTTGTTGTGGCTGGTAAGTGTTTATAGGCAGATGGCCTATAGCCAAGCCTTTCACCAGTAAACTTTTAGAACCATGAATGATAAACCAACCCCCCCCCCCACCCCTATAATTGCCCTCTGGAATTATATCCCCCAAAGATTTGTGTGATTTTCACCCAGGTGATGTTCTGGTAATCTTTTACAAAGTAGCTGTTCTGTCAGGCCTACAGGTGGTTGTGGACCTCTGTTGACTGTGTTTTATAGTATACAGAATGCAGTTTGCCTGGACGTAGGTTTTTTTTTTCCTTGCTGTTTTCTGTCTTTTAACTGTAAGCTGCCCAGAGTTGTTCTAGAATTGGGCGGCCTCTAAATTTTAATAACAATAACTCCTGATTATATTGGTTGTATAGAATTTTGCAACACAAACTTCTGTTTGGTAGTAGTGGAATATGCATGTTCCACAGATATGTACAGGTAATTCTCTACTTCATTTAACAACCATTGGAAGATACAGCAGAACTGAAAAAAAGTGACTTATGACTATTTTTCACACTCATGACTATTGTAGCCTCCCCATGGTTATGTGATTTATATTCAGATGCTTGACAACTGATTCACATTTATGACGGTTGCAAAGTCCCAGGGTCATGTGAACACCTTTTGACAAGCAAAATCAATGGGAAAAGCAAATTCACTTAACAACAGTGTTACTAATATAACAATTGTAGTGATTCAGTTAACAAATGTCACAAGAAAAGTCATAAAATGGGGCAAAACTCATTTAACAAATTTTTCACTTAGCAACATAAATTTTGAGCTCGATTGTCATAAGTTGAAAACTACCTGTAATACAGTAGGAACAATCTATTGCAGGTGGAGAACACATTTTTAATTTATATTATATTTTAACTTCCAAGGATCACAAGGACATAGCCAGTGAGTCAAATATGTGATTGATAACGAGACATGAGAGTTTCATCTTTTTTTATTTTGGAAAATTCTAAGCTAATTTTTTTTCAAAATTTGGAGAATAAAAAATTTACAAAACTGTGCTACTGTTTCGGTGGTACCTGGAGTGTACTTCTACAAGGAGACATTCTGGACATCCAGTGGAGAGGAGCAATTGAAAAAAGTAACAATATTACATATCCTTAATGTGCTTCATAGCAACAGATCTCCTATACAGTTTTTTTAAAAAAAATGCATCTTTGTGAATAGCCTTTGTATTTTTTTTTTCAGACGGTAATGAGAAAAGCTTCTCCCTGGGATTACAAACACTGAAATATTTGAAGGTAAACTTCTCTTTTCTTGGTCTTCTTCCTTTTGCACATCTTTATCCTTTTTACTCAAGTAATTTTAATTATTTTCTAATGTATTTCACTAATTTTTATTTCTTAGTGTGTGATAAACTTGGAGAAACAATATCTGATCCTGGGGAAGACAGACAAGGAAGAAATTCCTTTTGTCAATAATGCTTCTATTCATGAAGAGAAGTGAGTGTTTTAACTGTCAAGCTAAACTGATACTATACTGATATTTAAGATATTTGTTATACAGTTAAATTATTAGCATGATGAATATGTGGGACAAATGGTTGGGATTAATCTTGTTTGTTGCCAGAGAGCTCTCCTGATTATTCACCATGCACTATCAATGGTGTATTTATTACATTATTGAAAATTAGCATGGATGAGTACCCAGAAAGCTTTCAGTGCTAAGTAATATGTGGTGGAAAGCTTGGATTTTTCAATGAATAAACAGCCACATCTGTATATTCATGTGCCTAGACATGTGTTCCCCATTCAGTAACTTTTGAACTTGCTTTCTTGATGACATTTTATCATTTCTCTTGGTACTCATCATCATACTAGCTGGGTAGTATAAATTGGTCTTAAAATACATGTTTTCTAGCACCTTGAAATGCAGATACTGTGGTCAAGTTTAATATAATTCAAACTAATGGTCTTGATCTAAAATCTGTCATACAACTAATAGATATTTTCTCCAGATCTTCTACTGGGCTTCCCTGTTGAACTTTCTGTTTTGACTCACTGCTTGCCATATGTTTCCAAAAGAAACAAAATAATGTTATACTGTTCAACATGCCAGATTCTAAAGAGAGCCGTGTTACCACTTTGCTCCTAAACTATTTATGTGAGTACTTTGGGAGCGTTGTCATGGCTGCCTCAGGCAGTTGATGTAAGATGTCATGAAAGCAAGGAAGCAATATTTCATTTGTTACCTTATTTTTAATAGAATAAAATACAATAACAGAGTTGGAAGGGACCTTTGAGGTCTTCTAGTCCAACCCCCTGCTTAGGCAGGAAACCCTACACCACTTCAGACAAATGGTTATCCAATATCTTCTTTAAAACTTCCAGTGTTGGAGCATTTGTAATAATTCAGCATTTTTCTGCCTTTGGTGTCTAAACGACTTAACTAATTTTGGATGCTGTGCTTTTTATTCAAGTGGCAGATGGACAGTGGGTAACCCCAGGCAGCAAACAATCTTGGTCTGGTCCTGTCATAAAGTTGACTCTTAAGAAATAGGCTCTTCTGACAAAAGACTTAATGCTACAGTAAAATAAACATTTAAAGTTGTTCCAAGAACTTTTGTTAGCAGCTTCCCTTTCCCTTAACTATGTCAGACATTAGAGAGATGGGATTTGTAAGATTTACACACAGCTGGAAAAAAAGAAAAATGAGGTGCCTTACTTGCTAAACAGTTATTTCCTAGGGCACATCCTCATGGCAGCCACCTGCGCTCCTGGTTCAGTGCTGTAGCACACAACTGGAAGCCTGGGAAGTGTCCCTGGAAAAGGCAGGTACCTTTTTCCTCCAGATTTGCTTGTGCTAGCCATACAGATGGCATTGCCTTACAGTTTTTCCTATCAGAATGGGGAGTAGCCCTGGCTCTCAAGGAGTGTGTGGCTTTGATGTATTGCATGAGCAGAGCGTCTACTGGGCATATCCTTGCTCTAAGAGTTGGGAGGTGGTGGTGGGGGGAAGGCAAAAAATAACTCTCTTTTGAGAGACTGTTCCGTTCATCTCATTTCAGCACTACTGATGCATGAAGAGAATATAATGCTGACTTTGGAGAAAGAGAAATACTGTCTGGTTGAATAAGAAGATGTCAATACCAATAATTTCAACCTGCTAGACTACAGCTAGACTGTAGCTAAATGAAACAACATCTATTTTTCAGGAGTTTAGGACAGCTTCAGACTTTCATTTACCATACTGAAAATCTGGGTTATGATCTGTAAATGGACATTTAAGTCCAGTCTTAAAAATGGTGTTCTCGGTATAGCCATCCAAGTATGAAAATATTTATTTTTGCAGACTCTACTGAAATCTAATTTTTGTTACAAATGGATTTGTGAAATAAACTGCCTCCTGCAAAATTGGGGTTGAGGAGAAGACAATTTTGTAACTTTCTTTTTGGAACCAGTTATGTTTAGCTGCTATGAATAGTTTCTATTAATCAGCTTTACAGAGCATACTTTTCAGTGGTTAACAATGAATTGTTTGACATTCTTTCATCTGAGTAATTCAAACAAGTTGTGGAGGATTTTTTTTATTCAAAGGAATATAGTTTGCATAATGGTTGATGGTAATAATACAACTTGATCTAAGGTTCTTATTGAGTAGCATTTTACTTATGGGTGGAAATGGAAAGAGGCACCATTTTCACCAATTTGCCCCCTCTCTTCTAAGTTCCAAAGAATTGGTAGGATTTCAAGACTAGTATATGATTGCAAGGAGAGCATGGGCCTTCAGGGAAAAAGTAAAATCACCTCCCTAATTTCTTCCAGTAGCAGATTCACAGATCTCTTCCCACAAATGAAAAGAATCCTTCTATTCTCAGAAGGATTACTTTGAATCAAGTCCTGTGTATTTTTCAAATGTATGTATTTCTCAGAATTTTCAGAACTTTCCTTCCAAATGAAATGTTGATGTTAACAGAAATAAGTTGGAAGCCAAATTTTATTTTTTAAATCACAATACAGCCATGAAGAGAATTTCAGTAGCTGCTAGTTTCAATGCTAATATTTATTATATGAATATAATCATACGTTAATTTTGCTGCATAGCAATATATTGTTAAATTTGAGAACTCAGTTAGTCCCTTTTTTTGCTTGCCTACTAGCGTTCCAGATTTAAATATGGATGGATCATTTTAATGGCAAGGTACTTGATCATCTGTATCCATCATGATTGTCCATTTACTGCTAGTAATGTGTTTTTTTCTGACATACTCATACTTGCCAAAGAATCTAAAAGTGTGTTTTAAGACTGATCCAGTCGTCTTGTTCAGAACCTGTTTGAGCATAGATTATAGCAAGATAAATATGTGTGTATGTATTAAATGTCACAGGAAAGAGTCTTTCTAGGACAACATATTCATTGACTACTAGATTCTCAATAATACCAACAATTACCAAACAGTGTTAACCATTTAATAATATTTTCTGTTCTCTTTGTAATTTTATCTTTGTAATTTAAAATTTCCAAGAAGGCTATATATATATATAATGTACACACACACATACATACACACATACACACACACTTCCAAAGTGACATTTTCTTGTGTTTTGTTTTTGAAACATCTAATAAATGTGAATTAGTCTTAGAATAAGTCCATTGAGACTGTGCACACAGGATGTTCACTTTCCATTCATCTTATGATTCCACTACAAATGAGGTGGTCTGCAAATTGGAGTTTGCTGCAGCAGTCATAAAACTGTGGCAGCATACACATAGAAATGCATAGAGCTACTTAATTACCTTCACACTATTATGACAAGATGCAAGGTGATCCTAAGAATTATTCCTTGCTTGCACACCAACTCATGCAAACAAAGGTGTCAAGCAATATATATTGGGCAGCTGTTTTAACGTACATTCACTATTTAAGAATATGGGGAGCTGTTCTGTAGATAATCTTTCATCACTGTTACTCTTCAGTCAAGATATTTCTCCTGAGCTTCTGTCCTTAGTACAGCTAAAGCCATTATAGCAAGCTTGAGTTGCTATGATTACTAGCCTTGAATTCCATGGGCCATATAGTTAGCATCACAGATATGCTTCTAATTACAATATATTAAGTGCTTTGCTGGAAAGGGGCTTCAGTAGAGTTGTGTGTGCGTCTCTACGTGTGTCTGTGCTAATATCAATATAATGGGATGCAAAAACAGTTTAAAATACATTGCATCCTTATTAACCTATTAAATAAGAATTTGTGTTGAATATGTATTTACATTGTTAAGAACTATCATTAAATCAATGAAAACACTGGAAGCTACTTCTAATAAATGCATAGCCAACATTTTTGGAGTTAGGTCAATTTTTATAATTTGATTTGTTCAGTCTATATTTGAAGAGAATATGCTACAGTATAGCTAAAATACATCTATTTCTGGACCACTAAGTCTGCGTTTTAATAAGTTATAGTTTAGCTTTCTGTAGTTGGACTGGCAACATCTGTTCAGCATTGTCTATGACATTATTGACAAAGTACAAGTGCTTGGAAATATTTTTTTTCTTTGTGTCTGTCATTACTCTGGTTAGTATTTATAATATTTGTATATATTTAAAAAAAAAGAAACATTCTGTGTTTGAAAGATGAACTGCACTATGTATATCTCTGGTTTAAAAGAAATATATATATTTGTTTAAGTAACTATGCTATTGGTTTCATGAATTTATTACTTGAGTGTTTATTACTGTGCTGACAAAAATAAAAAATAATAAACTTCTATTAAAATATACATGATTGATTTTTAAATGCTTTCCAGGAGCCTCATCCACTGGGTTCACTCTGATTTTTATTCTGTTATTCTGTTTTGCTGATTCGGAATACCTCATCTTTGTCAGGCAAATATGGAGCTCCTTTGTGAGGAGTGGCTCTGTGACTGTAGAGATGGACTATAGGAGCTTCCCATTTTCTTGCAAAAGAAATGGCATCCTGCATAAAAGTGAAGGAAAGATTGTAAGAGGATTGTATTCCATTAGCTCATGGAAAAAGAGAAAACAATATGATCATCAGAGCTATTCTGTAAAAGGAAACATGGACCAAAGTGGGAAGCATGAGAGAAGATGCAGAATCTTGAAAACTTCACATGATTTTTTTCAAGCCCTTTTTGCTTAAAAATCATGAACAGAAGAACCCTTAAACCAGACAGAGGGTCAAATAGCTGTTTTAATAACATCCTTGACCTGATGCCTTCAAGAAGGATTAAGCAGAAGGTCAATTCCACTATATACACCTCCAGCATCTAACATTCTTTTTTTTATTCTTTCCAAACTACTGGGAAAAAATGGGGTTTTTTGTAAGTGCAATGAGAGTTTGTGATCCTTCCTGCCTCTCCATCAGTCATCAAGATAAGCCTTCAAAAACAGAACACAACCAAATATGGCATGGTAGGAGAAATCAAAGATTGTTTTTTTAAAAATGTGCCAACCAGGTACTGCAGAGAGTAAATTGCCCCAATGCATCCCCACCATTGAGCAATAGGCAGCAGCTCATAGTTTTGGTGACTGCTCCATTTTGGGACACAGGACTCTGCTGTTATTAAGGCATGCTAGAAGTCATGTTCCGCATGTTTTCCTACCTTGTCTGAGCTTGCTAGGCATGTCTGTTGCCAGTGGGTCAAAAACGGCAAGATGGTGCTAGATCCCTTTTTTATATGTAGGTAAGATGTAAGTAAAAAGGGGGCAGGACTTGGATTGCATGGTTGCAAGCCATTACTTTGACTTTTTTGACCTGGCCCTGAAGATGCTACTGGAGCTTACTATTTTATTGGCAATCTTGAAATTGGAACTTGATTCATTCTTAATTGTCTGCAAAAGCCTTATCTGGACTAAGGGCAAATGACACTATAATATTAAACAATTTTTAAACAATTTGATATATATTTATGTTGACAGTAGGATTACTTGATCTTTAGCTTTACGGCAGTGCCCCCAATCATTTGGGCACCAGGGATCGGTTCCATGGAGAGAGGTTTTTTCCATGGACCAGAGGGGGCGTGGTTTCGCATGCTGCCTGCATCCCGCAGATGGGGCTTTACTTGTTTGCGCGGCCCGGTTTCTGGCATGCCATGGACTGGTGCCGGTCCACAGACAGGGATTTGGGGACCCCTGCTTTACAGTATATAAGACAGCTCTAACACGGACATAATGTTGCTATTTGTAGCTTTAATTAAACAGGCTAAAATTGAAGTCTTATGCATGCTTACTTGGGGATAAGATACATTTATTTATTGTATAGTTGCCTTTCTGTGAGAGTTCAAATGGTTTGTTACACTACAGTGGAAGTTTCACTATACCCAATTTTATCTCCCAGTAACAACTTTGTGAGGAGACAGTTTGAACTGAAAGAGCATGACTGGCACGTAGTCACCCAGACTTCCTTGACTGAGTGGGGACTTGAACTAGATCCAAATCCAATATTTAACATTACAGTATCAAGTAAAGGATGCCTTGAAATTGACATTTATACTTGCCAAAAAGTAAGATTCCCCACCCCAAATTGGCTGAAAAAGGATGAAAAGAAAAATGCTGCTGCCATCTGCTTTGGCTGGCCCAACTTGGCAGGGCTTAGGAAATGGATGCCCCACAGTAAATTTCCTCTCCCACTTGCCCTTATTTTAAGTTTTGTGCCATTAATGACAGAATGCTTCTTATGGAAGACTGTGAAATGCAACATGTACTTTATTTTCTACAGAAAACCCAATGTATTTTATGCTTAGATTTCTTATTTAATACATTGAGTATTAGATGTAGTATAATCTCTCAAATTAATGCCTGGAATTAAAATTAGATTCCTTTACTCAGTAATTTGTATGCAGTTTCTTCAGCCTTTTGTGAGGGATTCTTGCCAGAATTTTCTTTTATCTTTCATTTTATCACATATTCTCTTTGCTTTATATATAACATTGACAATGGAGCTAAGATGTTTGACTATATCAAAACTAGTTTATATGCTTGTCTTGTCTCCATTATTTTTTCAACTATTGTTCTTCTTTGTGATGTGTGTGTGTTTTGGTGAGCTGGCCTTTCATCAACATGAAAGTCTTCTTGGCAATTTCAGAATTTGCTATTGCTATTTTAAAGATTACAAAAGGATGAATGTCGTTTTAAAACTGGAGGAAGAAGCATCAATAACCTGCGTTATGCTGATGACGTTAGTCTGATAGCTGAATATGGAAATGACCTATAAGCTCTAGTAATGAAAGTCAAGGAATACAATGAAAAAAGTGAATTAAAATGTAATATAAAGGAAACCAAACAATAAGAGGTACAGCAATTAGAACTGACAATGAAGATATCAAAAGTCTGGATCTACCTTTTACAGTCAACTGTCAACAGTAATGTCCATTCAGGCCCAGCTTTCTATGAAGTCGGAATATCCCTCTGAAAATAAAACCTGAGTTCTTTTGCAATAGTGCTAAGAAATAAACTTTCCAAAGGAATTTGCCCATTGAGGAAAAGCTGTTTTTATTTAGGAGCCTAATTATAAAAAATAATGAATGATTGCCTTATTAGCACATCTTTCCAAGAGGCCCGGTCCATCTCAAGAGAGCATTGCGACAACAGCAGGCAAGTGATCAAATCTGCCTTGTGATGTTATTATGCAAATGCTGGCTCTTATATGCTTACATCATGACAAGGGGGGGGAGGAATCCCTACAGATTTTACTCCATTAGTTGTTGCAGAATATAGGGGGCAACGCTCATCTCTGTTTCAAGGCCATGAGTCAGTGCTGTTTGAAGACATGTCCATGGCCATCATCATATCACGGAGTGCTGTTTCCTCCCCATTTAAGTGGTACCTATTTATCTACTCGCATTTACATGCTTATACCATGACAGACACAAGTATAAATGGTGGAGCTTACATCATAAAAATATAATGTGCATTGCATTTTGGTGTCATCAGGGCTAGTTTAATGGGCAATGAGAATAACCTTGGGAGACCGGAGAAAGAGTCACAGGCTAGGCAACCCTAATAAATGAAATCTGAGTCCAAAGGAGGAATGGGATGGGAAAAATGGTCAGAAGGGCCCCTCCCTAGTTCTCTGGAAAGTGAAGGCAAGAAGTAGGGAAGCACTTTCAAATGTGAAGAATTCTGTTACTTAAAAGAAAGGTCACCTGAATACTCATTGTTTTGGTTTCTTGCCTGGACTCCTTCAAAGGGCCACAGTAATACCACTTTGAAAAGCCTTTTTGCTCAGCTCTAGCATTGTCAGTAGAGATGCAATTTTTAGCTTGATTAAAGATCTAGCAACATTCCACCCGACTTCATGGAACAGAAAGGATTATTCAACTTAAAAAAGGTCTCTGTGTTAGAGTTAATTAATTTGGCATTTTCCATATCAATTTCATTATATTTTAATTATGATTGGGCACATGCTGAGTTCAAGAACTGCAACAGAGAAAATCTGGGACTCTGTTGCTGCCTGCCTGCTGTTTTCTGCCTGGCAAAATAAACTTGAGTGTCATTTCCTGTTCCACATATTCCAGTAAGCATGGCATATAAATTCAATAAATAAAATAAAATAAAATAATAATAATAATATTCACCAGTGAGTATTTGCATTTAAAAATAAAACTAATTAAAGGCAGACTTTGCAATCTATGGCTCAAATTGAAATGGAGCAGATATCAATACTCTTGTAATCCAACTCTGCAGGGGTACTTGGAAGTAAATGCCAAGTCCCATGAGTCATGTACTCATCACTGGAGAACACCATCAAATTTGTATGCAACAGCATGAAAAGGCTGGGCAAGAACTTTGAATTTTGGCTAAAAGATTTTGGGTAAGGTTTTAAAAACAAACCTAGGCTATGGACCAGGAATATAGCAGTTTTTGATAAAGATAGTAAACATAGTAATCCAATTATATGTATTTCCAATCCAAGAGATTTGTTTTTGTAGCAAATCTATATAAAATATTGTTATGCTCTTCCAACTTTCAAAGTAGTAAGAAGTTAAAGGAGCAATTGTATTTATTTCTTAGAAAAATATGAAGTCTCCATCAACTCTTAGTCATGTTCATTTCCCGGGGATTTTGCAGACATAGCCTCTACGTAATTCTTTTTTTTTCTTCAGAAATACAGACTAATTTGTCTTCTTACAGGATGTTTTGTTCCCAATTCTTAGTCTAATCTAAGCCCTGGTTCTCTGCATAATCTCTCCTTTCTGTCTGTCTCTATTCCTCCAAAGACATTTTAATCTTTACTGCCAGAGAGGATAGAAATCTCTCTTGCATACCTTGTCTTTCCTTTTGAAGGAAGACAAAGCAGGTTTTCCCATAAAGTTATTATTCCTATTGATTTAGCCTTAATAGTTACCTTGGAGCCCACCATTGGATCTCAGCCTCCCTTCTTAGCTTTTCCACCGCCATCTTCTTTCTTTGCCTGTCTGCATGTCAGCCATCCAGGCCAAGTGCAGATCCTTGCCCTCCTTTGGTAGTCTCCTCTTTACTGTCTCTTTACCTCTGTTTTTGATTGGGGGGAAAAACTATAATCACTCCTATTGGCGGCAGCAGGGTAGTAACCATGCCAGCCTCATTCTGGAGGCGCAGAAAGAGGAATCCTCTGAGACCAGTGAATTTTACAATGATTTACTTTCTTCCCATCTCAAGGAAGAAAGTGAGCTGTGTAGATGAAGCCTCTTTCTACTCTTCTAGCTTAATGACAGAAGTACGGACAGGAAAGGACATCATTGCACCAGAAATCCCTGGTGTTTTCAAACTTACGCATATTTAGCATTTTGAAAAGGTATTCTAGTGCCATCCTACTGAGGTGGTTAGAAGGCAAATAAGTATCCCACATTGTACAAGCTTCAGATCTTGCCAGTTGTACTGATGTACTAAGTTGAACATTAAATGTAATTGAAAGAATTTAGAAATAGAATCCTGCTGTGCAATTCTGCACAAAACTTTCATTAATTTCACACATACATTTTACAATAGTTTTTACATGTTTGCATTTTTTTCATGAATATCAAAGTAAAAAATAATGGAAATTTATGAAAATAAATGGAAATTTGCCTGCAATTCATGTGACTGATAGCTCTTAGGGTTAAACACTGTGCTAAGTGATAATGTTGTTTCATATTGGTATAATGTGGAATAAATCTGACCAATTTTATATATACCACACAATTAATGGTGCAATGTGTTTTATGAAGTCAGCCAATTTAGTTTATTTAATAAATTGTGGTTTAGTTTGTAATATCTATATGCTTATATAAAATCAATTCATCCATGTGACTCCCTCAATTCACCCTTATCCACTTCTTTTTAACATTTTAATAATGCATGTGTAATGAGGCAGATATTCAATTTCTATTTTTATGAGTTATACATTGCTTTTCCTGTAAGTTTATCAATATGATTTACAGATTGTTCCCAGACAGCCTGTCCTCTCGGCTGCTTGACTGTGCCAAATAAAATCCAGAATTGAATGTCATCATCTGCCTCTTCTCTGCCATAAAAGTGAACATTAAAACTTATTTTAGGATTTACATCCCCTTCAAGAACATGTGACTAGTTCTGGCTTCTACCCCTAGACTCTATATTTGGTATATATGGGATATTATGGCCTGCTAGTAACATTCTATAACAGTGATGGCGAACCTATGGCACGGGTGTCACAGGTGGCACGCGGAGCCATATCTGCTGGCACGCAAGCCGTTGCCCTAGCTCAGCTTCAGTGTGCATGTGCGTGCCCACCAGCTGATTTTTGGCTTGTGCAGAAGCTCTGGGAGGGCGATTTTGGCCTCCAGAGGGCCTCCAAGGTGGCAGGGGTGGAGTGTTTTTGCCCTCCCCAAGCTCCAAGAAAGCCTCTTGGAAAAACGGGCCTACCAGGCCCACTAGAAGTCGGGAAACAGGGGAGGGGGGGGGGTCACGCCCGCATGTGCAGGGGGGTGGGGAGAGTGAGGGACTTTGAATTATGGGTGTGGGCACGCACACGTGTGCGATAGTGCACGCACGCACTATTTTGGCACCCGAAGAAAAAAAGGTTCGCCATCACTATTCTATAATATGCTTTTCCAGTCTTTATTTCTTTAGCCACAGACCAGGGGTGGGTTCCTCTAGGTTTGGACTGGATCGCCCGAACCGGTAGTGACCCACTGGTGACGTCACTGAACTGGATCAGCTGGTGCTGGTCCGTGGGCGCCGCCATCTTTTTTTTTTGAATGTTTTGCAAATTTTTGTACTGTTTTGAAGGTTTTTCCTGTTCTGCTGCTTGTAAAAGGGCCCTCCTGCCTGCCCCCGGGTTTAAACTGACCTTTATTCCTTCGCCCAAAGCACATCTGATCAGCTTCTCAGCTGTGTTTCGGGCTGATTCCAGCTACTGAGCATGCGCAAAAGCGAAATTGCACGAGGGAATGCGCGTGATGCGAACCGGTGGCAAAGGTAAGTGGAACCCACCCCTGTCACAGACATATAAATTAACTGTATTTCAGTTTTTAAAAACTCTGGTGAATAATTGGCAGAAAAACACTCAATTTGAATGCAGCTGTGAGATACAATGAAGGAACACATTTTAGAATTGTACATTCTTAGGATTTATTAATCAAAAACATTGTGCAAACTGCTGTCACAGGATAGGGAATTACATATATGAATCCAGATTTGAGGCAACCTTTATTTTTCAGAAGATACAAAGCTATAAAAAGCAAATGTCATGTTGTCCATCAGAAGTAAAGCAAACTTAAATCCCAAATCAATCTAAAGCAGTGGTGTCAAACTCACGGTGTCACATTGCCATCATGTGACATATCACAACGTTTTTCTCCTTCGTGGAGCTGGGGTAGGCGTAGCCTGCACGTGATGCATCTGGCCCGCGGGCCGCCACTTTGACACCCCTGATCTAAAGATATATCTTTAAGACATCTAATTTAAAAATAGTGTTCAAGCATATAAGTTTTTAATACTTTTTCCCTGGGTCAAATGCTTAATTAAAATCCAGGGGGGGGGGGAGCCATTTCTTTAGTCATTTCTATACTATATTATCATTTTTGTATGACATTTAGAGATTTATTGAGTCCCATTAAGCACATTATTTTATATTATATCAGACGTTTGCTCAAATTTGCTGGAAAAAAGAAACTAGCAAGAAGAATTAGTCTTACCATTTGCCAAAGGGATATTGAGTGGTATTCCACAAAATATCCATATTTTATCCAGCTGTTAAAGTCAAGGCTCTTTCCATACTTAGTGAGATTAAAAAATATATCAATTGATGGAAAACAGAAAAATAAAAACTAGGCCAGGTGTGAACAGCTGGTGGCTAATGAGCCATATGCAATCCTAGGCCTTCAGATTAATTTCAAAAGTCATTTGCAAGCAATCAGTACTGACCTTTAATAACAATTATCTATTTCTTCCTGGCAACCTGCTATCTGGAAGAGAAAAATAAATATAAAAAAGAATATCTGTAGCTCAGTTTTTGTACTCTGGGGTCCTTAGTGCTCTCTGAGCTTGGTGGTTTTCTTGCAGATGTTTCATTACCAAACTTGGTAACACCATCAATGCTAAAAGGAAGTAGGGTTTGTTCTTATTTTTATATTCTAATAGCTTGCCCTGTCAGTGTTACTTGTCAATGTCTACATACCACTCAAAAGGGACAATGAAAAAGCCAAAAAGGAAACAAAAAGACCAAAATGCCAACCACCAGCAATCAACACCCGGAGATTAACACCAAGATTAACACTAGACCAACAATCAAGAAGTAAACAATACCCCTATCAAGCAACTACCATGCAGACAAACAAGCTAACAGTAAACAACAGCCTAATCAATGAACCACAAGACCATTCCCACCAACACTGACAAAGCAAGCCTCTACTACCCGTATATAAGAGCAAATCCCATTCCTTACCAGCACTGATGATGTTACCTACATCAATTTGGGTAATGAAATGTTTACAAGAAAATCATCAAGCTCTGAGAGCACCAAGGACCCAACAGAAAAATAAATATTAATGACAAAGAGAGGTAAAGATGGGTCAAAAACAGTGGAAAAAAGGATGAGAATATGAGATAAAGATAATAATATTATTTTCACTTTTGGACCTCATCTAATCTACTTTTTGTTTCATTCATGCCAACTGGTATCCGTCTCTCTCTGAGTATCTACCTGTTCCACCAGGTCAGACAGGGCAGATGTGCTCTACATTTCCTAGGACTCGCCAACCAACATTCCTCAGCTGACAAAACCTGTAGCATGCCCAACCTGCAGGATCAAATTGGATGAGTAGAAACTACTAGGAGAAGATGGTCTCTTGGGACACCTGGTTCCAAGCTATGAAAGGCTTTAAAAGTGCAACCAGCACCTTGAATTGCTTTTACTGATATATTTATTACTTATATTGATATATCTATTGATAAAAACTGAGATTGTGTAAGATGTACAATTGGATAAAGGAGAAATCCGGTAGTCTGACTAGTGATAGAAAGGCATATTCCTCACCCAATACAGCCCGTGCAAGCTGGCATTAAAACTATTACAGGTTGGTGGACAGGCCATACGTTGGACTATTAATGTTAATTCAATTATTTACAAGTGACGTATGGTAATAAAAATAAGCAGGAAATATTGTTTTCAGAAGAAAACAAATCTTTTTGCTCTCTAGGAGAGCTAAAAGTTGGAATGTGATATGCAAAGCAGCAAATGCTATTTTTCTTTTCATGAGATAAATGATCCTGGGTTTTTATTTTTTGGTAATATGCCACACCATATCCCTTTGGCAAAGAAGGTTTTGGGATCTATGGATGACTTCAATCAAGAAAGTGGTTTCAGGCACTTGATTATGCTGTTTTTCATTCATTCCAGGGAGGTGACAGTCTACTTGGGGGGGGGGGGTATCCTTAAATCAAATATGTGTGTTACTTTCAGATTTGTATCAAGTTGTCGCTGAAGGAAATTACAATAAAGTAAAATAAAATCTTCCTAAATAAGTCATCATGAGGTCAACTGTGATCTATAAAATAATATATTATATAAAACATTATGGTATTAGATAAATTATGGTTTAGATAGCCATGACTTAATGGTTTTGTTTGTACAACAGATCTATTTCTGAAAATAAGTTCATTTTATCTTGATGGACTTTAGGGCTAGTTATAGAAGCATATGCCCCTCCTACTATACAGGTAATCCTGTATAGTAGGAAGTAGGAAGTAATTAAAAGTGGGAACTTTGTCATTAAGCAAAACAATAGTAAGGCATAGATAGCATCATGATACTGCACCAACTTAGAATGACAGTTCCAGCAGCCCGAGTTACTGTCATTAAGTGACTCCCACATAATCACAGCGTCTTGTGATTGCCACTTGCGATCTTCTGCTGGCTTCCCCATTGATTTCGCTTAACAGAAGCTGGTAGCAAAGGTTTCAAATAGTGATAATGTGACCATGGGACACACTGTAACATTATAATTGTGAGCCAGCATCCAATCATAATTACATGACCATGGGAATGCTGCAACTATGAAGACCCAACATAATTTTCAGCCATCATAATTTTGAATTGTCAAACAGGAATATTTGTACTGTGACTGTCTGGATATGTCCAGCCTTAAGCTAATATCCAAATAAGTAAGCAAGCTGCCCTGCAGCCACCGTGGCTTAGTGTGGAGAGCTGAGGAGCTCTGTGTGTGACTTCCAAAGAGGGAACATTTATAGAGAATCTCTGCCTGAGTTTGACTGTCCAAGAGGGAAGTTGACAGGAGAGAAAAGATAGGCCCTAGGCAGTTCTGTGGGAAGCAGGAGCCAGGGTCAGGGAACAAGATTGATTGATATATATTGAGTAATTTGTAGATAGAGATAAACTGTGAAACCTGCTCTTATCTATAGGCCTAGAAACAAAGAAGAATTGGATTTGCTTAGATTTAGTCAGGAAAGCAAGGAGAGTCTCTGAAGGGAAGAAAAGAAAAAGAAATAATTAAATAGCTGCTTGTGGTTGTAACAAATTCACTTGACAATTACTGAGTTGTATTTAAATAAACTGTTTACTAGTTTGTTCAAGAAGCGTGTCAACGTCTGTCTATTCCACACATAAAGCAAATCTCAAACAATCCTGCAGAGCTTAGAGATACTGTAAAAGTAAAAGCAAGCCTCTAAAGAGAGAGAGAAGAGAGAGAGAGAAGTGAAACAGAGGGTGCGTCCCTTGGGAGGGAGATATAAAAAAGAAAATTAAACAAAAATCGCTACCAAGACATATAATTTTCAATTTAAAGTTGCAGGCAAATTTTCATTTCTAAGTAAAAGGGGGGCTTTCATCCCAGGAGGAGAGGAGAGCAAACCTCCTCCCATCTCCCTTATGGCTGGACGCGCATCCAGCAACAGCGGCTTCAACGAATTATTACTGTATCTCGATTGCAGAAATGCCCGTGACCGTTAGGGGGCTCCCACGAGCCACCTCTAGGTCTAGGCTCCCATCTAGCGGTGGCGTGGACTCTTCCCGCTTCCCTACCGAGGGGAGCTTTCTCACCTCCTTTTGCCGAAAGGGCAGCGCCAGGCAACGGGGGTGGGGGTGGGGGGTTGGTCTCCCGGTGGGGGAAGCTCGAGGCCCCGCGCCCCTCCCTGAAACGGAAGGCCCGATGAGCCACGTGACGGAAAGACCGGTCCGAGGCGGGCTTTGGAGGCGGAAGTTTCGATGATCGGAGAGCCGAGGCTGCGGGCTCCGGGCCCGCTTTGGCGGCGCTGAGGAAGCCAAAAGCTCGGCGCAGAAGTCGACTATGGCGGTCCCGAGGGGCGCGTGGCCGCTGCTGTGGGCGCTGCTGGCTCTGGCGTGGGCGGCGGGTCAGGAAACCGGCGAAAAGGTGAGCGCCAACCCCACCCCCACTCTCACCCTCCAACCCATCCCCGTCCTTCCCCTTCGGCTCAAGGCTGCCCTCCCTCTCGCCCGCCTGCCTTCCTGCTTGCCGTCCGCCAAAAAACCTCTCGGGGCCGTGGGAGGCAGGGCGCCCCGCCGCCTGGATAACTTGGCCCAAAGCGGGGTTCATGTCCGGTCATTTAAGCTGAAATCCCCGCATTGTTTCCCTCTTTTCTCCCCTCTTATCCCTTCCTCGCTTCTAAGCAAAGTCTCTTAAGTATTTCTATATATTTCTAAAGCCAGACATAGCCTGGCCGGCGAACTATGAGCAATAACAGAAAGAATAGTTCTCCGAAGAGGCCCGTGTTTATGATCTCAAGTTGCTTTGATTCTCCTCCGCTCCCGTCCCCCCCCCCCCCAAAAAAAAGTGTTTGTCACTTCCTTTCCTTATAGTAAGGTGCTTAAACCTGTAATGGTCAAACCTATCATTCAAACTCGGTTTGAAAAAACATTTCATTCAGCTTAGTGTTTTTTTTTTAATTTTTGTATTGGTGGATACTGTTATCTGGTCTATTGGCTACCATTTCTTGTGCATTTTCACAAATGAGATTTAATGCTTTCTTCGATCTGAAATGCTTTTAAATTGGGATCTCTGAGGCAAATGGGAAAAATATCAGAGAGAAATTTAAAAATAAATAAATATTTGTATTTTTTTTGTTTTTGTTCCTGTTTGTTCAATATATAGCCCTATATAGAGCCAAGATAAGGACCAAGCACAATGGGTTATTTTGCATGCTAATTTTTTAATCATGTATCTGTCTACATCTTACTATGGAAGAAGAGTTAACTTGAATGAATTTATTTTTGAATGAAATATCTGAATAGTGCAAGTAGGAATTATACATATATACATTTTATTACTTTATTTTTATTTCTTCAAATTATAAGCACCTAATCGTGAAGCAAGTAAAAAGTCAGAGATTTTAAGTATATGCTTAAATATTATAGTTTTAATTATTTATATGTGTACTGCATACTCCATTCTAGATGATTTGTAATATCTCTATAATTCAATTTCAAATTCAGTACAATTAAAATGATTAAAATCAGCAGTGTGAAAACCTCTAAAATAAAAGAGTGGTTAAAATTATATCAAGGATGGAGCCTGTTCCACTTCAATAACAAGTTGTTCTATAACGGGTGGCCAAACTATGGTTCTTTTAGGACCTGTGGACTTCAACTCCCAGAATTCCTGAGCCAGCCATGCATGCATTTTTTAATCATGGCTGGCTCAGGAATTCTGGGAGTTGAAGTCCACAGGTCCTCAAAGAACCATAGTTTGGCCACCCCTGTTCTATAACATATATCTATTACAAAAACAATACAATCCACACTGGAGTCCGCTGAAGTCCATGCTTCAGTCCACTGAAGCATGTCCACACTGGGATATACAAAAAGTACCTTGCTGGATATTTAATGCACCAGATAAACTGTGCAAAGTACATGTTTATGTAGATAATTTGGGTCCAAATTTTGTATGACTGTATATACCATGATCATATCCTGAATTGGGCATAGAAGGTAACAGGACTGTTGTTTCAATACATGGGAAATGTGGTACTCTATAAAATATTGTTTACCACTGTGCTTTCCAGGTAAATTGAAATATCTAGATCAGTGATGGCAAACCTATGACACGCGGAGCCATATCTGAGGGCACGCAAAGTGTTGCCCTATGTCAGCTCCAGCACACATGATTTTTGGCCTTCTTTTCGGCTGTTTTTGCTCTCCCCAGGCTTCAGGAAAGCCTCCTGAACCCTGGGGACGGTGAAAAATGGACCAACGGTCCAACCGGAAGTTCGGAAATGAAACCAGGAAACTGAAAGTCTGGATGCTTCAGTGAGACCTGCATGCATGTGTAAGGGGGGAGGGCAGCGTGGGGGGCAGCGCGGGGTTGTGCTCATGTGCAGGGGGGGCATTGCATTATGGGTTTGGGGGCGCGCACTGTCGCGCGTGCGCACACCCTTTTGGTACCCAAGCCAAAAAAGGTTCACCATCACTGATCTAGATAGTTTTTCACGGCTATCCTATGAAGAGGTTTATGTTGAAGATGGATTGAAATATTTCTTCTAACATATAGAACTTCTTAATAAGTAGCTCCCTAGTTTTTGGGGGGCCGTAAAGGCAACTGGGGAGAAATGTACTTTCAGACTTGCAAGATTCTGTTAATGTAACTTTACAATAAAGAAGAATTACTTCATTTGGACATGCTTCCTGTTTAGGCTACCTCACAAGGTGACATTGTGCCTCCTTCTACTGCAAATCTCTTTTGTTACCTCTTCAACACTTTCCTGTTTTCCTTGGTTGCCAAGGCACAGAGATGTTCCCTCATATTCTGGCCTTTTTCTCTGAAGTTCTAGATTGTTTGGGTAGTATCTGGAAATCATCATCCTTTTTCTTCTACTTCTGCTTTTTAATTCTGTGAAATTGCTGTTTGCAAATATATATTAGTTGGATTTGTATGCCAAAACCTATGCTTAAAATAAATCATAGTTTAGTGTAATGACTAGTCAGGTTATGCTTAGTTAATACTGTCTACTTAGCCATAACTAAAGCTCAATAATTTTAATAGGTAGAACTGCATTTTAATCCTGTTTAATATAATTATTTATTAATGAGATAGTGGCACTTAAATCCTTGAATATCTTACTCCTAAATAAGATTTAATTGCCATGCATCCCTCTGAATAAATCAAGCTTATTAATAAATAGAATTTCTGAGCTTCTTTTCTAGTTTGAATATTCTCTAAAAATGAGATTTTTGTAATTGATTTTTTGTCTTTCAGTTGGGGTTGCCATTATGCTACTTAAATGATTTTTGAATTATGCTGAACAGCCAATACACATTTATCTGGAAAATAAAAATTTAGTTTAAGACTCATTTCTTTTGAGTAGGTTTCTTAGCTCCATCTATTCTGCTTTTGTTCCATCAGCACTGGAAAACCACCCTTAAGAATTATTTCTCTGTTTCCCTGCATTTTTAATTTTTAATATTCTGACAAAATCATTCTTAATTCACTTTGCCTTTACAGAACTCTCAGGATGTCCGATGTAAATGTATATGTCCACCATACAAAGACCATGCTGGTAAATTTTTTAGTAAAAATGTTTCACAGAAGGACTGGTAAGTATACGATACTTTATATTTAAGAGATCCGAATAATTTAAATAGCTCATTTATTATTGGTATTTCAAAAGTATTTTGGATCAAGAATCTGGATGCTTAAATTGAAGTTGTTTGTGGTCATTGCTAGTAAATATAAGATTATATTTGAAATAACATTCAGAATATTTTTATAAATATTTTGGCTTAAAATGATTTATTTTAAAGTGTTTTATATTTAAGGCAATGTAATGCTTTTTGATATAACTTAAGATCTTAAAATAAATCCGATACATGTCTGTAGGCTGATTTTTTAATGGTCTTAGATAATTGGCTTCCATAATGTCCCTTAGATATACAGTAGGTGTAGACTAATAATAATCAAAACAACATCTGCCTGACTCAATAGATAGATAAAAATGCCAAATCTGGCCTAAACATCTGGCTAACTGTGTGACCGAGCATAATAATAATATATACTGTCCAATTCCCAGCATCTTTGGGCAGTTTACAAATTGTTAAAAGCATTAGAACAAACAAAAAGAACAAAGTAGAATAGAATAGAATAGAATAGAATAGAATAGAATAGAATAGAATAGAATAGAATAGAATAGAATAGAATAGAATAGAATTCTTTATTGGCCAAGTGTGATTGGACACACAAGGAATTTGTCTTTGGTGCATATGCTCTCAGTATACATTAAAAGAAAAGATACATTTGTCAAAAATCATGAGGTACAACACATAATGATTGTCATAGGGTACAAATAAGCAAACAGGAAACAATCAATATTGATATAAATCGTAAGGATACAAGCAACAAGTTATTAGTGGGAGTAGATGGGTGATAGGAACAATGAGAAGACTAATAGTAATAGTAATGCAGCCTTAGTGAATAGTTTGACAGTGGTGAGGGAATTATTTGTTCAGCAGAGTGATGGCGTTCAGGAAAAAACTGTTCTTGTCTCTAGTTGTCTTGGTGTGCAGTGCTCTATAGTGTCGTTTTGAGGGTAGGAGTTGAAACAATTTATTTCCAGGATGTGAGGGGTCAGTAAATGTGCAGTATACATGTCCTCAATGGAAGGCAGGTTGGCAGTAATTGTTTTTTCTGCAGTTCTGATGGCAGAGATAAGAAGCCCAAATGAGAAAAAAGAAAAAGTAGAAAAAGAGGCTTCAATCATGCTTACCAAAGACCTGGGTGAAAAGCCAAGTCTATCAGGGCCCTTCAAAACACCAGTAGGGTGAGGCCCATTAAAATTCCGGGGGGGGGGACCTCATTCTTGAGGGCTGTCACTGCTACAGAGAATAGATGGCATTGTTTAATCCAAGGAACTCAAAGCGCACCAGCCCCGCCAGATCAGTTCAGCTAGGGCTGCAAGGCAGATACAATGAGAGACAAGTTGACCTTCAAGTAACCGGGTCCTATGGTTATCTTAGGTTATCTACTTCTGAAGAAGAGCAAATCTCCTGAGGACAGGGAGTCAGATTCTCTCAGTAGATATTCAGATAGAATGCCAAACCATTCTTGCCCCTATTGCAGTGTTCATATCATGAAGACTTTCTAGCAGCGTAGCAGCAGGCACCTTTTTCTGTGATGTTTTTTATCATGATGGATAGTTCCCTTTTGGTGGTAGTGTTAGATCATATAATTTATTTATTTTTCAATAGGGGATAACAGTAACTGTGAGAGGCACCTTGGAGTCCTAGTATCAATCATTTAAACATGAGTTAACAGTGTGTGGCAGCAGCCAAAAAAGCTAATGCAATCCTTGGTTGTATAAACAGAGGCATAGAATCAAAATCACGTGAAGTATTAATACCGCTTTATAAAGCCTTAGCAAGACCACACCTGGAATACTGCATCCAGTTTTGGTCACCACATTACAAAAAAGATGTTGAGACTTTGGGAAAAGTGTAAAGAAGAGCAACAAAGATGATTAAAGGCCTGGAGACTAAAACATGAAGAACAATTACAGGATTTGGGTTTGGCTAGTCTAAAGAAAAGAAAGACTAGGGGAGACATGATAGCAGTATACTAGTTTTTGAGAGGCTGCCACAAAGAGGAGGGGGTCAATTTATTTTCCAAAGCCACAGAGGGCTGGACAAGAAACAATGGATGGAAACTAATCAAGGAGAGAAGCAACCTGGAATTAAGAAGAAACTTCCTAACAGTGAGGACAATTAACCAGTGGAAGTTTGCCTTCAGAAGTTGTGAGTGCTTCATCACTTTTTAAGAAGAGACTGGACAGTCACTTGTCTGAAATGGTATAGTGTCTCCTGCTTGAGCAGGAGGCTGGACTAGATGACCTCCAAGGTCCTTTCCAGCTCTATTCTGATTGGATGGATTGGTTGGATTAAATTAATCCAGTTTATCAGAGGTACTTAAAATTACAAGCTGCTTTAACTAAAATATTTTGTTTGTCTGGTAGTATAATGAATAGCTTTAATTTATTCAACATTGTTATGCAGTTATGAATGGAATGTGCTACTTTGTCTTCTCATCTTGGTACAGATATAATTACACGTTTATCAAAAGGATTACAAAATAACTAAAATGAAGAAAATGTGTCCAAGAAGACATATAAAAAGACAAACTCGGAGAACTCTTAGTATACATGTTCCCTTATCAGTCCTATATCACTGAAAATCCCTTATGAAAATATAATATTACATTTCACAGATCTGCTACATCCTCATTCCACAAGCCTCATATTATGATTAGATTCACTTCAGAAATACTGAATTTCCTGCATAGGATTAAAAGCTCCTGAAATATATTATAGATGAGGAAGGAATTGCTGTTCTATAAAACAGGTCTGGAGCATATCATACATTATGATAACTTTGATAAAATAGAAGGAAAAACATATTATAGCTGAAATAGTCAGCCCTATTATTCCACAATCACTTGTCTAATGAAAACGATATTCTTTTGAAACCTCTTTCAGTTGTTTCATAGTTTTTGCCACCAAAAGAAAGGATTTTTTAATAGAATCTATAGTTTTTGTCTTAAATTATTGCATGCCCTATGATTTTATGCTAAATGAAATTCCTTGTAATAGGCTCTTACTGTATTTTAGAATATGGCTTAAGTGAAAAGGTTAGGGGCATGATAGATTTGCAGGTAAGGTGATTAGTAAGGTGATTGTGAGTGATTGGTAAGGTGATTGTGATTGATTGGCATTCCTTATTGATGCTACCAGTTCCAGATAACAAAGGTGCTGTCTCTACTTACATTTAGGAGGTATGATAGTTGATCAAAAATGTAAGGTTCTGAGATTAGAGGAAGGTGATATTTTTGAGCTCACTTAGCTGATACTTCCAGTGTTGACATTTAAACAGATTTGTTTGCTTCCTGGAAACCACTAATTTTCCAATAGGTTAAATACTAATGAGACAAATTAAAAATTTAAGCTGATACTATGTAGATTAAATGTCAAGTATTTCTAACATTCACACATATTAATAATAGATTGGTTAACTCTTCATTCAGAGTTATATTCTGCATGTGTTTTTATTGGTGATTATTTTTCTCTAGTGGTATCAATTTATCTAAATGCCTTCCCCTGCAGTGACTGTCTTCATGTGGTGGACCCTATGCCAGTTTTAGGACAGGATGTTGAAGCCTATTGCTTGCGTTGTGAATGCAAGTATGAAGAAAGAAGTTCAGAAACAATAAAAGTAAATTATAACTCTGATTACTGTTTTGTTTAATTGTGTTAAGTAATGTTCAAATGTCTTCCCCCCAAATCCACATGTATTATAACAGTATGTTAAATTATAAAATAGTGAAAGCGGGGCATGTTTGCAAATTTTAATTTCCTTTTCTTTTTGTAAAAACTGTAAATTACTGATTTAGAGATTAACTTTATAGCACTTAGGTGCTAGGATATATTACTTTGTTATGTTACCTAAGTCTAAAGATGATATTTCCTGCAACCTGCTAAGATTTCTAATTTTATTTATTTATTCATTTTTCATGGTCATGAATTGCTTTTTTGTTTTCAGTTTTGAAAACATGTTGGATTATATTACATTACATATTATTCTTCCTTATCTGTCTTAATTCTTGACAGTTCAACTGTAGTCCACATGATTCAGTTTCTTAGCATTAATGTTATCCAACTTTGTAACCTAGTGGATATACATCACTCTAACTAACTTTTTCTTGCAAGTTCAAAGTACGCTTGGAAAATACTATGTATGCTGCTGAGTATGCAGTAAAGTTACCTTTGTTATACAACTGTACAACAAGCTTGGGACTGATTGGACTTGTTGTGTACACCTGATATCAAACACATTTGCCTTTAAGCATGCATACGATGCTTCTAACAAGATTGTCTTTTAATTTGTACAAGAAACTGCTTAAACTGTTGGATATTTTCTTTTGCTTATGTTTCCTACCTTATTTGATTGTTTCTAGAAGAACATCTGAAATTTAATGCAGTGCTCACTTTTATTAGCTGGTATTCAGTAATTTTTAAAGCCACATTAAGCTTTACAAGGGAACTGGATGCAATTATAATAACATTACTTGAAAATGTGAATTTCATCTTTCTGCTATGTCTTCTCATTAGAAAAAGTATGTTATTTTTTCAGTCCATTCTAAATCCATAACTATAATTATATGATATGAATTATAATTCATATCAACTATAATATGTAATGTAATATAATCAATCAATTCTTTGATTTATTTCTGTATTTTGGGGATTAATGAGTAAAAATAAGATGTGTTGTAGTTTGCTAGACATTTTAATTTACTTTGGCAGCCTACATAATCCAAATAAGTATGATCTTAAATGGCATAAACTGAAATATTGTTTTCTATTATATAGATTACCATCATAATATATTTGTCCATCTTGGGTCTTTTACTACTATACATGGTGTATCTCACTATGGTAGAACCAATTCTGAAGAGACGTCTCTTTGGACATTCACAGCTAATACAGAGCGATGAAGATGTTGGGGTAAGTTCTGTGTTTATTCAAATATATGTAATGAGTTCCCTAATTACAAGTTTAATTTTGATAGTTTAAATAGAATTTAAAATCCGAGAAAGATATCTTCATTATGACTTTAGAATTGACTGCTGAAGTGAAAATAGTACTGCTGTTTTCCAACATGATGGTTACTATTGAATGGCATTGTTTCCAAAATAATGAGTTTCTCTTAAAATATTGTCAATATTTAATAAAATAAATGTACAAACTAAAATGCAAAGGAAAAAGGAAAAGAAAAACCTGGAAAAATCTTTTTGTATTTATACTTCTCAATAATTACCTGTGAATTCTTTACTATAATATGAACAATACAAGATATGTATGACGTCTCACAGAATCTCTGTCATAGTAACACATGTTGCTGCATCTTTTGATTAGTAGAAAATAAGTAGATCTGACATTTCTGACAATTATTCCTTGACATCTTGAATAACATTTTGCTAATTTCTAAATATAATTCTTTTAGCCACCCCTTGCTTGATAGACCCCTAACTGATGATAAACAGTCAAATTCCAAAA
Organism: Diadophis punctatus similis; assembly: GCA_023053685.1. Lineage (NCBI taxonomy): Eukaryota > Metazoa > Chordata > Lepidosauria > Squamata > Dipsadidae > Diadophis > Diadophis punctatus. The sequence continues at coordinate 238,085,908 of JALIGW010000001.1, read as the reverse complement.
CTTTGGTATATAATTCAACATTATATTAACATCTTTTAACATTTGACGATCTATTAAATAAGGATGACTTGGTGGCCTTTATGCCAGTCACCTGATATTTCCTATACAATGTTTGTAACAAACATTTGTAGAAACTTGCCACACTCCATTCACCATCCTTTCTTAGATGTAGATGTTGTTGTTTAGATTTTTAATTAAAGGTAGTATTTTGGTTACAAGCCTAATTGGGACTAGAATTTCCATTGCTAAGCAAAGTGGTAGTTAAACAAAACATCACATGACTGCACTGCTTAGTGACAGCAGTCTTGGTTATGGTCATACAATGACGACTATGAGGCCCTCATGCTTCTGCCCTATGCATTCAGATTCAGCTTACCTCCCCTCATCTCTGCCCTTAGCATGGCTGAAATGAAGAGACTGCTGTATTCTGATGCCACAACTTGCCTCAAGCCCTGTGGAGCAGCAGCTCTATCCACATTGCTATAGAAGGCTTTTAAGCTGCACATAATAACTAGCAGCACAAGAAAGTGATTTTCACAAATTTCCCCTCCACTTAAACTCTCTTGTCTAACGGCATGCCTGCCTGCTATTTATCTTTAATTCATTGGAATTTGGTCTACAGAGAGCTCAAGAAAAGCTAGTTAAAACAAATAGTGCAGGCACAATGGTATTTAATGGACTGTATTAATTGCTGAAAAATAATATGTATAACAAACTTAGGCAAAGTCTAGTAAGCACATTTCTGACCATCATGTTGGATCCTTATCTGACTAAATAAAAAAATAACTTAATGTATTACTAGAAGTTCATTATGAAGACAAATACCAGAATATTTAACAATGTCTGTAGCAGAATGTATGGAAATCATTAATACCAGATAGGATTGTCTAAAAACTACAAATATCAGTAATAAATGTCACCACCATTATGTTGTTGCTATATTTTAATATTAACATTAGTATTATATATTCAGTTAAGTAGTTTTACGGCAGCATTTTCAAATAGCTGAAGAAAATAAAATGTCACAAATTCTGCCAAGTATAAACTTGAAAATTCATGGCAGACAAAAACAAGTTTAAAAAGCATATACAGAATGAAATGACTGTATCTTAACAGGACATTAAATAGAAATTGTAAGTCATATATGTCTTCATTTGAAAAATAATTAGGTATATGTATCTCATGATCTGAACTAAAAACTTTTACTGTAGCAATTTAAAAGTCAGGTTTTCTTGAAAAGTTAATTTGGAGATGTAAATTTAAATGCTTTAGTTCTGTGTTACTGGTATTAATAAAGAAGAAGCAATACACGAAGAGATTAAACATTTTGTTTTTGACGCAAAATAATGCAGAAAATATAAATATTCTGCGTTCTGGAAGCTGTGCTAGTTGATCATTCTAATTATCAAATTAAATTTGGAAACAACTAGACATATTTTACAATATCTAATCTTTCTGAATTTGAATAATTAGATTTTTGGCATAGTTACCGTGTTTCTCCAAAAACACGACCCACCCCAATAATAAGCCCAACCCTAATTTGTTTGGGATGGGCCTAATATTACCCCTACCCCAAAAATAAGCCAGGGGGGATGGGCGTGGCCAGCACGAGTGGTGTCACGGGGGTGGGGAAACTGTCCAGCTGCAGCCCGCTGGCCCCTTGGGGCAGCCAAATACTGCTTTTGCCCTTCTCTTTCTGGGCGCAGCGCTTCTGCTTGTTGGGCTGCTTTCCCGAAGCCGGCAGCTCCGCGGCCAGCTGCTTTGCTTTTTCCCTTTTTTTGGTAGGCTTGCGGGAGGCTTTTTGGTGAACGGGAGGAAAATGGGGAGGGGGATTTTCTTGCTTGTCATCTATTCCTCAAGCTCAGCACAGAGTGAGGGAAGGATGGCAGGCAAGAAAATCCCTCCCCATTTTCCTCCCGTTTGCCAAAAAGTCTCCATTCCGAATGCTGAAAGTTCGGAATAGAGGCGATGGTGGGTCCAGCTCACTGAGTGTGGCTTGCTGCACCTCAAAAAAAGTAAGACCACCTCAGAAATAAGCCCAAGTGCTTATTTTCAAGTCTAAAAGAAAATAAGACTCGGTCTTATTTTTTGAGAAACACAGTATGAGGAAATGTGCTCCTATTTGCCTTTTCCCTGAGTTTATATGATGCAGTAATTGCTAGAAAATATATTACAAACCATAGTAGTCAATCTGTTTTTGAATGTATTCAATTCAATGAAGCCCATGGGGAAAAAATCCTGGTTCCTGGTTCTAAATGTTCTCTTAATATTGCTGGTGCATTCCAGTGAGCTATATAGAGTGTTGCATGAATCATCATGTACTATTGCTTAGGAGACTGCGATTATTCCAGAAGGCCCACCATGACACCCTCTACATCTTTTCCAGAGAGCCCCCAAACTGTCCAAAAGAGAAAAAGTTATGGAAAAAGTCTTCCTGCTAGCAGATGCTGTTCCGCTTGCTTAATAATATTGTGACCATGTGCTATTGTCTGCTCAGTCCTACCTACTTTGCTTGACTTCATTATAAAACCATGTCATTCCTGAAACTATTTTACTTTAACATCAAGATGCAAGAAGGAACAAAGTTGTTCAATACTTTATTCTATATCTAGCTAATTTTCTTGTGAATTTCAATAGAAACATAAATAAATCCCTGATATCCATATGGGGCTTACACAGAAATCATGATATGATTTTTTTTTTCAAATGTCAGATTCATAGTTTGGTGGATTTCTATTTCATAGTAATGCTGAAGTCTTGAATAATCTGATAAATTAAAATGTTAAGCAGTTTGAAGTATAAAATTGTTATGTAAATAATTAGCATGACCTTCTCTAAATCATACCTTTAAACATAGTGTTCAAACATTTAAAGTGTATTAGCATTTGATAGTAAATGTCCATGTTTATGGATTGCATTTATTCTTTCATATGCTTAACATTTGAATGTTTAATATAAACACATAATTCTCTTGTCAACTAAGCAGCTGTATTTTTGCTTTTTATTAAGATATTGAATGTAAACTTAGGTATGTTGGTATTCTTTGACATCATGGAGTGAATATTCCAAACAGCTTCACAATAGGTACTGCTAGTAAATAACACAGAGACTTTGTGAAGTCACATAGTATTGGCTATTTAAATTTGAATACCCTTTTACAGAAAGAAGACTATAATTCTAAGTGTTGTATCAATACCCAAAGACACTATAAATCCACATCATTTTGCAGTAGAATTGTTCCCTCAAAAAAGGAAAGAGAAAAATAGGGCTCTTCTTCCCTATTAATGGATTTAGATTGTCGTCCTTTCTAACAGTTATTCCTTTTTTTGAGCGGGGGTGGGGGAGTGATCACACATTCTGCAGTTGCCTCCTCCATTCTGATGTGTAGGGCTAAATAGTTCTCTCGCTGTCCATTATTTTATATTTGCAGGCAGGTTGCGTAACATCCCTCTAGTGCTTAATCCTAAATTCTAATAACAGCGATGGTTATATGAATATCTACAATTCTTTTATTGTCTTTTTTGTTCTTTGTCTTGGAAAGTCATATATAGTTCTGTTAGTAGTTGACATTATGCTAGAACTAGGTGTTTTCACATACAGATAGTCCTCAACTAATGACCACAATTGGGCCTGGAATTCAGTTGCTGTTGAAACTTTCTATATATTTGTTCCTCATGATGTTAAGAAAAGAGTCTCAGTCCCCCGTCCCCCCCGGTGTGTGTGTGTGTGTATGTGTTGTGTTTGTCATTAGGATATATCTATCAATGCATGTTTAGCTTGGAAATACTGAGCAATAATATTTAATAAAAATATTTTCTTCATTTCAGGATCACCAGCCTTTTGCAAACGCTCATGATGTGTTGGCACGTTCCCGAAGCAGAGCCAACATGTTGAACAAAGTTGAATATGCTCAGCAGCGATGGAAACTCCAAGTCCAAGAACAGCGTAAATCTGTATTTGATCGCCATGTTGTGCTCAGTTAATATACCAGTGACATCTCCAAGATATTGATTGAAATGCGCTAAAATAAATCACTGACCTCTGTCTTCCCAAAATGCTACACCAGAAAGCTTGTTTTTGCATCTTACCAACAAAGATAGCACAGACACAAATGGAAGATCTGAAAATCTTTTAACAAGCCAAAATCTCTGTACATACTCAATTGCTTTTACTAATAAAATATAAGCAATTATTTGCGTGATCCTTATGAAATGGAGAGAAAACTGTCTATGGTTCTTAAATGAGGTTTACTTGAATTTGGAGAAGAATGTGCCGCATGTATGCTACAAGTGATCTACATATGGAATCTTTTGTGAATACATCGTTTTCTTATCACCTGCTGTATGTTGTACATATAACTATCACTTCTAAAACTGAACTGTTAAATTATATTTCTATCAGCTTATTAGCTTGCTTCTATAAATATAAGGTAGGCCTTACATGTACAGAGATAATTGGTAAGCTAGAGGCTTGACATATTAACTAAAGGTACAGACTTAGTGCAATGTGCAATTGGAATTGGACCTTCTACGTTGCTTGCTAAAAATTCTGTGTGATTATCTGCAATTCATGTAAATTTCAATAGTTGGTGGATAATTATTTTTTAAAATTAGCTTGATAATGGAATGCAAATAAAGTCTTCAGAATATTGGTATCAGAGGTAGAATTCTTTTAAAAAATCACACTTTTTATAGTATTATTTTGTATCTGATCTGAAACCATATCTGCAATCCATTTTGGCTATTAGGCCACTATAATTGGTACCCACAAGAAGTCAAAGGATGAAACTATTAAACTTAATAATTAAACTCCACAATGTTATTTTCCTAGTTGATTGAAATAAATGCTGTAGAGTTTTTTTAATCTAATGCTTGGAGTGGAGCAAAACAAGAGTTTGATTAAATCCATCCAAGATAGAGCTGCTGTTCATCAATATACAATATAGCATCCAAATAACATCAGTCCCATTCTAGGCAGGTCCATGCTGTTTGTGAAAGAGATGGTTAGCGTCTCCTGCTTAAATGGCAGGTGAAAGCTGTGATCAGGGGAGCTTTATCAGGCTTCGATTGCTGTACCAGTTACAGCCTTTCTTGGATCAGAATGCCCTGATGATAGTATTTATTTATTTATTTATTTATTTATTTATTTATTTATTTATTTATTTATTTATTTATGTTCTTATATGCTGCCCTACTCCCTGGGGACTCAGGGCGGCATACAACATGTAAAGAACAACTATAAAACAATATTAATAAATTAATAACAATTTAAAAGGATTTAAAAACATACAAACCATACATACATGGGGGAGACCTAAGGTATTCAATGGTCTCTGAATCACCCCGCCTGCAGGAAGAGCCATGTCTTAATAGCTTTTCGGAAGGCCAGCAAGGTGGGGATAATTCGGATCTCTGGGGGTAGTTGGTTCCAAAGAACAGGAACCCCCACAGAGAAGGCTCTCCCCCTAGGCCCCGCCAACCGACATTGGTTGAAGGGACCTGGAGGACACCAACTCTGTGGGACCTAACCGGTCTTAACTTTAATGACCACTTATCTGGATTATTGCCAAATACTCTCTGCCAGGATGGCTTTGGAGATATCTTGAAGTTACAGCTGGTATAAAAAAACTGGCCGGAGCATTAGGAGGTCAATCTCACCAATACCAATACCACCAAGAGCCTCGGTGGCGCAGTGGTTAGAGTGCAGTACTGCAGGCCACTTCTGCTGTTTCTGTTGCCTGCAGTTTGGCAGTTCGAATCCCACCAGGCTCAAGGTTGACTCTGCCTTCCATCCTTCCAAGGTTGGTAAAATGACCCAGATTGTTGGGGGCAATATGCTGACTCTAAAACCGCTTAGAGAGGCCTTTTAAAGCACTATAAAGCGGTATATAAGTCTGCTATTGCTATTGCTAATACAGAAGAACATCTATTTTAAAGTCACTGCATTGGTTACAACCAGGTTTCCAAACCTAGTTCAAAGTGCTGGTTGCTACCTTTTAAAGACTCACTCAGTGCAGCATTGATTATGTTATGCAGCCAAAGCTGAATCTGCTTCCTTGGTTTGGTCATTGCAAGAGGACCTGCTGAGAGTATACACCCCTTGCCTTTCCCCCCCAATAATTTTATTAAGAATTATATTAAACATAAATCTAATACAAGGACCTAATTCAAAAATACTAAAAAAGGGTGGAAGAAAAAAATGTGCCTCTCCCCAAAAAGCTAGTAAGAAACTTTCCCCTTTATCCCCAGCAAGTATATTCAACATTAACAATTTATCACTCTCTCAAAATACAACCAAATAATCTTCGTTCCATAGCTCAAACCTATTTTCTATGAACTCATCTCTAAATCTTTAGCTCTTTTATTAATCAGCAAAGGTTTAATAAAAATTAACAAAAATACCTAACAAAAGTATATACTCTTTCCATTTAGTCAAAAACCCCTCATCCCTTTCTTTAACAATCAAAATCTAATCCCAATTAACAAATGTTCCAAAAAATTAAAAAGTATTAAATATTTCCAGAAATAATAATCCCTTATTTAGATAACAAAAATGGATAAAGTGAATGTCACAAACTAATCCATTATATCAAGTTAAACATTTTGTCAGGCTAAGCCCAAGAATGGCATGGAACAATTCAGCCAAAATTCAGTTCTTTATTTGCTTACATATAACAGACAAAATCTTGCCACCCTAAATCCTTTTTGACATACCTAGGAGATTCTAGGGAGTGGCTATGCCAACTTTTTTCTCTCTGTCTCCATCTCATGGCTATGCTGCCTCCTGTCTCACCCCCCTCCCTTTCTGGAATGTGCTCCTGCCTTCCTGGGAAACTGCCACCTCACTAGACCTTCACACCAGCTCCCCCCCCCCAATCAAGATAACCATTAAACATAACAAATAAAATTAGCCAATTTTGTACTCCCCCCTTCTACTCTTAATAGATACAATTCTGACTTCTGTTTTCTTCTACCATCTTTGCCCCTTGCCTCAAAATTCTTATCATTTTTATCAGAGATCTTTCTAATCAACATCATTTTTTTTCTTTAGATCAATTTCATCCAAAACTTTACCACTTAGAAACAGCTGTATACCCTTTGCTGTGTATTGCAAAAAAAATGCAAAAAATAATTACAAAATTGGAAAAAGCATATTTTTCTTTTTAAAATAAATAGATTGAAGAGAATGTCTCCTGTGATTGGTAAATCTGTAGGTCTGAGGATTTTTTCAATTTTAAAAGCAATGAAAAAAATTAAGCTCCAAAGTGATTAAAAACATGAAGTTCGGTCAAACCTTATGTCCATAAAAGGCTGCAGTTAATGCTCAGAGCATGAACCCATAACTCAGCTGATTACAAATGGCTGCAAAAAAAATGGTTTCTGCCATCTATTCAACAAAATCTCCAAATCTGTTAGAGATTTTCAGCAGTCCAGATCTAATATCCAGCTGCTTTTTTTGACTATAATGCCCTCATGATCCAGGGAGTGGAAAAAATGTGGGTGATAGTTTGTCTTGCCTTACCAAAAGTCCCCACCCCTTGTCTTTCTAAAATACATGGCAGATTTCTGTTGCTTCCATTGTATGGAATAGTCTCCCATCAGAGGTCAGGGATTCCCAACTTCCTGGGTTTCTGCAAGCAGATTATAAAATTATCCCATCAGATTATGTCCTAAAATCAATGCGGAAACCAAACCACTACGGTTTTTAGCAGGGGTTGTATTATATAACTTGTGGTTTTGTCCTATTGTTCACTACCAAGAGTCTGATGACGTTGAGAAGTTGAAGTTGAGAAATATCAATAAATAAACCCTAGTCGTTTCCATCCATGGAATGGATGGAAACAGAGTGGACATGCTCCAGGACTTTACCTTGAAACAATGTCTCTGATGGGACCTAGGAGGTGGGGCTTATCGGTTGTGGCACCTGAGCTGTGGAATAACCTTTCCTTTGAGATTTGATTAGGCCTCACACTGTTAGCCTTCACTGTTAGCCATTGGGCACCAGGGTAAGGAAGTCAGATGAGTTCATCCTGTAAGGTATAATATTTGTTGCTTGTGGCCCAACTCTTGAGTTTTGTTGTTGATTCCTGGTTGGTTTTAGTATTTAAATATATTTTAACTGTTTTATTGCTATACACTGCCTGGTATGCCAACTTGTGAGTTAGGCAGCTATATTAATCTGTTACATGAATATGCAGAGATAATGAACATTTGGTATATTAAGCTTAACCAAACCATACAGGCACACACAAAATTCATATAATTGGGATATGAGTCCATCTCCCTGCTTAAGAATTTGAATTAAAGCATCCAAGATCTTGAACTAATCCATCAAAGGGGAACTCACTATTACCTGTCCCTGCTACTACAAAATTTCCCTGTAAATCAGCTGCATGTGCATAACAGTCTTGCAGGTTCAGAGACCCATCTTAAGCCAGCATGTTGTTTTCCACTGGCCAACCAGATGTCTGTAGTGTGCATGCAAGCGGGAGATAGAGATGTAATCCTTTCCTGCCATGCTTCCTTAACAGGTACTTCCTGGTACTTGGAGGGATGCATCCTTAGCAAAATTCAATTAGTAATTATTGCATCTATGATGCTGTGATCTCTCTTTTAATGCATGAAAAAGTCTGCATTTCCTGAGGAACTACGAAATGGAGGCAGGGCTTATGCAGTCATTGAGTGAGGCTAAATCCACAAAGGACGAAGATTATAGTTTTTCTCATACTCTCCCAAGCTGCAAGAAAACCTTCAGGTCTGAATGTCCAAAACGATCTGTTGCACATAAGATTTGAAATTGGTTCAAGGGTTATTGGTATCTATATTCTCATTGCAGTATTTTCAGAATGAGTTTACAAATATTTTTTTTCTAGTGCATCTTTGCTGATGATGTTACCTAGTTTGAGTAATGAAATGTCTGCAAGAAAACAAGCAAGCTCAGAGAGCACCAAGGACTCCTCATATCAACCCTGAGCTACAAATATTCTTCTTTATTAGATTCAAATATCAGTTTCTGCTTGCCATTCATTGTTTTAAGGGATCAGTTAGTTTATTTGTCCTCAATCATCAGACTGAGATTTTTCCTCTGTAACTGGAAACAGTTCAATTGTACTTGATCCTTTCTAATTTGAAAGTTGGTTTACTATGTATTGTACCTTGGTTTCTAGAAGCATCCATTTCTAAATTTATTCTCTCTTGACAAAAGTTACTCTCATTCCACTATAACATTTGTAAAATATTTTTGTGTAGCTTTCCATCTAACCTCATCTGTGACTATTAGAACTATTTCCTTATTAGTTTTAAGTACAAGAGAACTTTCCTAGCTGAAAAAAATCCTGATTTTTCTTTAAAAAAATATTTTCCCATTTTTATGGTTATTTTGGCTATTGAAATCTTGACTCAGATGTTCTTGCTTGGAATTATTATTGCTATTATCATATATGGTCTAGAGTAGACCACTGGTCCCCAACCTTTCCAGCTCCGCGGATTGGCAATGGCGGCAGTAGCAGCGGCAAGTTGGGGGGGGGATGATTTAGCACACACGCATGCTCACCTCTTGCACAAATGGAGCTTTGCACGCTCACCCACTTGTATGGCCTGGTTTGCAATGGACTGTGGACCAGTACCAGGCTGCAGACCTGGGATTGGGGACCCCTGGTCTAGATTGTACTCATATTTTACATTGTCCTATTCTCACCACTATTGCCTCTGCTTCTGTCTGTTATGTCTATTATTGGAAAACCATGGAATTAACTGGGATCTACTAAATGGAAAACTAACTGGGATCAGATTAGTATTCAGGATTGAGAACATCTGGGATTAATGATGTTTAATGTTTCATTGCTTGCTGTTTTCTGCCCAGATGGAAATCCCACTATTCCCATAGAGTTTCAGTTATATATTTGGAATTATAAGCACAACCAGAAACCCATCACTGGGAAGGCAGCCAGGTTGAGATGGGGAGTGGGATTGCTAAGAGCCTCCTCTTCCATTAATTTCTTACTTTGTTCACTTCCTTTCACTTTAAAAGTTGAGTTTATTCCTTTAATAAGTCATAATCAAAGACTACTTAAAGTAGGCTCTTTACATTACCAGCTCTTTTGATAAATTGGATAGTCTTCTGGCATTGAGTCTTACTAATAAGCTGTCAACGTTTTTTGACATTTTCAAATAATCTATTCAGACAGTAAACATTCAGCATTAAGCTATTATTTTGATGATATAAATGATATAAATTTAACCAACCTACATAAAAATAGCAGATCTAGTAAATGCATCTATAATTAGAATTACAACATAACTTGGAAGGATATAAATATGCTGCACATTAGATATTAACAGTCATATGATATGTTATGCATTCAAATCCATCAATATTTGCTGCCTTTATAGCTACAGTGTGGGTGGAAGAAGCTAAACCAGAAATGAGCAGATCTAACTGTAAGCTACTTTGCATATTGTCATTTGAGTATAAATTTAGAGCCGACTTTGAGTCAATCCACCAAACACCAGAACTGTGGAAGTCAGGTAAGGCACCCAGGCTAATAGCAAATTTTGCAAGGCTTTTCTTATATTAATGTTTAACCTCCAAATTTTAAATATCTAAACAATACATGTATTTAAATACTCCAGGGGCTTTTTTTCTTCTTTAATGCAAAAGATTATTTATACTAGTGTGATGCTCTAGAGCTCAGAGGTTGTACAATATGTTAGAATTTTCTAAGTGATTTTGGAAAGTTCTCCATTTCATCTTGTGGGAATCAAGAATTTAGACTTTTTTTCTAACTCTATGAGTTGTCTGATATTAAAGCAGTTAACCTGAACCTTCAACTAAGATGAGGTAGTTTTCTTAAATGTTCTGAAGCAATTAGTGTATTTAAACTCATTATGTACCACAGAAGTCCTAACAATATAGTTTGGCTAAGGTGATATGATTTGATTGCTGTTTTTACATACTTAAAGTGAAATATTTGTTGGTATGCTAATGTGAAGAAATCTTCCATGCAAGAAAGGTTTTGATTGCTTATATGATTTCTTATAAATAAACAAATCCATGCTTAAGAAAAGATAAATGTTATTTCTGTACTGCTGATATAGAACGTTGCAACATAGAATAAGACATTTACATAATACAGCGTTCTTTATTATTGGAAGAACTGTATTATGGATAAATATTTCATCACATATTGTCCAAACAGGATGTACCTGCTAAAAAATGAGACACAATCTAGCCAAGATGAAGAGCGTTTGTGTCTGTTTGATTTTATAGAACAGTTACTAATATTGTAAACTGTGTAGAACATATCGCCTTTCCCTGGGACTAGTTATAAGATGAGCAAAGTTAGGTATAGACTCAAACCATGAGGACTAAGCAAAAGAAATAATAATGGAAATTCTTACATTTCTTGTAAAGCTTAAAATGTGTGCAGCTTGGTCAATCTTAACATTTGTGAATCAAGGTAAAGAGGAAAGATTTACTGGGGTGTAAACACTGATCACATAAATTGGCAATGTAATCACATCCCTTTTTCATAAAAATTATTATAGCTAAGTAGGTCAGGACTACATGTGTACATTCACCCACATATTTCCCCTACATCTGAAGTGCACTAAAAATACTGACAATCACACCTAGTCTTGGGCAACTTGTGACTCACTGTGCTCATATGCATTTGAACATTTTCAGCTTTACCTGAGACACCATCGCCAGGAACATCTCCTGGGATGCCATGGACAAATTGCCAACCTTCAGTGACTCCTACATGGGACAGATGTCCAGATATTGCTATCGAGACCTTTTTGCCACTTTTCATTTGTGCCCAGAGGACCTCAGTCAATTCAATGGCTCCGAAGAGTTGCCTCTACTTCCATTAACAGCAGAACCTCCAACTCCTGAGAATTTCTGCAGCAATCCTTGTGGGTTCCCATTTCAAGTCTCATGTGGAAATTTTGGCAGATGTGACTACTCTTGCAGCCCAGCATTCATACGAAAAAGAAACGAAAGGGAAAGGCAGAGAGTTAAATGTGTCAATGAAGGCTATGCCAAACTTAGACACCACTTACCACCAGAATACTTAGACAAACGGCTCAGCAAAGTTGAAACACTCAGAGCTGCAGTTAAATACATCAAGTTTCTCCAGTCTCTACTTTCTGCCGATCCACAGGAGGATTGCAGAGGAGTTCACCATTCCCCCCTCAAGGAGTACTCAAAATGATCCATCATTAAGGACTTTATAATCTCTTCTGCACAGGGCAAATGCAATCAGTTCTGAAAATCCCAGAAATATCTCGCTTGTACAGATCAAAACTAAAAAATATCAAAATAAGAAATATTTTCTCCGTAGAGATCAAAACTAGTTGCAAGATTAGCATTGCTAAGACAGTATTACATATGCCTGTGAGGTTTAAGGGTGTGCCAATTTCAAATAATTACATCATCTAGAATTTGAAATGATTCTTAAAAATGAGCAATAATCTATGAGCAATTTTTATTTCAATGGGAAAGGAAACAATCCCAGTGTGTCATTTCAAACAATGCATTTTAAGTAAATATATATTTTAATAAAAAGGATTGAAAGATTCTGATATTTTGTGAAAATCATTAATTTTATTTGCAGAATTCATTTGTTAGATTTTTTAAATCCACCCAATAATTAAAATTACCCTGAAGGTGACAAATAAATTACAAAATAAGTTTATAAAGTTGCTGGATATTTGCATAAAAGGGAAAAACTGGTAATGTAATTATATCTCTCAAAGCAAGCTGCTTGATTTGTGTAGAGAATATAGTACTTTAAGAAATACACCAAGAGCAGAGCCATATGGGTCTTGGGATACTGTCATTTTATTTTTGAAGCCACAATTTTGACTTTTTTGATCCCACCTTACGGACTCTCCTGTTGTAACTGATAGAGGCCTTTTTTTAGATTTGGCCTTGCTGAGGGATGAAGAAATAGACAAACCAGCGGTGGGTTGCTCCCGGTTCGGACCGGTTCTTAGAACCGGTAGTGCCAGTGGCGGGAGGCTCCGGCCACCCGGCCAGGAGCAAGCGTGTGTGTTAACCGGTAGCAAAATCATTTACAACCCACCACTGAGACAAACATACTAGGTTTCAATTTTCTGAGATTTTACCTCCAGTGGGATCAAAATTATTCATTGCTGAGGTATTTTTAAAGCAATTTCTACTGAGTATGACTATGATGACAGTCAAAGAAGACTGTCCGGAACCGTGATAACTTTATTTAGCAACTAGGTAATAGGCACAAACTGGATTTAGCCTACAAAAAGTGCTGGGAGAAGTGCTGGTTCTGCCAGTTTTATTTAGTCCTCATCTTTCCCTCTTGAAAAAAGAGGGCAAAGGATGGATAGATTGAATAGGATTGCTAATTAATTGTTTGATAAAATGCTTTTTCTGCAGTAGCACCATGGGGTTTTCCTCATGGTGGAAGGCTTCATTGCACACAAACGTAGATACTGAAAAATAATTTTCTGTCAGTCCCCAGTGTTCCTTCTCTGATCTTCTTGTTTAGTTTTTGGCTGATGTCAGTAACCTGAGAAGGAAGACTGAGACCAATTCTTCCTGATAAATTCGTGTGTGTGTATGTGTGTGTGTGTGTGTGTACACACACATTAGCTTTGCTCTTTTACATTATATTCCTGGTAGCAATGAGTCCATGGCAACCTCCTTAGTAACAGGAAACATTAGCCACCAACTCTGCCCAGCAGCAAAGCAGTTCAGTATTGCCAAGGTCCAGTTCAGTAATTCTTTAGCACAGCAGATGGTGAGTTGTTTTTTTAAATTGCTTTTACATTGATAATATCTCCAACTTTCCAGATCATTTTACAAAAAAACTAACTGACATACCCAGTATTATTTCTGCCAGTACTGTACTTGTTAGCTATTGTCACTTAATTCCATTCATTCAAGTGAATTCTGTTATAAGTTTCTAGGATCTTCTACCATGTGAAACCTCTTGAAAGATGCTATACTTTTACTATACTATTCTATAGTTCTTTGTTATTTAAGACTTACGGTTTTTTAAAAAGACTAATGCTGTAGTATTTTTCTTAGACAATTACCTAAGGGTTAGCCAATGAAATGTAAATAAAGTTACCAGGGCTTCAATGTTAGTGATATTTTTGTTACTCAAGAAAACTAAAAAAACACACACCAATATTATAAATGCAAATTGATTGCTAGATATATTCCTGAGAATTTAAATTTGTCTAAAAAAGGAACATATCAGAGTTCAAAAAACACAAAGAATGCTGCTCTGCATTGATTAAAGCAGTACTATTTGGGCATTGATGGAGAAAGAAAACGAGAATACTGAAGATGGCTTTTAAAAAAAAAGAATACTTGAAAAATAATTGAAAAAGCAACCCTGCTTCATACTATCATCTCATCCTAACATGCAGAAAAGTATAGCCAATGGGGAATGGTCATTCAGAACATGTACTTGATTACCCAACTACAAGGCAGGCAAACAAGTAAATGTTCTTCAGAGAATTAACAAGGGGAATTAGAAGACCATATTAGAGAGAGGCTGGTAAAAGAGGAATCCAGGCTGCTTCAATACGCTTGTTACCGGTAGTCCTAAAAAACATCTTGTGCTCAGCAAGGTGGAAGTAAGTTCTAATGACTTTATAGTAACAGTTAAGGATACTTACCTACTTATAGACATACAATTATCCTGTTACACGACAATTATCTAAATTATCTAAAGCATGTTACATGATGTAATGCACTCTTTGCTGGCTGAACTCCAGATTCTTTTAATCAGAGTATCTGTTGTGGGAGAATATCATCTAAGCCAGGGCTGTCAAACTCCCAGCCAACGGGCCGGATGTGTCATGCGCTGGCCACGCCCACACCCGGTTTAGTGGAGGGGGGGAAATTCACGATACATCACGTGATGACACTGTGACAACGCAAGTTTGACACCTCTGATCTAAGCTCTTTTTTTTAACGTGGAAATTCCTTTAAAATTATTTCTGGAAGATGAATAACATAATAAGCCAATGCTTGCCAGCATAGTTATTAGTAAAGCTCTCATTTGCTTTCTTTAATCCTGACAAACTATACCAAGTCAAACTGTATACCTCTATGAAGTGATGTCAAATATTTTTGTCAGCATATCTGCTAAAGTTTGAGATGCCTGAAGCTGCTATCACTTTGGTGATATCTGGTAAGAAAGTAATTATAGGAACCTGGAAATCAGCAGTGAAATATTGCAATGATAAAGATGCATTTGCCATGTGATTTTCCTTGTGCTTTTTGTTCTCAGGAACAAAACATGTCCTATAACATGTTTTCCTGAGTCCTGTCAGCAAGAAACTTGGGACCAGGTTACCTGACAAATGTTTTTTTCCTCATATGGTCTTATATACCTGAGCTTCAAATGTATCCCCACCAAAGTATCCCCACCAAATGAATTGAGGTGACTGGCTACATAGGAAATGCTTTTTTTAAAATGATAACACACTCATTTTGGAAAAGCTTCTTCAGAAAGACTATCTGGGATTCCCAATGTTAGGTAAAGACCTATTTCACCCAAGTATCTCAAATTTTGTGTGGTGTGTGTGTGTGTGTGTGTGTGTGTGAGAGAGAGAGAGAGAGAGAGAGAGAGAGAGAGAGAGAGAGAGAGAGAGAGAGAGAGAGAGAGAGAGAGAGAGAGAGAGAATAATGCCTCATTGGTGGGATACAGGCTCAATCTTGATAACTATGGGTGGGGCTACAAGCAGATGTGTTTGAGTTTCACTTTTCATTATCTTGAACCAGACCATGCGCCAATAAGAATTTGGAGAGGTCTGGTCCCATCCAATTTTGGATGGTGCTAGATTGAGGATGATGAAAAGACACTGAGGGGAACATTACTGAGCTAGATCAATACTTTGACTTAATGTAAGGTAACCCTCTATGTCCATTTCTGAAATAAATGGTCAACTTGGAAAATAGGGAGCAACATTTTGATCTTCATCTCAGGCAGCACATGTCCCATATGTCACAACTGAAGACAGAACTTTGGGGCTACTATTTCATAAACATATCCAGGAAAAGAATACATGTAAAACACACACACACACACACAGAGACGTACATAACATTGTGATACCATAGCTCATCTACAGTACTTATTCGTCTTCTGTTGTTAATATTATTATGTCACTTCTAGAAACTTTGCATTAAGGTGAAGCTCAAAGTAAATGTTCAAAGGATGAAATCTGATGTAGTAATTAAAATTTTTAAAAAATTAAAAACATCCCAAAATAACATTATATGAAAATCTTGATTCATTTACATCTTTCTGCTTGATTTACACACATGCATTATCTTATCTGAAAATAGAAATTCACTAATTTAAGAGGAACTGAATGAAACTAAAGGATCAGACGGATTCCAATACATTTGGGCCTATATTAAAAGATGTGAAGGGGCAGGGCTCCTGCTATCATCCAGTCACCCCCTCTTTAGCTGAGAGAGAAATTTCCAACTTCCCTTTAATTGGAGGAAAGCTACATTGGGAGCTGTGCCTCCTATTCCAGGCTCAGGAAAAAAACAGTTCTCCTTCAGGAAAAGGCCCTGCCTGGATAGCTAAAATGGAACCAGCAGTTTCCGGGAATCCTATTTGAATATCTACTAGCACTGAAGCAGGCTTGCAAGTGAGGGAAAGAGGAACAGGAACTTCCAAGCATTTGACAGCTTGCAAGCTAATGAGAAGGTTGGGTGTCAGGCACTTGTGAGAGACAGGTAGTCCTCAATTTATGATCACAATTGAGCCCAAAATGTATGTTGCTAAGTGAGACATTTGTTAAGTGAGTTTTGCCCCACTGTACAGCCTTTCTTGCCAGAGTTGTTAAGTGAATCACTGTAGTGGTTAAATTAGTAACGTGGTTGTTAAACGAGTCTGCCTTCCCCATTCACTTTGCTTGTCAAAAGGTGGCAAAAAAGTGATCACATGACCTGGGGGACAGTGAAGCTGTCATAAATATGAGACAGCTGCCAAGCATCTGAATTTCGATCACATGATTCTGGAGATACCGCAATGGTCATAAGTGTGAAAAATAGTCATAAGTCATTTTTTCAGTTCCATTGTAACTTCCAACGGTCACTATAAATGAACTGTTGTAAGTCAAGGACTATCTGTACTTGTACTACTGTAATAGTCTGACTGAGGAGAACTCACATGCCTGCACTCCACTGCGTCCTACCGAGTTCAGTGGCGTTTTCTTCTAAGCAAACAGGTGTAACTTGCGGCCTTACTTGTACTAAGAAAAGAATTTTCATACATTTCATGAATACATTACATTTACCTGTAAAGCCCCTCCTCCAATCATTTTGGAGCTATTTCCAGACATTAGACATATTGCTCAATTATGCAAATACTCGACCTGCCAACATTTCAGCATTAGAAATAGGGAGATAATTACCTCAGTTGTGACTCACCATGATCAACATCTCTTTGTTAGTCTCCCAGCATACTCTATCTGTCAAACCCCAAAGGTAAGAAGACACTCCTAAAATAAGTAAATCCATCAGTTGGTATTTGCAGAGCAGTTGCCCCCCCCGTCTCTCCCCCTCCCTCCCTCCCTCCACTTCCCTCCCTCCCTCCCCCCTCTCTCTTAAAGAAAAGGAATAAACTCAAATATCAGTTTTTCCCAGGCTCACCCGCTCTCTTTCCCTTCTAACCAGTATAGAACCTACTACAGAAGTGCTTCATTTATAAAGAAAGTTTGGTTACCGTTGCTATTTGCAGAGCACAATCGTAGCATACCAGTTCAGAGGTGAGTCCAACTCATTTCAAAGAAAAGAGGATTATAATTTTAGTAAGCATAAACAAATAAGCAAAACCAGATTGTCCTAAGGGCAACTGGAGTAGCTTCTTAAGAAACGAGAAAAACATTATTTCACTTCTCTTCTGATCACTGGTTATTATATAGGTAAAGGTAGAGGTTCCCCTCGCACATACATGCTAGTCATTCCCGACTCTAGGGGGCGGTGCTCATCTCTGTTTCTAAGCCGAAGAGCCAGCTCTGTCTGATGATGATTCCGTGGTCATGTGGTCAGCATGACTAAATGCCGAAGGCCCATGGAACGCGGTTACCTTCCCCCCAAGGTGGTCTCTATTTTTCTACTTGCATTTTTACATGCTTTCAAACTGCTAGGTTGGCAGAAACTGGGGCAAGTAACGGGAGCTCACTCCATTATGCGGCGCTAGGGATTTGAACCACTGAATTGCTGACCTTTCTGATCAACAAGCTTAGTGTCTTAGCCACTGAGCCATATATATAGAAACCATATAATATAGAAGCCATATACCGTATTTTTCGGAGTATAAGACGCACCTTTTTACCCCCCAAAAGAGGGTGAAAACTTGGGTGCGTCTTATACACCGAATGTAGCCCCACCCAGCCACCCTTTGGCCTCTACCTCCCAACAATTTACCTCTTTGCAGCAAACAGGGCAGAGCCTGAATAGCACAAGGAAATGATTATCTGCCTCCCGACCCACAGCTGAGAGGCTGCAGCCACGTGGTAAAATGAAACTAACTACGGTGGCTGCAAGGAGACAAATTGCTGGGAGATGAACTGCTGGCAATGTTGGACTGCTGAAACTGAAAGAAGGTAAGTTAATAACTATAAATGTTTGTAGAGTGTTCAAATTATTAGACTTATTTTTTAAAGACTGCTTTATTATTGTTCTAGACAACTTAACAAAATGAAGAAGCTTTTTAAAATAAATGCTTGATCTGAAGAGGCTCAGTGCTTTTGTATCTTCTTTTAAATATCAGAGAATGTATACTTCCAGAAAGCCACATCAAATTTAAAGATCTGTAAAAGTATAATCTGAAATGTAACAGTGTCCTGTTTAGTATTAAGATAAGGCAGCTGAGTTAAACCCTCACTTAGTTGTGTTTGGAGTAGATCTATTTAAATAATTGGGAGGAGTTAGTGTGATTACATTTAGGAAAACTTTCTGGCATTATGTACATTTCTCCAATTCTTTGCTATTTCTATGGGTCAGGCACACATGCACAGAAATACACAGCAAACAGTGTATATCATATGTACTGTTTGCTGTTTGGCAAATTGCTGGGAGGCAGAGGACTTTTTTCCTTGTTTTCCTCCCCCAAACTAAGGTGCGTCTTATACTCTGGTGCGTCTTATACTCTGAAAAATACGGTATATAGAAAGCAACAATTAATAGAAGAAAAAATTCATAATTTTGCTTTACATCATATGCACCAGAGCTCTGAAATATGATGGTAGTACATTCTTCAATCACTTAGCTATGCTCAGCAAATCCTAAAGACCCTGGATGCAAAAGGAATAGCCCGCCCAAAGTCCACTTAGGTAGCAATGGTTAAGGTTGGTTTCTCAAACTTTGCAGTACCGAGGCCCTCTAAAATAAATGGATGCGTGCAAGTCCTCCCCAATTTTAGTAAATAATACATAGTAAATAATACATAAAGAAAACTGCTGTGGTTAGTGGTTGATATTCATAGAGACCCATAAGTTTATCTCCAAACTTGCCCTGGACTTTGCTCTCTACTGTGCCTGAGCAAGCCTGATCATTTTAAACAACATTTGTGACCTTCCCATTGCAATACTTAGTGGTCATGGTCTGTAGTTTGAGAATCCCAGAGCTAATGTTCCTAACATATTATTACAAGTAAAATGTCCATGGAGATTCTCAATCATCCAGGTCATAGTTGTCCCAAAGGTGCTTTTTCCAAAAGGCAACTGGACTTTCTTGGGTTTTTTTTCCCCCTTTGAAAATGTTTTGCTTCGCATCCACGAAGCTTCTTCAGTTCTAGCTCTACCTGAACTGCAGAAGCTTCTTGGATGAAAAACAAAATATTTTCAAAGGAAAAAAAAAACCAAGAAAGTCCAGTTGCCTTTTGGAAAAAGCACTTCTGGGATTATTATGGGTAATTTTTATCCTTAATTGGCTGCAAAAAGATCATGCTTCCAGCAACAGGAGAAAAAGAAAAGACATTGAATGAGTGTATTCGAAAGACAGTCTGGGGAATCTAGCAAAAAGAACAGACTGATCTGGGAGAGATGGTGTGAAGCAATTAAAAATTAAGTCCATTGATTTGAAGTGTTTGGCTCTCAGGGTTTTTCTACGACAGTCTCCAGAACTTTGTTAACAGTTGGTTAAGTATGGATTAGTTTGCAATTACACCAAATATTTCCTCATATTTCTGAAAAAACAAGAGGTTCATCTCTAGATCAGTTATTTGTGGAGAAGAGCCTGATTTAAATATATTTTCGAGCAAAGGATGCACATAATAGGCTATTCTCTTTTTTTATTGTAGAGAGAGCCCTGAAAGAATGAGCGAATGTACCTTGTCCTCTTGGCCATACCACAGACGCTGCTGTACAGTGCCCAGGCAAGCTGAATCTCTTCACAGAAATGTCATGGTTAATCCCAGTTCCATCTGCAGCAGTTGCTTGTTTGCGCATCCTTCATATGGCATTAGCCCACTTCTCACAACAAGGTAATAAAGTATTTATTTTTTTTTAATGAGAAGAGATTAAGACATTAAACTCTGTCTTCCTATAGCCCAGAATTCCAGAAGTATAGTCTTAGACATTCTTGCTTGGTTATTTTTTTACCCAAGCAGGTGGGGGCAATGCTTAGCAATTCTACAGAGGAATTATTGAGTCTGTCATCTGCACCTCTATAACTGTCTGGTTTGGCTCTGCAACCAAACAAGACAGACACAGACTTCAGAGGATAATTAGAACTGCAGACAAAACAATTGCTACCAACCTGCCTTCCATTGAGAACCTGTACAGTGCACAAGTCAAAAAGAGGGCTGTGAAAATGTCTACAGACCCCTCACATCCTGGACATAAATTGTTTCAACTTCTACTCTCAAAACGACGCTGTAGGGCACTGCACACCAGAACAACATGACACAAGGACAGTTTTTTCCAGAATGCCATCACTCTGCTAAGCAACTAATTCCCACAATACTGTCAAAATATTTACTAATTATTCTCATCCTTCTTATTACCTATCTCCTCCCACTTACGACTATAACCTTGTTGCTTGCATCTTTACGATTTATATTGCTTTGTTTCCTAGTATGATTTGATTGCTTATTAGTAACCTATGACTATCACTAAGTCAGAGGTGGGATCCTGCCGGTGCGGTTAATAGCTGTTGTTCGGCACAGAGCCGAAGACGCTGCTGCCGTTCGCGGCGCGGGAGCTTTCCCCGGGTGCTTTCCCCGCCCGCATGGATGCCGCCAATTGCGTTCTTTTGCCCTCTGCGCATGCGCAAAGCGTTCCGCATGCTCAGAGGGCAAAAGAACGCAATTGGCGGCATCCATGCGGGCGGGGAAAGCGCCCGGGGAAAGCTCCCGCGCTGCGAACGGCAGCAGCGTCTTCGGCTCTGCGCCGAACAACAGCTATTAACCGCACCGGCAAAAACAGGCAGGAACCCACCTCTGCACTAAGTGTTGTATCTTATGATTCTTGATGAATGTATTTTTTCCCTTCTTTTTATGTACACTGAGAGCATATGCACCAAAGACAAATTCCTTGTGTGCCCAATCACACCTGGCCAATAAAGAATTCTATTATATTCTAATTTGCTGAAGTGTGACTTTTTCCTCCTGGGACCAGGAGTGTCCACAGGGTATGGTTAAAAGAAAATCAAGATGGCAGCCATGATAGTCCTATGGAACATGCATAAAAATAGAACAGTTATTGCACCAGCATGGCCATCGATTTGATATTTTTTTAACCATGCCTGCAGACAAATTTAAACTGGGCTTTAAACATGTGTAGCTTAAAAATATGGATAACATTTATTGTTATATGTGATTAGTTTTTGCTGTGGGGCTCTCGGCTAACATTCTTCCATTTTATTCCAAGGTGTTTGGGTCACAGCTACTGTCCCTTTCTTCTTGATGCAAAACATAGGGCAGGACAGAATTTGGAAAGGTCACTGGATGCTGGTAGTCCTGTTCTGGCAAAAAAAGAAAGTGACTGTTATTATTACCAAGGAACAGTCATAAAAGATTTAGAGGCAAGTTGCAAAATTATTTTCTACGTGATTATAAAGGTGATTAAATGTACACCAAGTAATATAAAGAAACTACAGAAATACAACTGAATGTACTTATTCCCAATAACCATTTTCCTCAGTTTAGTGCAACAAGGGATCAGTTCATAGGTTATACGGATCCACTTAATTCATACTGAATCAATCCAAGGACAGAGATAACAGGGCAAAAGAATCACACCAAGAGAAATGTAATCTAAAAATGTAAGTGGTTGTGGACAATAAGCTACTCAGAGTCGCCTGACAGTGAGATAGGTGGCATATACATTTAATAAGTAAATAAGTAAGTAAGTAAAATAAAATACATTTCAGGTGATCTCATTGTGGAATGAATGCCTTTTCTACCCATATAGTAAATGATACCTTTGCTTCTCTTGTAAAAAAAATTGAAGAATGAACTAGAAAATGATGAGTACTGTTGAAATCAATTGAAGAATAAACTAGAAATTTTAAACTAGAATAACTAGTTTATTCTAGTTATGCTACAAAGATAAGGGCAATAAATATCAATTGTATTCATTTTCCAGATATCACAATTCGTCTCTTCTACTCACCACCCTCCACCTCCTACCCCAATCTTTCTCATGTTGTTTTAGGGCAGGGGCAGTCAAGGTTTAGAGCCTGTTAATCATGAAACTCAGCCCCTCTTCCTTCTCTAACAAATCCTAGGGCAGTGATGGCGAACCTTTTTAGGTTTGCGTGCCAAAAAGGGGGGGTGCACGCGCTAGCGCACGCTCGCATGCCCACACCCATTCCCTCCCCCCCACGCATGCGCACAACACCCCCCCCCATGCTGCCCCCTGCGCATGCACACATCCCCCCACCCCAGCGCAAAGGCCTTACCAGAGCCTGGGATGACGAAATGGGCAAACCGGAAGTTCGGAAAAATGCACTTCCGGTTTGTCCATTTCGTCGTTTTTTGCATTCTGGGGCTTCAGGGAGCTTCCCTGAACCCTCGGGAGTGCAAAAAACAGCTCACCGGCAAACCGGAAGTGCGTTTTTCCACACTTCCGGTTTGCTGGTGGGCAACGCTCGCGTGCCCTCCGCTATAGCTCCGCGTGCCACCTATGGCACGCGTGCCATAGGTTCGCCACCACGGTCCTAGGGAATGCCTTCTAGCCAGTTATAACAGTGTAACCTTAACAACATCATTAGAAGACTTCGTGACAGTTGCCTGGTAATTTTTCCAACATCCACTTTTGTACTTTCATTTATTTGCTTGGTCCTTAGGAACATACAATTTATGCCAAGAATAAGCAAGCCAATACCTTCCAGATATTTTCAATATCAACATCCAACAGTCCCGGCAGCAGTGGGGGGATGGAAAGAGACACTGGAAATTATCCAATAATTCCAAAACACCTATTTCTTTATCGATGGTTTATACTGAGAACTAACTTCGGAGTATAATCCCACTCCAACTCTCCTCAACCTCTAACCTAGATACATTTATAAGAACAGTTGTGGCGCGGTGGTTAGAATGCAGTATTGCAGGCTAACTCTGCCAACTGCCAGCAGTTTGATCCTGGCTGGCTCAAGGTTGACTCAGCTTTCCATCCTTCCGAGGTCGGTAAAATGAGGACTCAGATTGTTGGGGACAATATGCTGACTCTGTAAACCACTTAGAGAGAGCTGTTAAAATGCTGTTAAGCGGTATATAAGTCTAAGTGCTATTGCTACCCTCAACTCCTTTATTCCCAGCCAAACAGAAGCATGCCAACTAGTAATACTGTAGCAGGAGCAGCAACCTGAAGGACACATGACTGAGGGAGTTGGTTGTAACTAGAGGTATAAGATTACCCTATTAGACCTTTTCATCAGGCTAAAACCGGTTCTTTTATTTCTTCAGTAGCACCAGAGTTTTAGGAGGGTTTGTGCTATTTTGAAGATCTCGGCAATTAGTGATATTTGATAAATAGCATTATTGCTGGAAAGGTGGCAGGCGTGTTGTTATATAAACTTGACAGTGGAAAAGAAAGCTGGCCTTCAATTCATTAGTTGTTAGCACCTGAAACAAATATGGTATGTTCCTTCTGAAAAGCAAGACGCAGGTTTGTTTGCTCACCACAATCACTCAACATCCGATAACTCTGAAGAACCAGCTATTCAGGAGGCAGCGACTCTGGAGTGAATCCAGCTTTTGTGTGACCATTCTTCAGTGCTCGAGTCTCATTCTACATACAAAGACTGTAATTGTGTAATTAGGAAAACAAACATTCTAATTTTTAAACAGCCCCAGAGCAGACAGAAAAACCGAAGGGGATGGTGGGGTCAGAGGAAGAGAATCTTTTGATTTTATACCAAGTTAGCTCAGTTTGCTTTTACGGCCGAATCAACTATTTAAACAGTATGGATGTGTTGAGTTACCTTTCATAATATAATCCAAATTTGGGAGGGTTGTGCTGAATAGTATTCAGTTTAATAGCAAAGATTTTCAGGTATTGTGATCTCTGGTGATATTGAACTTATCAATTCTTCCAACAGATCAAAGAGCAATGAACTTTGGGGCCAAATTCTGGAAATTTTTACCTCAGAGGGAACCCCAGATGACCACCTGGAGTAGGATAGACTATAACAAACACCTTTGGCATTGTTTCCTTTGGCTAAGACTGATCCACAGAGGGAGCATAATCATTGCAAAATAGTTTTTCTTATTTTATTTTTTTTTAATCAGTTTGTCGTTAAAGGATGGTTGATTGGTAATAGATTCTCCATTTAACATTTTCAACACAAGGAATATATTATTTCTTGTGTTGTGCCCAAAATGTCTGCCCTTCCAGATAGGCCAGATAGGAAACACAACCAGTTAATATAATTCAACTTTATTGTAAGGCAAATTAACAAAATCACACAAGTCTGAAAATACAAATCTCCCGCAGTCACTTTTAACAGCTTGATCTATTTATTTATTTATTTATTTATTTATTTATTTATTTATTTATTTATTTATTTATTTATTTATTTATTTATTTATTTATTTATTTATTTATTTATTTATTTATTTATTTATTTATTTATTTATTTATGTATTTATGTATTTATGTATTTATGTATTTATGTATTTATGTATTTATTTATTTATATTTGTATGCCGCCCAACTCCCAATGGGACTCTTAGGGTTGGTCTTTCCTAAGTTTATTTCTCTGACTATTAAGTTATTAGGGATTCCTCCCACTCTTGTCTGATCACTCCCTAGGTAGCATCTCTTCACTTTGTCTCTCAATGTTATTTATAAAAACATATTTTTTTCTAATAGGAAAGTGAGCAAAGATCATTTCTCGTACAATTTGCAATGGGGCAAGATACACCTTATTTGCAAAAAACAGACAGCAGTGATATCCTTGAATGTGTGAATGGAATGAGACATTCTATCCTGCCTGGTGATAAAGTGATGGCCCCCTGGGAACCAGAGCAGAAGAGGTACGGGCCAGGGACTATCCTCCAAGGCATGGAGACCAGAGAACCGCTCCGAGGTAAAATTGGAATTACCTTACCATATACTTATGGAGTAACTTTAAGAGATACATGGTGGTCTAGAGGTGGAACTCACAATCAGGAGGCTGTAGGTTCAACCCTAGGTATGGTAGATATTTCTCTCTCTGGGTGCAAGGAGAAAACAACTTCTGTGAATTCAGTGTAGGTGTTAGGAAGGGCATCCGAACAATAAATGCACAGCTCCATTCAGTCACCCCGATGCAAGAGATTGTAGTGTTATTAAAAGGAAAAAAAACTTGGGGAGTAGCTTTGGGCTGTGTTTGCCAATGGAAATAAAAATAGGCTAGTGCTTCTCTTTATTAGGATATTGCATTGAGATAGAAAGTTTAAAAACCTGCTCTAGTTGCATATGGATCTAGCCAAAGAATGAAAGGCCATATAGTTCACTAGACCTCATGGAACCAAGAACCTAAAATGGTACCTACCAAAGAAGGGAGAAAAGTTTTTTTGGGGGGGAAGCAGGAACTGGAACTGGCTCAGGGCCAGGTTACCTATGGGACCACATCCTACCGCATACCTCCCTACGACCGGTTAGGTCCCATAGAGTTGGTCTCCTCCAGGTCCCATCAACCAAGCAATGTCGGTTGGCAGGACTGCGGGGGGAGAGCCTTCTCTGTGGGAGCCCCGTCTCTCTGGAACCAACTTCCCCCAGAGATCCAGACTATCCCCACCCTACTGGCCTTCCGCAAAGCTGTGAAAACATGATTCTTCTGGCAGGTGGGGTGAAATAGAGATCAATCCCCCTTGTATGAATGATGATTGGTTTTAATTTTTGTAATTTTTTAACTATTATGATCATTTTTTTACAAATTGTTCTTCTATTATGCTGTACGCCGCCCTGAGTCCCACGGGAGTTGGGCGGCATATAAAAACGATTAATAAATAAATAAATAAAATAAATAAACTGGGTTAGCCATGAGCGTATCAGTCTAACTGAAGAGGACATGTTAAGGAACGGAATCACTATACTAACTTTCACGACAACTATTGCATCTCCTGTAATGAAGACAGTCCAATGAGATTATACAACCCTAAATTGATCTTCCAACCCCCTTCTCATAGGTGTGTGCATCTGTTCACGACTATTGTAAGTTTCTTCTCTTATGATTAGTAGCTATGTTTGTGCTTTAGCATCTGACATTTTCTCAGTGTCCTGCTGTGAGGAGGGTTTGGCTGTCCTCCTTCTTGGCTTGAAGAGAAAGTCTTTTCAGTGACATCTCTTTGGTCCTTGGACCTTCTGAAAACCTTACTTCTGACTCAACATCTATATTTCTTCTGATGCAGGTACCCTTTTCCTGTCATAGATCACAGTTTCTTCTTGTTGAGGCTGCTGCACTGTATCTTCTGCTGCTGGGAAGTCTAAATTGATTTCTGACATTCTACTAACACTTGGTTTTTCTCTTTCATTAAGCTACATCACACTAGGTAATTTACCTGTTTCTGTGGCAAATCAATTCTTCTATGCATATTTACAAGAAATAGTTCACAAAAGTCACTCTGGAAGTTGCCTTGTGGATGTTTTTTTTTCCATGGATAATGAATAAGAGGTTCTAATTGAATTTGCTTTATTGAAGTCAATACATTTGAATTCAGAGTAGCAAGAGTAAACATTCACATGTTGTTAAATTGCCCTTCATCAACTTTGAAACAGAGTTAGCATTTATGGTCAAATATCACAGCCCTTAACAGTTTTTCTGAAAATATTCCTTTGCAGTATATTTTCCGGTCATTGTATGATGCTACTTTGATGTTTCCTTTTGAACATAAAGAATGTTACTTCCTTAAATTGTCTCTGTTTTTATATTCATAATATTATTTTCCAGACTGGGAACATGCTAAGCTTTTGCCATGCAAATCTCAACAGTTCCTGTTTTGTAGTTTATACAAGTTAAATAAATTAGCCCCCTCAGAATGGGTCCGCAATTTGGGTGTTCTCCTAGACCCACAGCTAAAATTGGAACAACATCTTTCAGCTGTGGCTAGGGGGACCTTTGCACAAGTACGTCTTGTGCACCAATTGCAACCCTACTTGGAGAAGGAGGCACTTCTCACAGTCACTCATGCCCTTATCACCTCACAGCTGGATTACTGCAATGCGCTCTACATGGGGCTACCCTTGAAGAGTGTCCGGCGACTGCAATTGGTGCAAAATGCAGCTGCGCGAGCTGTGGTGGGTGTACCTAGATGCACCCACGTAACACCGATCCTCCGCAGCTGCATTGGCTGCCCATTAGTCTCCGGATCCAATTTAAGGTGTTGGTCGTTACCTTTAAAGCCCTACATGGCTCAGGGCCAGATTACCTTCGGGACCGCATCCTGCCACATACCTCCCTACGACCGGTTAGAGTAAAGTGACCAGATTTTTTTTTTAAAGCGGGACAGGGGGGAGGCGGGCCCGCCTGGGCGCCGCCATTTGTTTTGCCCTCTGCGCATGCGCAGAACGCCGCACATGCGCAGAGGGCAAAACAGCAAATGTCAGCGTCCAGGTGGGGGGGGAGGTGGGAGGGCGCTTGGATGCCTGGAGCTCGCAACAGGTAAGCTGCTGGCTGCCTCCTTTCCCCGTCTCCGTCTCCCGTTCGTTGCTTGCCAGCCCGGCCGAAGGGGAGGCGGGAGGCGAGGAAAGGCCTCCCGAAGGGGAGGCGGGCTCCCGAAGGGCTGCCGGCTCCCGAAGGGGAGGTGGGAGGCCCCGCCTCCCCTTCGGGAGCCGGCAGCCCTTCGGGAGCCCGCCTCCCCTTCGGGAGGCCTTTCCTCGCCTCCCGCCTCCCCTTCGGCCGGGCTGGCAAGCAACGAACGGGAGACGGAGACGGGGAAAGGAGGCAGCCGGCAGCTTACCTGTTGCGAGCTCCAGGCATCCAAGCGCCGCAGTCTCCCGGTCACCCGCCCAGCCCCAGGGCAATGGCAGCAGCGAGGCGACGGGGGGGAAGGAAGGGGAGGGGGATGAGGAAGGGCTGTTTGCGCCGCCGGCTCCTCGTCCCTCACCCCTCCCCCCGCATCCCAACAGCAGCGGCGCCTCCGAGGGCGGGGCTAGGGATGGGGCGGGGGAAGGAGAGGAGGAGCAGCCCCCCTTCCCCCTCTCCCCAGAGGCAGACGGCTCTCTGAAATTCCGCCCGACTTGCTTCCGGTACCTCTCTTTTGCTTCCCCTTATTAAGGTGACCAGACGTCCCACTGTTTCCGCATTCTTTTCAAAAAAGCGGGACTTTTTGAAAAGAATGCGGGACGCGGGACACACGCTTGAAAAGCGTGTCTGTCCCGCCAAAAGCGGGACGTCTGGTCACCTTAGGTTAAAGTGACCAGATTTTTTTTTCTTCAAGCGGGACACCATTGACGGGGGTGGGTTTCTCCATTTGAGTTTTGCCCTCTGCGCATGCGCAGAACGCTGCGCATGCGCAGAGGGCAAAACAGCAAATGTCGGCGTCCAGGTGAGGTGGGGGGGAGGGGGAGGGGGGAGGGGGAGGCGGGAGGGCGCTTGGATGCCTGCAGCTCGCGACAGGTAAGCTGCCTCCTTTCCCCGTCTCCCGCCTCCCGTTCGTTGCTTGCCAGCCCGGCCGAAGGGAAGGCGGGAGGCAAGGAAAGGCCTCCCGAAAGGAGGGGAGGCTTCGGGAGCCCGCCTCCCTTTCGGCCCGAAAGGGAGGCGGGCTCCCGAAGCCTCCCCTCCTTTCGGGAGGCCTTTCCTCGCCTCCCGCCTTCCCTTCGGCCGGGCTGGCTCGCCTCCCCTCCTTTCGGGAGGCCTTTCCTCGCCTCCCGCCTTCCCTTCGGCTGGGCTGGCAAGCAACGAACGGGAGGCGGGAGGCGGGGAAAGGAGGTAGCCGGCAGCTTACCTGCTCCAAGCATCCAAGCGCCGTGGTCTCCCGGTCGCCCGCCCGGCCCCAGGGCAATGGCGGCAGCGAGGCGACGGGGGGGAAGAAAGGGGAGGGGGACGAGGAAGGGCTGTTTGCACCGCTCGTGACGTAAATTCAAAGCGGCGACGGCTCCTCGTCCCTCACCCCTCCCAACAGCAGCGGCGCCTCCGAGGGCGGGGCTAGGGATGGGGCGGGGGAAGGAGAGGAGGAGCAGCCTCCCTTCCCCCTCCCCCCAGCTTCCAGCCGCTGGCGGAGGAGTCAACAACGCGGGACGCCCGCCCGCCGCCAACGCCGCCCACAGCCGGCCCGAGCTTAGAGGCCTGCTGCCTTTCAGGGCAATTTTTTGAAAGAATGCCCTAGTCGGGCATTCTTTCAAGAAATCAGGACTTTTTAAGAGGGCGGGCGGGACGCGGGACAAATGGTGAAAAAGTGGGTGTGTCCCGCCAAAATCGGGACGTCTGGTCACCTTACCTTAGGTTAGAGCCCACAGAGTAGGCCTCCTCCAGGTCCCATCGACCAAACAATGTCGGTTGGCGGGGCCGAGGGGGAGGGCCTTCTCTGTGGGAGCTCCCTCCCTGTGGAACCAGCTTCCCCCGGAGATCAGGACCATCCCCACCCTACTGGCCTTCCAGGAAGCAATAAAAACTTGGCTCTTCCGGCAGGTGGGGTGAAATTGAGACCAATTAGATTATATATGGGTCTCCCCCCCTTGTTTATGAATACATGATTTTCTTTTTAACTTTTGTATTTTTTAATCACTATATTTTTATACTTGTAATGGTTTCTAGCATGTTGTGAGCCGCCCAGAGTCCTCTGGGAGTTGGGTGGCATAGAAATCCATTCAAATAAATAAATAAATAAATAAATTGTTTCTTCACAATCCTGAATGTGTTCCATCTTTGGCAAGTTAAGCTGCAACTTTACAATATTTATTTATGCCTGAAAAACAACTAAGGCTTTAAAAAAAATGAAGAATCCCACTATATAGATCTTGTTTTAATTTTGAATTGATCCTGCAAATTATTTCCCTTGCAGGATTTGTTCAATTTTGGTTTGCAGAATTCATTCTTGATACATCCCTTCCTCATGATTTCCTCTTGTTGTCAGGCAGTATATTTCCTTGTTACTCAGTGCTGTAATATTTGTTTTTATGAATGTTTTGCTGCTGAGAATTCCTTATCTTTCTCTGGACATTTCCTTCTGAGATGTAAATTGCTCCTGCAATTGCCTCCCTCTTTTTCCAAGGAGCCTGGAGGTCCGATTTTGAAATCTTTCAATTTGCTTTCTGAAAATATTTGGACAAGACTCAGCCTTGGATTTTATTTAATCTGGAGAAAAAAAAATGCTTCATGTTCCTCAGGCAGATAATAGACCAGAAAGCCATTCTTAGCCACTTATAGGCAATTGTACCTCTCCTTATTTCAGCTGTTCTGACTGTAAGACAAAACTAAATATGCTGATAAATTGCCTACATCTTTAAGTCTTTATTACAAATTTGTAATACAAGAGAAATGTAAGAGTTTGTGGCTTTTTGTTGAAATAGGTTCCTCAGTTTTTCCTATATTTCCATGCAATGTCTTTATCTTCCATACCAATACGCAGATTAGTACAGCTGGGGATCCATGTCCAATAGCTTTCTGGTTTGTAGTATCCCATGTTCCCTGTTCCTTTCTAACTTCATCTGGTGCTGGATCTAAGGCCCTGGACCAGCTGTGCCGAGGTGGCGCAGTGGTTAAAATGCAGCACTGCAGTTCAGCAGTTCAGCTGTTCAAATCTCACCGGCTCAAGGTTGACTCAGCCTTCCATCCTTCTGAGGTCGGTAAAAATTGCCCCCAGATTGTTGGGGGCAATATGCTGAACTCTGTAAACCGCTTAGAGAGGGCTGTAAAGCACTATGAAGCGGTATATAAGTCTAAGTGCTATTGCTATTGTGGTGCATTCATCAGTGTTTCATTACTGTCTACTGTGTATCACAGCTAGCTGTCTTGTTGTTAAGTAATCTGCTTCTTTTGAAGACATGTCAGCAACACACATACCCTTATACACACAAATCCCTTCCCTTTCCCTACCCCCAAACTCTTACAATTTCATATTTTCGTTTGAGTTGGATGCACATGGGAACAACTTTATATACCGGTAGTAGACTGTGCAGTATGTGGGAGCAGCTTTCTGCAACCAAAAGCACGTGCAGAGAGAAGTAAAAATAATAGAAGTATTAGTATGCATATTGTTTAGCATTTTAAATAGTTCTGAATCTCTGCTCTAGAAGGAGCTAGAAAGAGCTTTTTGATTGTGACAAGGGCTAGCCATTCTATCTAGGCATCATTTACTGACAATGGAAAATGGGCTCCTTGCAAACTTGAAAAATAATTTTATGTCTGAACAAAAGACAAAAACATGAACTGATCCAAATATGTACAACTGTATAACACCTTTTGAAAGTTTTATTTTTTCTTGGTATGTTTTGTTAAGTCTGCATCTGGTGGAAAGTTGTGTTGCAGTACATGTTCTTCACAAAATATCACCTAGAGAGAATATGGAGGTAGTTCTTTGCAGCCATGCGAGTGGGCATAAAATGTAATTAAAGATGGTGACTAAGCCAAAAAGCTCTGTTACTGAGCATATGTGTTCTCATCTCTCTCTCCCCACACTACATATTGCATTTTAACAGAGGTTTGAGGCTCACTGTGTCTACGGTACTAAAATTGAAATAGCTGCCAGTTTGGAATTGCAGTATTTGCAAAAATCAGATTTTGTAACCTACACAGATTAATGGCCTTAATAGAGCTTTTTGACTTAGCATATTCCGCAAGTACAATTTAAGTGAATTAGGTTCAGACTGAAATCTTTCTTTAGATTTCTCAGTTTTCCTCCCATTTGAAAAAAAAATGCATATGTTCTTCTATTTTTTTTCTTGGCATACTTTAAAATATTTTGAGATAGGGTTTTAGATTTTGTGAAGTGATGGAGAATACTGGAATTTGGGGTATTTTTCATCACTCTGTCGTTCCCAAGGCAGCCTATCCTTCTTGGTGTGAAAAACCCATGAAAGACTTCATTGATGTCTTATCATGGGATGTGAAGCTATTGTTCTGTGAAAATAGGACACACATCCTTTAGCTACCTTGTGACTACATCTGATGCCAGCACACACCATCCATCTTGCTAAATGAGAAACTGTTTTCCTCTGCTTAAAAAAAAGGCCTGCCCAAATCCTTTCAGGTGGAGCTCTTGTCTCACAATCAGGAGGTTGTGAGTTCAAGCCTAGGTAAAGGCAGATGTAGGGTCTCCTGCTTGGGCAGGGGGTTGGACTAGATGACCTGCAAGGTCCCTTCCAACTCTGTAATCTGAATCTGAATCTTTCTCACGAATGAGATGGAATAGTCAAGTATGAAAAACAAAAACAGTCAATTGTTAAGAACACATGCTTGGCATTTTTAAACAAACATTCTATATATTCTTTTCAACAGAAAAAGAAGACGAGCAAATTACCGTCAGCTTTTGGAACGGCAAGAAAGCCAAAGTTCCATTAGGCCTCGCTTTGTGGATTTCTTCAGCGCAGTGGGAGAGAATTGTAGAGAGGATCCATATGCCCTACACAAGCAGGAAGCAGTTTGAGAGGCCACTTCACAGGCCTGGCTACTACAATTGTTCACATGGAACTATTCCAACTTGTGCTTCGGGTGATTTCCAAAGATGCTGGTGCACACGTTGCTGTTTTGTCCGTCCTTGCTGTAGTGATTTTCATCACACATGCTTATTGCCTAGACACAGGCAATGTGTCTCCTGTTGCTGCCGCTGCTACTCTGAATACAGTGGCTGGTGGACACGGCCCTCTTTAGCCGAATTAACCTCCGTAGATTTTAAAAAAGAATGCACTAGTAAGCCTACCCCACCATTCTTAGCAATAAAAGCCTCTCCCGAAGCAGAACATACTGCAGTGCTACCCAGCTCTTCCTCCTCCTCCTCCGAGTCTCAGTGTGAAAGGGAAAAAAGTAGGACCGAGAGCACAATGGTGGATCGTGCAGTGAACACAGATTCTAGTCTTTTTGAAAACCCCACCCTACAGGAAACCAGAAGACCAGAGTGGAAATACTGGAAGAGAAGCCAACCCACCTTTGTTTATAAAAGCCAAGGTACACAAGATCTCCCTTGATTGACCTCCAATAGATATCTAGAACCTGTTGATTTCGCATACAGGGTGAAAATCAGGCCACACAGTGGATTATTCAAATATTTCAACCCAAATATACTATGGCTTATATGTTGTTTAAATCAAACTATTGTGACTTAGCCTTGATTTCTTAGCATTATGTGTAAAACCCAGTCACTGTTTCATGTGGGTGTATATTAACTAATGATGGTTCACTCTGCAAGCTGGGCAGATTTAGTATGTTAAACTTGTCCTTTGTCTTTATACATATACCATAAGGGGAGGGGGAGAGAGAAAGACATTGTTTGCATCTACAGATGTTGTTTGATGCAACTCATGCTGGCTGAGGATGCTTGGAAGTGCCATAAAGTAACTTCTCAAAGATAGATTCTCCAGACTTGGCCTGCAAACCAGAGACTTTTATGAATATTACAGTGTTAATGGAAGCGAAGTACTCCATTATAGACACTTTCATATCTGATTTCGTATTTGAGAAAGGGCAAATAACCACTTATACTAGCTTGATTAGTTTTCAGGAATAACGTATCTGGATGATAGAGAGTTATCAACCATGTATAACATCTAGTTTATGAGTCTACTTCAACAGGAAAAAAAAAACAAAGAATGTTTTATGACGATGGAGCGCATTTCTACATGGCAGCTGTAAAGTAGTGACATTTTGTGCAGGAGCTGGCAAAAATCATGCCACCCTAAAAAGAACTGCACTTTCAACTCCTAATCAATAAAGAGAATAGGAATTTCATCTGAGCCATAAGTGAAGGGAAGAGAGAACTGGGATAGGGATCATTGCCTCTGGTGCTACCACAGCTACTAGAAGAAGATCCATGGGGCTCCTGCTGCCAGTTCTCCAATCCAATGGAGTCTTTCTCCCCTGCTTCTCTTGCCCACTGCAGATTTCTTCTGCCCATCATGGTTAACAAGAGAAGTGAAGAACAGGCAGCAAAATGAGGTTTTTTTGCATTAGTTCTCCTGGCATCAAAAAGAGCCACATGCCCCATTTCCCTTCTCACCGGGGAAGGGAGAAGCTGGAAACAGCTCTTCAGGTAGCATCCCAGTAATAAACTTGTAGAAAGCTTTACTGCGAGAGGACTGGCTATAGAAACCCATGGTAAAGCCATTCCCCAGTGAATTTGGTCCCCATAGTTCTCCCATTATACAGTTGTCCTCTCCCACAGCTTAGCTTCTTCCACAGTGGAGGGAGAATGGGAAGGAAGGCACCTGTACTATTGGGGGGGGGGGAAGAGCTTAAAGTTACTGCAGAGGCCCTGGCTGAAAAGCTGCTTTCGTCCCACTTCCCTTGCTCTCTAAGAGAAACCAGGATTAAGATGACCTTTTCCCGCCTCACTTGATTTGAAAAGAGAAGTAGGAAAGCCTGAAATCTACTGCTAAAATTGGGTGACCCTGAAAAGTCAAGTGGCAGGGGTTGGGGCAAAGCGTGTAGTCTCGATTGGCCAACAGGAGCAAGGCCACCCCCAGCCCAATTTACCTTGGTAGGATGCACTTGAGACAGACCAGATAGCATGACTTGTTCTGGGAAAAGCTAAAAATGGCCCCTTAAAAGGCAACTGCAGACAGCCTTTTGATGGGTCAGAGGTGAGTTGAACACGTCACCCATACATATCCTTTAAATCTTTATGCTGAAGCTTTGCCAACTCTCTCTTCACAATTGGAAGATAGCATTCCAGCCATGGCATATTTTTTCTTTGCAAAAGCTGCTTCTGACCCTTTGGCTAAGTTTGGAAGGAGCTCCATAGAACCCTCTTCAGCTGACAAGTCAAAGTTGATTTTCATTTCATTAGGAAAAGGATCTCAAAGCCAAACCATAGGTAAGGTTTCCAACAGTGCAATCTCTAACATGGCTGCTGCGGTAATAGAGAGGTCAGTTTTCACCTTGCCTGTATACATGCAAAATACACAAAGTTAACAAATGCCAACAAATTTCCTACTGAAATCCAGAGGTATATTAAAGCAGGTCAGTACTAGGTGGTTATATATTATCATGCTGTCAGTCAGTTCATGCGCCTACATATTTTGGAATGCATTCAGTATTTAACTTTTTTGTATGTGATAAAGAGTTCTTTGGTATAGGCAGTTCTGCCAAAATTGTTTCTAAGAGCATAATATTAAACCAATTTTTCATTTTCCATTATTTCACTGAAAATAGTCATTGAAGTCAACTAACAATTTTCCATTTTCCATGACTTCACTGAAAATAGTCATTGAATTCAACAAACAAGCAAAAGCCAAGTATTTATGCGCTGTGGTGGCGCTGTGGTTAGAATGCGGTAGTGCAGGCTAATTCTGCCGACTGCCGACTGTCAGCAGTTTGGCGATCAGTAAAATGAGGACCCAGATTGTTGGGGGCAATATGCTGACTCTGTAAACTGCTTAGAGAGGGCTGTAAAGCACTATGAAGCAGTATATAAATCTAACAAATAAATAAATAAAATAAATATATAAGTCTAAGTATTATTGCTATTGCTATTTCTAAGAGAATGCCACCAAGGGAACAATGTTACTGATAGTCTAATTTTATTTATTTATTTATTTATTTTAGTGTTCTTATATGCCGCCCTACTCCCTGGGGACTCAGGGCGTCGAACATGTAAAGAACAACTATAAAAAAATAGTATCAATAAAAATAATAACAGTTTAAAAATTTTTAAAAACATTTAAACCATACATTCATGGGGGAGGCCTAAGATATTAAATGGTCTCCAATCATCCCGCCTGCAGGAAGAGCCATGTCTTAATGGCTTTTCGGAAGGCCAGCAATTATTTCACGTTAATAGCCAATCAAGCTAAAGCAGATTCATGGGGTGGATAAATACCCTTTCTATGCATTAAAGTACTTAAAACAGAACTAGTAATATGGCTGAGCTCACACATTATGCTAAGTGACAAATCACATTATGATTTGCAGGGCTCATCTATCACGCCCTCCTCATGGATCTCAGATACTCTGCTTGTGGATTTCTGACATTTTGTAGAGTCAAGTTTCTTTTTCAACCTTTCAGTCTATAATTGTTATAATATCATCTATAGGAGCCAACATTGTCAGTAGCAGCTGCAGAAAAGAAAGAGCTGACAACAAAGCCATTTCATCCACAGATGGATTTCCACCAATTCTGTACAACCACAGTGCTATATTTGAAACCATTGAACAGTCTCATCAAAGGCATCTTTCGATGAAGAAAATCTTGAGCCATGGAATTACTAGCTCATCATGGGGAGGTTAATTATGTATAGAATTGCTACCCCCTTTTTCTTTCAGGAATTCAAGATGGCACTAAACAGTAGCACTGTTTATAAGATTCTCTTAGCTATTCCATAAGTTCTTCTTGCCATAATACCGAAATCCTGAACAACACCAGGGTAAAGTAATTTTGAAGTAACTGTTTTTTTTAAATTTGAGACTAGTCATGCCACAAAAAAATAAAAGGGAATCAAATTGATATGCTCCTGGCCAAAAGGCTTTGTACTAAACATTAGATGCTGATGAGTGTAATGGATTTAGTCATTTATCTTTAGCCAGAATGTACTGTTTGTTCTATCTACAGAGAAGCAGAATAAAATTACTTTGCCCTACTCTACTCCAATAGTGCCAGAATTTTAGGTGAACAAAACACAGAGCAGAATCAAGTGTTCATAAGAAAGCAATATCATTCTCACAATTTATTAGGTACAAAGAATCACACAGCACAAAAGTAAAAATACATTCATGATTCAAATTGCAGCAAATGTTAATCAAGTTCAAGCTATAACAGTTAAAAAGTAAGATAGAGCAGAATACTCAACAAAAGGGTAAATATATTACTTATGAAAATATGACACTTCAGACATTGAAATTGATTTTAATTGTCATTGTTAGAAGGCGATAAATGAAAAACCAGATTTACACTTTCTCCTGGCTGAACATTTACTAGGTGTGCTTCTTTGATTGTGTCATCATATGAAGTTGTGTTGATTATGTATGAGCCAGGTGACACTTCAATGAGGATCTCCTGCAATGAACAACAAAAAAATACCCATCGATTTTAAAACACAAAAACAAACTTCTGCATCAGGAGGATATTGTTCTTAACAAATGAATTAAGTTTAGCAGCATTGTGTGAAAAGAATTTACTCTATTGATCAATCTATCTGAGCTGAAATATGTTAGTTAAAATCTACTGGAGAAAGATAGTAACAGTTCATCAGAGATTAAAGCAGCAATTGTCCTGGCAAGTACATTGTTGAGTTTTCAGTCCCAAATCTATTATGTTATATTCCAATCCATTGTGTCACCCATAAATATTACATGTTTGTTTCAAGAAATCTTTCAATCTGTATACTTTATAGCATGATATTCAATACCTTGCAAGTAGACATTTATTGAAGCAATACAAGATTTCCTCCCTCTCTTCTCTTGATTTTGAAAGTTTGTCTCAGTGTGTGTGTATTTGTGTGTGCAAATGAAAATTATTGTATCTGCAATTTTGTGGACAGATATAAACTGGTAAAGAACTATACAGAAAATGCAAAAAGCATTAGCCTTAACAATCCAGCTCTCAGTGATTCTAGTCATTGGGATGAGTGGGTGCTCCATCACTGGAGGTTTTCAAGAAAAGATTGGACAATCATTTGTCCAGGATGGTATAAGGACTTCTGCCTTGATCAGGGAATATATCTCCAAGATCCCTTCTAGCCCTATGATTCTATGACTCTAGTCTGCATGCCTAATTGCAAGGAACATTAGAAAATATGATTTAGCAATAACCAGATGGCCATAGATTCCCCATCACGCAATTTAATGCAACTTGATACTTGCTTCTGATACAGATGGCTGTGCTGGAATTAAAGCAGTTGGTTCAGTTTTGTGATGTTCAGGCTTTTCCACTCCTGGAACATTTTGCTTTACCACTATTGGAGCATTTTTCTTTTCCTAGAGAAAACACATTATAGCTTTCAAGTCTGGAAGTGACTAAGTTCAGGCTATATATCAGCCATCATAAATAACACTATGCAGGAGTAAATGCCAGAAGGTATAATAAGGACACCCATCAAGAATTGGGGGTAAGCATAATTTTGCAAAAACAATGTGCTCAGCGATATCTCTCTGACCTCCCTCATAATTTCTAGGGAAAGAAGAATGTGGCATCATATGATGGAAGGTCCAATGACTCATTCACCCAATTCTAGTTTTTAAAATCCTGGCTAAAGAGAATACATGGAAAGCTCCATTGCCCTTGAATACACAATTCTGCCTTTGAGGAAAGCAACAATGCCTGGAATGCACTACCTGACTCTGTGGTTTCTTCCCCAAACCCCAAAAACTTTAACCTTAGACTGTCTACAGTTGACCTCACCCCATTCCTAAGAGGTCTGTAAAGGACGTGCATAAGCGCACCATTGTGCCTACCGTCCCTGTCCTACTGTCCTATTGCCTAATTTACCTGTACCTAATCTGCTAATGTTTATGTTTATACCAATACCTGCTATCTTGTACATGTTTGACAAACAAACAAACAAACAAACAAACAAATAAAATAAAATATTCAGGACACTTACCTCATCTTCAAATGCTCTTAGCAAATTTTGAGATGCTTCCCTGCTGTGGTAGCGAAAAATATGTTCAATTTCATTCTCGTTAAACTGAAGTGGTGGTACTGAACAGTAGTAATTCTAGAGGAAAGTTGTTGATGAAAAAGGGATTACTAAACCCACTTTGTGTACATGAAACAATTTAAAGTATGTGTGGGGTTCAAAGCAACCCTCCACATTCACCCCTCTATTTAAATCCATGTTGTTGTTTTAATGCTCAAAGCCAGACTTGTCCTGTTGAGACCTGATGCGCAACAGTCTCCTTGGCTCTGCTTTCACTTTCTGCCTTCAGAAGAGCAAATGAAAAAGAAGCTTGTTTATTTATTTACCTAACTTATATGCCACCCATCTCGCCAAAGTGTCTCTAAACCAGAATTCATTTCTGTAATAAGACACTTGCATCCTACTCTACAGAGCCGGATTCTTCTTCTTGAAATGAGAACAATGATCCATTATCTCTGGAGTCCATATCTATCTATCTATCTATCTATCTATCTATCTATCTATCTATCTATCTATCTATCTATCTATCTATCTATCTATCTATCTATCTATCGTCTATCTATCGTCTATCTATCTATCTATCTATCTATCTATCTATCTATCTATCTATCTATCTATCTATCTATCATCATCATCATCATCATACAGTATATATGCAGTTCAAAATGCTGGAATGATGGAACAGGTAGGAAATGCAACTAAAACAGCTACATCAAGGCCTTAGAAATGCTTAAAGAGGGGCCTGAAACTGTATGGGTAGCATCTGCTAAACTTTTCTGAAGGCAAAATGAACAGAATACCAAAACTAAACAAAGAATTCTAGGCTCTTGTATCTCACAAGAAATAATATAGAATACAAAATAAAATATATTTATATCCTGCATTTTCTTCCAAGCAATGAATTTTCTAATACAGCTAGCAGAAGTGCACACAAATGAAACAGAAGTTTGTCCTCAAGAAAAGAGGGATTGTGTTATTTTATTTCGCAAGTGATAGTTTAACATAATACATCCTGATTTTCTCAGAAATTAAATTGTAACTGTTACTGTTACTTGGTTGGGATTGTACTTGCTCATGTTAGATTC
Source organism: Diadophis punctatus similis (assembly GCA_023053685.1). NCBI lineage: Eukaryota > Metazoa > Chordata > Lepidosauria > Squamata > Dipsadidae > Diadophis > Diadophis punctatus. Next base: position 238,045,647 of record JALIGW010000001.1, on the reverse strand, counting down.
TCAAAGGGTTGAGTCAAGATCACCAGTCTTTTCAGCATATAGTAAGTCACAGATCCCCTCTGAAGGGTTGAAGAATATTTGGGACAAGATGGAAGATGCTACAGAGACTACAGGTGAAATAATTAAAAACAACTTTTGCCTTCCCTCTTTCAAGGGCCTCTCCTGGGTCTCAGCCTTTTTTGTGAATGGGAACAGACTAAGCTTTCACTAAGAAAAGGCCAAGCCTAAATTTAGCACACAGAAAAACCCATCATAGAAGAACCCCTTTATGTCAGAATTGCATTTTGCCTCTTTATAGAACTGGTTACCTCGCACACTGCAGAGATACAGGCCAGGTGTTCAGCAACTGCAGCAAAAGCAACTTCAAGGGAAACATCAGCATCTCCCTGCTGTCAAAAACAAAATGTTACTATAAAATGTACATGCAGAGACACATGATGTAAAGAAAAAAAATAAGATATTATGATACAGAAACAGCCCTTCAAAATAGGAGGCCAACTACATATGGCTTGATACTCTGGCACATCATTAATATATAGTCTCTTTTAAAATGCTACTCAGTGTTGCATCTTGTCGCTTTGTCAGGTTTATATGCAGATATTGATATGCTAAGTATCTGTCTGTTTTATTGAAGGTTTCTGCCTCATCTAAACCCTGTCCTTAGCTATATGGCCAAGATGATGTGATTATTTATTTAGAAGAGGAACTGTGTAGAAAGTAGCAGGTAGCAGAAAATACAGAGGGTCCGTCCATGAGAAAGTCTCCTGTATGGATGAATCTCTGAGATATTTAGTGTAGCAACAACATTTAGAAAGAAAATAGCCCAAATCCTTTTGCAATGAATGTAACAGTAGTCTTGAATGGTAGAGCTATTGATAATCTTGCTGGGTACTTAATGAGAACACCTGGAAGTCAGGAACAGTCTGTAGTTTGATGCATCAGTTCCAAATCTGGCTGAAGTCATTTCTTATGGTGTCCCCCACACAAACCTAGTTAGAAATGAAAAGGTATCCTATGCAGCTATCGTGTACCCCTAGCTCTTGAGGCAAATGTAAAAATTCACACAAAATGTTTTAAGTTGGAAATAGTATTCATTTCTATTCGTTGAAATGTTTTAGCTGCTTCTCATGACACTTTTCAAACCAAAACAAACTACTAGCATTGCTCGCTATGAGACATAGCATTTTCTTCCTTTATATAAGAAAAGATCCAATTTGGTCCAGTGGTTAAAGCACCAGACTAGAAACCAGAAGACTGTGAGTTCTAGTCCTGGTTTAGGTCCAAACCAGCTGAGTGACTTTGAGTCAGTCACTCTCTCTGAGCCCAATCCATCTCAGAGGACTGCTGTTGTGGAGAAAATAGGAGGAGGGTGGAGTATTAGAGAGGTTTGCTGCTTTGAGTTGTTTATAAAAATAATAAAGGTGGGATATCAATCAATCAAACATAAACCTTGTCTGCAGGACAAAGAACTGGAATCCAGGTACAGGCCCTAAGGTTTATTGGTTAAAACCAACCAACCCTTACCCGAAAGGTCCTGCTTTGGTGATGAGAAGGTAGGTGCCAGTACAATTTCCGTTTTTTTGCTCGCTCCAGAACTTGCCGAGAAAGTGATGCTGTACGCTGCATGCGATGGTTCACATTTAGTCCATGGAATGCCATTCCTTGAATTCAAGCCTTAAAAAAACCAGAAAAGTTGCTCAGTCAGTCAAGAACAGCAATGCTGGAGAAAAGACTAGGAGACAAGGGAGAACTGTATTGCCTAGCTAGCCAACTCTCTGACTCCTTCTCTCCTTCCACCAGTTTTCCACCATAAATGTTATTCTACCTCACTTGCAAGGATATATTTCCCAATCCGCCCCGAGTCCCTCGGGAGTTGGGCGGCATATAAGAATAACAAAATAAATAAATAAATAAATAAAATAAATAAATAAATCCGTCATTTCTCATCTTCAAACTCTTTCCTCAAGCCAGCCTTCTCTCAATACAAGTACTTTTCTTTAACAAAAGATTACAAAGTTATCAAGACAAGAAGAAAAAATAACTTGGTATACTTCAGACACACAAAATTCACTATGATTCTCAAAAATGTTGGCACAAAAATGACCAGGTTTGGGACTTGCTGAGGCCTGCTGCAGGGGTGAAATGCTACCAGTTCGGCTGGGTCTGGGCATAGCGGTAGTGGCGGCTGCCGGTGGCTTGGAGAACCGGTAATGGCGGCAGTCCGAGGCTCTGCCCACCTGCCTGGATGTTGCCATTTTGTTGTTTTTAACCCTCTGCACATGCGCAAAGTGTTCTGCACATGCGCAGAGGGTGAAAAAGCGTGCGAGCGGAGCAAGGGTGAAAAAGCACGAGAGAGAGAGAGAGAGAGGAGCGCGCGCACACAAAGCGCACACTTCCGAACCGGTAGGGAAGGTAAGTAGATTTCACCACTGGTTTATAGAACTTTTCTTCACCATTCCTGTTTGTTCACCTTCTTTTCCTGCATATAAAGAGAGAACTATGCTGGCAAGAAAGAAAAGTTGTATCTGCCACTTGCCCTCTCCCCACTGCTAAGCAAATCAGCCGAAGTGACAAGGAGCAAGAGAGCTACTGACAATCGCCTGTTCAAGGCTACTGTATATTTTTGCTACTTGATATAAATCAGCTATGATTCAAAGACACAGCCCCATGGGACTCCATTTTCAATTAACCACAGTTTAATATTATTTCTGAACTGAGCCCTAATTAATTAGGTGTAATTAATACTCTTTCAAGAACAGATACAGATGCTCAGAACACTAAGCTGTTTCTATCGTCTTTGTACTTTCTTGATAATGTAAACATAATACAATTCGTATGTTATCACTACATGTATGATACAATACTGCTAGCCAACAACAGTGGTTGGTAAACTTTGATTTATACTTTAGTGTTGCATAAGTCAATCATTATTTATTCAGTAAGCCATGGCTGAAATAAGCTATGGCTTAGTTGGTACATCTGAATCAGGCCTAAAAAGGAACAGAATTAACTGTTAATCAAACTTGAAATATACTCCAGACTGAAATAGTCGCTTTAGGTTTTGGCCCTAAGTACATTTTGCTTGGAAGCACCCCCATTAAAATCAGGAAAAAACTTTTCTCAGATACGTATCCTGTTACACTTTTTTCCACATTATATCTTCCGGAGGAAATGCCTTTGTTACCAGTTTTGACTTTTGGGATACTATGTGTAACCAATGCATTACACTGGTAGAATTGAAAAAAGTTACAGTGCATCTCAGTTGTGGGTACAGCTGAATTTATCAAAAGAATACACTGAAACTCTCCTTTGTGGCCTCAATAGGCATCCAAGCCTTGCACCTGTTATTTTGAAACGTGACCAAGTCCTACAAACGTAGGGCAGGGTAGGAGCTCCTATGTTTAGACAGTTCCATGCAGACATTATAATGCAACTGTTGGAACTTTACAAGAATGCCATTTTAAATGCTGATTACCCAGAAAAAGAATGCAGCTAGTTCCTGACATTATAAAAAATTGTCAATATGTAAACCTACCCTGAGTGTCAATCTCTCCTGGAAACCCAACATACAAAATGTTACAATGTAGGACAACGAAATACAATTATGGGTAGTAACCAATTTGATTGGCAAACTTCTAAAAGAGGAATCGCTTTCTTCATTGTAGAGGGTCCACCTAGGCAATTTCCGACACCCCCCCTCCCAAGCTAATTACTGTTGGCTAGTTGTAATACAGTATAACCAAAGGACGCTAATGGGGCGAAGGTCGAATAGACTATTAAACGACCTTCACTCAAAAAGAACACATGCGCCATCTGCTGGCAGCCTTAGGAACTTACCACCGATACGCGCCCCCGAAGACGGCACCGCTAGACAGAAGCTGTGAAGTATAGCAAAGGAACGGAAATGAAGGAGTAGAGCGCTTATCTCCTCCACAAAAGCCACTTTCCCCAGGAAATGCTTGCTTGTCCTTTTCAAATGACAAACGATTGAACAAGAACTACACGACGTCACCAAGGACGGCTACAAGAAACGGCTAATTTCCTCAAAAATTCTATCCAGAGCCAATGGCTACTTGTAGCCGCGGCCCGGGCGAGGAGGGAGGGGCGTTGGTTTCGCGGAACAGCCATTCGTGGCGTCACGGTCCGCCTTCTTCCTTTCGGAAGCTGCTTGGCGGTGAAATAATAGGAAATAGTAGCTGCTTTACGGTCTCGGGGATCAGTTCTACTCTCTTTGAATTCAGGGTATTGGCCCGCGTGATCGATACGGCAAGAGAAGGCGCGACCCCCGAGTGCTACTATTTATGCCAGAGGGGCTTCGGGCTGGAGATGCAAAGATGCAATTACCTGTTGGATACCGGCTTAGTAGATACTTAGGAAGCCACGTGTTTAGGATTGAGGTCTTGAATTGGTTCGGCGGAATGACGGCTCGGCCGCAATAACGGATGCACTTTGCAAGTCTCTGGTTAGACTAAGACGATATCCTCGCGTTTACCGTGCTATTCTGTGCATATTTAAGCGGAGGTGATGTGTCCTTGCTTGTTCACTTCGTAGTGAGCACGTGTTCCTGCCGCTTCCTTGCCATCCTCCAAAAAGCAGGGAGGGAGCGAGCGAGCGAAGAAACGTCCCTCCGGCAACAAACAGAAAAGCCTTATAGTTCATTTGAAGAAGCCCAAAGAAAAGTAGGGACAATAATTACAAGCCTTTCCTATCAGTTCCTGAGGTGTGTTAGTGTCAAAAATTAGTTACTGGACGTGCTTTCTAAAGAGCCAATGCCCCGGAGGGAATTCGTTTAAATATTGGACTGTTAGGCTCAACACTAGGCACTTCTAAGCAAGTATGTTGTAAAATGGGTGCTGAACAGAGTTGCTGAGTCTGCCCCCTTTAATTATTAAATGGTAAGTTTAATATGTGAAGGAGCCGGGCTGCAAAACCCATTGGACCACTAGATGGCAGAAAGATACAAAAAAAAATCTTTCTGCCATCTGTTGGTGGTCTCGAGTTTTTGAACCGGGGAACTGTATTCTAAAGTGGCTGTAAAACGTCATCTGCAAATGGTGACATTTAGCACTGTATGGTAATTTGGTGGTAGATTTAGCAACGTGGGAGCTCAGTTCTCGTAATATCTGTTAAATCATCCTTTCTACTAAGGCTGTCTCCACCAGCATGTTAAGTCATCATCTATAAACCACAATTGTTGGGTCCACACACAATTTGTCCTGCCAGAAACGAAACACATTTGAGCTTAGCCTGATGAATTTATATTATCTTATACTATTTGCTTTAACCTCTCCAGATTTTTTTTTTAAGTTGGCTTTGAGATGAGAGCTAATTTAAACCGTTTCCCCATGGACTCTGGCTCAGTTCACATATCTTCATTCTTGGCTTTTAGCTTAGTGTGTTCTAGCCAGTTGTTGTTTATTTAGTAAACTAAGAGGCATGAGAGCCAGTGTGGTGTAAGAGTTAAGATGTTGGGTTGGCACTGTGGATTTTTGTTCCACCCATTGTTACATAGCTCATTGGGTGACTTTGGGCAAGTCACTTTCTTTGTCTCTGCCCAGTCTACCTCACAGGATGGTGTTGGAGGAAAAATGGAACAGGGAGTGTTAATGTATTACCTTGAAACAAACAATTGGAATACAAATCTAAACAAGCCAAAACTTAGGTCAGCCATGTCCAACCGTGGCAACTTTTAAGACCTGTGGACTTCAACTCCCAAAATTCCCCAACCAACCATGCTGGCTGAGGAATTCTGGGAGTTGAAGTCCACAGGTCTTACAGTTGCCAAAGTTGGACATCTTTGACTTAGGGTGATGTTTCAAGCAAGGCATATTCTCCCTTTTACTATCTGTTTGATTTTTGTGTTGGGATTTTCTTTCTTTGTGCTTTCCCTCAGCCAAAAGCCAAAAACATTATCTATTTGCATCTGGGTAGAGAGGAAAGAAAGATATGAAAATAATTAAGCAATATTTTTTGCAACCAGAAAATTGGCCAGGATCACTCTGGAATATTACATCATCATTCCTATTCTGAAAAGGTGGTGGTCGCCCTCTGCTTATGTTCTTTTCCTTATTGATTCTGGATCTTTTAGAATTAATTTATTTATTTATTTACATCCCACCTTTATTATTTTTATAAATAACTCAAAGCGATGAATATATTCACATTTCCTCCTCCTATTTTTCCCACAGCAACAACCTTGTGAAGTGGGTTGCTGAATTTGCTATCCTGATTTATCCATGCCAGGGTAAAGAAGTCCAGGCTTTCTGGCTACTCCCACCCCACACTTCTGTAGATGACTCAGGTATCAGGTATAGACTTCCCTTTGGGTTTTTTAGGACCTAAGAATTGAACCATACTTGAAAGACTGAAACCTGAAAGGTTATGTCACCATAAAGCATTTAAGGGAATGGAAGATTCATTTGTTAGCTGTTCTGTTGTTTATACTGTAAGGATTTTAAAGATTTGTTTAGATACAACCAGGGTCAAACCCAGCTAATCTCTTTGCTTAATCCCAAATTGACCCCCCCCCCCAAGAAAAAGTCCCCCTATAAGCCCATCTAAACCAAAGAATAGAAGATTCCTCACCAACTCACAACGTAGCCCAAGGGCAGTCCTAACAAGGGAGCTGCAACTTAGAGAAACCCCAACGTTCCATCTTCTTATCAGTTGATAGCCTCAACATTCCATCTCCTTAACAACTACAGTATATTCCTCAGCTTTGCTGTCCTCCTGGAAGATCCATTATGTCTAACAATAGAACTCACTTCAGGTACACTGCCCACTTCCCCAAACTGGCCAGCAAATCAGATCCTTAGGATTTCCCACTTTATAGCTCTTGACTTTCTATAATGCTTTCCCCTTATTTTGAGTTTAAAACAGATGCCCAAGGATTCCTGCAATAAACGTTCTTTTCAGCGCTGTGCTCCTCCTTCAAACTAAATCCATGACAAAACTAAGGTCCAGAAAGAAGACAGCAACTGAGTTTACTCTTGGTTCATAGCCACTTTGTTTTAATTTACTGTACATTGTCAATAAACACCTCAACGTTTGGACTAACATTTATTTCACAAATTGTTTGTTTATTTATTTATTTATTTATTTATTTATTTATTTATTTATTTATTTATTTATTTATTTATTTATTTATTTATTTATTATTGGTTCTTCTATGCCGCCCTACTCCCGAGGGACTCAGGGCGGCATACAGCATTGTATAAGAACACCAAATAATAAACCATAAATGAAAATTTAAATTAAATTGAATTTAATTGAAATTGAAATTCAAAATAAATTGAAATCATAATGTGGTTTATTTGGTTTAGCATAATGTATATAATCAACCAATTGTGGTTTGTAAAGCATGTTTATAAGATAGTACAATGTGTGAACTTAGTTTTAGCATAGAAGCATTTCAAACAATGTTGGTTCATTATAAAAATTATGGTGTGTAAACTATACTGAGAGTAGAGTAGCAAACTATAAGACAAGGCTTTGGAAACGTTAATCATTTTTTTAATTTCAGAAAGTTGTTTAAACTTCTTCAACTTGAATCACATCTGTAACTTTTATCCCTGCTCCCAAGGAGTATTTATTTATTTATTTATTTATTTATTTATTTATTTATTTAATAGTTCTTACAGGCCGCCCAATCCCGTGGGACTCAGGGCGGCTTACAGCAGAGGTCAGAACTACATCTTAAAATAACATCTAAAAAACATATTGCAATATAAAAATCTATTCATAATTGGGGGTCATCTCTTCACCCCGCCTGCCGGAAGAGCCATGTTTTTACTGCTTTGCGGAAGGCCAGTAGGGTGGGGATAGTCCGGATCTCTGGCGGGAGTTGGTTCCAGAGAGATGGGGCTCCCACAGAGAAGGCCCTCCCCCATGGGCCCGCCAGCCGGCATTGTTTGGCAGACGGGACCTGGAGGAGGCCCTCTTTGTGGGACCTCACTGGTCGTAGGGAGGAGTGTGGCAGGATGCGGTCCCGAAGGTAACCTGGCCCTGAGCCATGTAGGGCTTTAAAGGTCAAAACCAACACCTTGAATTGTGACCGGAGACCAATGGGCAACCAATGCAGCTGGCGGAGAATGGGTGTTACGTGGGTGTATCTCGGTACACCCACCACAGCTCGCGCAGCTGCATTCTGTACCAATTGTAGTCTCCGGATGCTTTTCGAGGGTAGCCCCATGTAGAGCCCGTTACAGTAGTCAAGCCGTGAGGTGACAAGGGCATGAGTGACTGTGAGCAAAGCCTCCCTCTCCAAGTAGGGTCGCAATTGGTGCACAAGCCGAACCTGTGCAAAGGCCCCCCTAGCCACAGCTGAAAGATGTTGCTCCAATTTAAGCTGTGGATCTAGGAGGACACCCAAATTGCGAGCCCGTTCTGAGGGAGTCAATTTTTCTCCCCCAAGAACCAAGGGTAGCAATGCATGTCAGATTTTTTTTTTAAAAATGTTAACATACCATGTTTGGTAACCAGGGATGGCCTGCTTATTTATTTTTAGATCTAGATTGGAACTTCAACTTTGCTTACATATATACTACTATAATGGAATATTTGAATATTTTTGCATATTATATTTAACTGAAGATTATTCAGAAAATATTAAACAATATTCAAAGTTATAAAGGTAGTCCTCAACTTATAACCATTCATTTAGTGACAATTCAAAGGTAAAACGGCACTGAAAAGTGACCATTTTCCACCCTTAACTGTTGCAACATCCCTGTGGCCAAATGATAAAAATTGGAAACTGGCATGTATTTATGATGGTTGCAGTGTCCCGGGGTCATGTGATCACCTTTTGCGACCTTCTGACAAGCAAAGTCAATGGGGAAGCTCAGATTCACTTAACAACTGTGTTACTAACTTAAAAAACTCTGGGATATTCAACTGTGGCAAGGAAGGTCATAAAATGGCAAAACCTCACTTAACAACTATCTTGTTTGGCAACAGAAATGTTGGGCTCAGTTGTGGTTATATGTTAAGGACTATCTATGCCTGGTAACTCTTTGTTTAAATAGTTTTAATTAGTAAGCTAACAGGATCTTTGGACTGTTAATGACATTTCTGCCCCACTGTTGAAAGACTTGCATCCATGTGCAACAATCCACATTATGAACATTTAAGTTATTCAGAGTAACAGAGTAACAGAGTTGGAAGGGACCTTGTAGGTCATCTAGTCCAACCCTCCCTTGCTCAAGCAGGAATCCCTACATCATCATCCGTACATTCACACTTTGGCATCTTTGTCTGTCATTGCTTGTTATAACAGCAGACACCCTTACAGCCTCTGCTCTGAAAACTGTTATTTGAGTATACGAGGCTGTTTGTTGGATTGAGAAGCCATTATTTTGCTACCCAAAACAATTATTCTCTCTAAAGCTCATACAGGTGATCAGACTCCTTAGCAATTAAGAAGCAGAATCAGGCTTCTACATAGAGAACATCACACGAGGCATAGAAGAAATACTGCTTAAAAGAAAATGTCTCAAGTTAAAAAAACACATATCTCAAACTACCATATAGAATATTAAATATGTAAAAGGGGAGAAGAAAGAACAACTTATCCTATCTTCAAGTGGCACATCAGACAGAATGAAAAGATAAGTGAAGGCTTATCTAAATAAATCACATAATTAGGCTAATTGCACCTGTTTGCACCTGAGACACACAGCCTTTCACCACCACAGAATTTAAATACATGTCTAATTCCACTCCTGTCTTTGTTGCCTCTTTTCCCAATCATTGCAGGTCACTTAACTTCCTTTAAAGGTCACAAAGCCTAGCATATTTATATGTCTTGAGATTGTACTTGGATTATGGGAAAATGCTTCTTTAACACTGGTACAGTTAAGGATGATTTAAGGCAGTCTCACTCAGACATGGGGGGAAAAGGCAAAATCATGTTGGAAGGCCATAATTGTGCTATGAACTGAGCTGAAGAAACTTCCTGGATGAGAAGCAAAACATTTTCAAGGAAAAAAACCAAGAAAGTTCAGCTGCCTTTTGGAAAAGCACCTTTGGAACAACCCTGACCAGAATGATTAAGAATCTCCATAAACATAATTGTGTTATGATTAAGTGTAAGCACATTGTAGCATGATACAATACATATACTTAGCCATTTTTCATTGGTTCTCTGCTAGGTGCATAGGCTCCCTACATGATGCAGAAGTTTCAGTTGTTGAGTTTCTAATCACAAAGTCTAAACCTGGAAGAACAAACTCCCATTTTAGATTATTCTCTGTTCCCAGGAGAGTGGAGAGAGAGCAAATGGATGCATCAAACATCATGATCAGGTGAAAAGGAAAAAAAATGAAAATGGGTGAAGAAGAAAAACATTTTTAAGCCTGCTCAAGCCACCATAATACTTTTATATTTTATTCAGTGGAAGAGGATTAATTTTAAGGGAATATTTTAATTCTTCACCCTAAACCAGTGATGGTGAACCTATGGCACGCGTGCCACAGGTGGCATGCGGAGCCATATCTGCTGGCACGCGAGCCGTTGCCTAGCTCAGCTCCAGTGCGAATGTGCACGCCGGCCAGCTGATTTTTGGCTTGCATGGAGGCTCTGGGAGGCTGGCTTCCGGAGGGCGTCCGGGGGGACGGGGGAGGGTGTTTTTGCCCTCCCCAGGCTCCAGGGAAGCCTCTGGAGCCTGGGGAGGGCAAAAAATGGGCCTACCGGGCCCACCAGAAGTTGGGAAACGGGACATTTCCGGCCTCCAGAAGGCCTCCGGGGGGCGGGGGAGGCCATTTTCACCCTCCCCAGGCATTGAATTATGGGTGTGGGCACTCGCGCATGTGCGATAGCGCGCACGCATGCACTTTCGGCACCCGAGGAAAAAAAGTTTCGCCATCACTGCCCTAAACTATACACCATGGTTCACAAATACCTGAATTCAGATGCTGTGTGAGTCAAGTACAAAGGGAATTCAGTGACTTGCAGTTGTAAGCATGCCCTTCTCTAGGGCAGGTACCGTACACTTAGGCATAGTGCGATTTGTTTAATTGGGGCTTAGTATGTTATGTGAACTGTAGTTTGTAAACTCTGCCTAGAGAATGGCTGGTGAAAAAAATTTCAGACATAACTAATAATGCAGTATTTATATCTCTCCTCTGGTGTGGCTGGATAATTTGGAATTCTGCAGAGGAATGAAGAATGAATTCAAGGTCTTCTGGTAAATGTGTATTGCACAATTTAACCTTGATTCATTTTCAAAGTGGCTTCACTTGTAACAAATTTATAATTATTACTTAAAAGCACAATAGTTGATTTATGATAGTGATAGTTTGGGGTAATAAATGTTATCCAGGATTACATTTTGCAGGAGATAGTATTTGATGACAAAGATTCCCAGCTAGTTTCACTGTGAAGAATCGGTTGTAGATCACTCTGGCATCTGCCTGTTGTATTGCCCCTCACTCTTGCTTCCCCTTTAGGCTGCTGCTCAGTTGCCCTTTATATAATTCATTTTGAGTTGCAGCTTTGCCCTTTCACCACTTTGGAGTAACTCATCAGATCCTTCTCAAAGCCTAAAGCAGTCCTTCTCAATTATTTTCTGTTACGCCCCCGCCTAGGAAGAAGTAAACATTTTGCGCCCCCGCAACACTCTGCCGCCGGGACGATTGTTTGCAATATTTGGCACGTTTTCGCTGAAAAAACTCAAGTGGCTTATCAGCGTGATTGGGGTGTAATGTGTTTAAGTGACGCCTTAATTTATTTGGCTTCATGCTGTCCGCTGCCAACATTTTTAGACACAGTAAACATACCGGTCTTTCCTCGTCTCCCACCGTAGTCACAGTGAAGCCAAGCGCTACATACGCTTCGTCATATTTCCTCGTCTTAGCTTTCAGGAGACTTACGTTTGTCTCATTATCTCCGTCTCTCTCCTCCTTTCTTTTCATCCGTTAAATATTTTCCATGGTGTTTGTTATCTGCACTTCATATCTCCTGCTCTGTGCTGTGTGCTATTGTTTGGTGCAAAAAAACCCTACTCCCTGAGGCAAAAAAAAGCACGTTCCCTGGGGTCATGCGCCCCCCTGGCATTGCTCCGCGCCCCCTCCCAGGGGGGCCCGCCCCACTATTTGAGAAGCACTGGCCTAAAGAAACCCTTTTTGTATGTGAGACAGATTGAAACTTTCCTTGTATATTGGAGTCAATCCTATAGTGCAGGGGTGTCAAACTTGATTTCATTGAAGGCCACATCAGGGCTGTGTTTGACCTTGGGTCGGGGTAGGCATGGCCAGGGTGGGCATGGCCAGCTCGACATCATTTATGGTGGCCCAAACGCTCTGCCAGAGAAAACTGGCTGCCGAGCTCCATTTTCAGCTGCGACGGTCTCCTGCAATCCTCTGCCAGTGAAAATGGAGCTCGGGAGGGCCACATGCAGCCCTCCTGAGTTCCATTTTTGCTGGCAGAGGCACTGCGGGCCGGCCCTTCGCTGTTTCCAGGGCAGCTGCACAGGCCAGATCTAAACACCCTGTGGGCCGGATTCAGCCCCTGGGCCTTGAGTTTGACACCCCTGCTATAGGGGATTGGTGGAAACAGAAATGGGGAACATGTATTGTTATTGTTATTGTGTCCCCCCCGGGGTTAAATCTATGACAATTGGATCACCTGGGGTCTCATTTATAATATTTCAGTCTCCTAATATTTCAAAAGTCTAGAATATGTCCCAATTTCTGTTTATACTGTATTATCATCATGTCTGAATTGCTTCGTTAAACAGCAAGCAGCTGTTTGCCAGAGATTTATCCTATAATAAACAGCCATTTCCTGTCTCGCTTGAGAGAAGGGAGAAATATGATCAACCATGATGGTAATTTTCCAAATGCAAGACCATATTTAAATGGTTGCTGAAATAGAATTTGAATTGGAGCACCTGATGTTAGTTACAAAATCTGTAATATTTCTTATAATGAAAATACTTGAGTACCTTCAATACTGGAATTTTATTTCTGAAAAAAAATTGTGACTTCTATTTTTCAACAACCTAGCTTTGCAACCTAGCCTTTTCATTTTTTAAATATACTGCTTTTGTTTGTATATCTGATGTGTTCTTACAGGTCTGCCATGCCCAGCCTGGTACTTTCTAGATATGTTCACTTGGAGAGATATTTAATTTTTTCAGTAGTATGCATATCACAGCTAAAATAATAATAAAGACCTACCTACGTGTATGACGTGATTCCATCTACCGTATTTTTCGGAGTATAAGACACAGCTTTTTCCTCCCTAAAAGAGGCTGAAAATTTAGGTGCATCTTATACTTCGAATGTAGCTTTTTTGAAGCTTTTTTCCCCCAGCCCTAACGAGGTGCTAACGATCTTCCCGGCTTCCTATTCCCTCCAAAGAAGGTTTTTTCCAGCCCTTTGCAGGCTTGTTTTCATTCCTACTCCTTCTGAAAAAGGCTTTTTCAGCCCTAACCAAAGGATAAAATAATGTGCTGAAGCTGACCAGACTAAGGACGCTAGCCAGATGAATACCTAGTAGGTAGATTCCCCCCCCCTATTTTCCTTCCCCAAAACTAAGGTGTATCTTATACTCCGGTGCATCTTATACTCCGAAAAATATGGTATTTTATGGCAGCCCCTAAGTGATTCCTGATAATCTCGTCATCATGTCCTCAAAGGTTTTTGTATATAGGTTTTGATGTTTCCTTATAAGTTCTCCTCTAAATACGAATTTGAGCCCTACCTTTTTAGCTTTGGAGCATAACAAGGTCATACAGTTATCTGCTAGGGTGAAAGGTAAAATATGACTGAGCCGATCCTGACAAATTTACATATGCAGTTTTCATTATAATATTACAAATGTCATTTGCTCTTACTTCCACTTGCACTTCCACTGTCGGATGTAATCTAGTTTTTAATCCTAGAATTCCCAGGGGATTCCCAGCCAAGTACTAACTAGGACCAAGTCTGCTGAGCTTCTGAGACCAGTCAGAGTCAGCTACATGCTGTCACCTGTCTAGCCAAGTCATACATGTTGGGAATGTTTCTGAGCTCCAGCTGTTCTTGCTAAGAAATAAAAGCAAGTCTATTATGAGATAAATGATATATCATTAATCATTGTTGGCTTTTAAATACGAAATGGATACAGTTGCTTCAGAAGCCAAGGCAGGCAGGATATTTTGAAGTGAATATAAATACTATGTGGAAAGCATTCAGTTGTCTGTATTTGGTTGCATGAATTCAAACAATGTGAGATGATTTTCTTCTTTTCCAACAATATCCAAGGGCAGCCTCAGGATTTTATTTATTTATATTTCACATTTCTGAACTGCCCGTCTCCCTCAAAGATGGGATACGTGTAAACTTTGTTAAGGTTTATTACCCATGATCTTGAAATGACAGACAGTAATTGGAAGAGACCTTAGACCAGTATTTATCAACCTTAGCAATCTTTAATTCTGGACTTCAACTCCTAGAAATCCTTAGACCAACGGTTCCCCACCTTCCTAATGCTGAGCCCTGTGCCCCGCCCCCGCGCCCCCACCGTGACCCACCCTGCCGCCGCCATTTGGGTTCTTTTACCCTTTGCGCATGCACAAAGCATTCTGCGCATGCGCAGAGGGTAAAAGAACCCAAATGACAGCGTCCGGACGAAGTCTCCAGATTCGAGCGAGGTCTCCGCTCACTTCGCATGTTGTCTCTGGGAGCTTTTCGAGCCCCGTCGCGAAAGGCGTGCGCGACTTCGGCGGGGCCGGGACAGGCGGCTGCCTGGAGAGAGCCATCCCCTTCGCAGAGTCTCTCCCGTCTACCTGTAGCATTCGGGGCGAAGGGGATGTCTCTCTCCGGGCAGCCGTCTGTCCCAGCCCCGCCGAAGTCCCGCATGCCTTTCGTGACAGGGCTCGTAAAGTTCCCAGAGGCAACACGCGAAACAAGCGGAGACCTCGCCTGGATCTGGAGACTTCACCTGGACGCCGCCATTTGGGTTCTTTTACCCTCTGCGCATGCACAGAACGCTTTGCGCATGCGCAGAGGGTAAAAGAACCCAAATAGCGGCGGTGGGGTGGGTTGCAGTGGGGGCGCGGGAGCAAGGGCGGGTTGTGGGGCGCGATATGGCCAGGCTTGTGGCAGTGGGGGGGGGAGCTGAGGATGCCGGGGCGACCCCTGGGAAATGCTCATTCGACCCCCAGGTTGGGAACCGCTGCCTTAGACAGTGTATATCCCATTGTTCAATAGCTGTTATAGTTAAGTTCCCCCCCCAAATTGGTGTCCAATGTAAACCAATATCCATGTGATTTAATCCAGAGGTGATTTAATTCAGCAGGTTCTGACCAGTTCTGGAGAACCAGTAGCGGAAATTTTGAGTAGTTCAGAGAACCGGTAAATGCCACCTCTGACTGGCCCTGTCCCCATCTCTTCTCTGCCTCCCGAGTCCCAGCTGATCAGGAGGAAATGGGGATTTTGCAGTAACCTTCCCCTGGAGTGGGGAGGGAATGGAGATTTTACAGTATCCTTCCCCTGCCACGCCTACCAAGCCACGCCATGCCCACCAAGCCACGCCCACAGAACCGGCAGTAAAAAAAATTTGAATCCCACCACTGATTTAATCTCATTTGTTTTTGTTTCTTGTTCTGCCCCATTGTTGGCAGATATACTTTATTACTATTAAACTTTGATCATATGAATTAAGGCTTTTGTTTTTTTTTAAATTGCTCTAATGTGTCAGCATGTTAATTTGCTTCAAGTTTTAAAAATGATTGCCAGGATAATCTGAAATTGCAATAAAATATGACTAAATTTTCACAGTCCCTTTTGATTTTTGTCTGACCTAAAGGATATTACATTAGCTACCATCTATGCGATTCTATGGTAGAGGAAGAAAATTGTTTATTAACAGAATTACCTGTGAAACTACAGTGTACTTTTCTGATGATTCATCTCCATAGGTGCAGACTAAAACTGCCCAATGCAGTTTTTCCTTCTTTAAAAAAAAATAAAACTTGACATACATCTAAAATTAACTCCAACTTTATTAATGTATAACAACAGTATAATTATCTTTTGTTTTTCACCTACCAAGGGATTGGTGTATTTCATCAAAGAATGATTACAGTTTCAAGTAACTGTAGATTTTCTCTAGTGAGGAATCTGCCATTGCTTGCTGGCTTATTTTTCCTGGAATCATAAGTAGGAAATAAAACCATCAAGCACCAGGTAGAGAAATGAATGTAAATATCTGCAGGTGTTTCCCATAGCCTCTCTAGAGCAGTGTTTCTGAGCCTTAGGGACTCTTGAGTGTATGGACTTCAACTTCCAGAATTCTGGAGTCCACAATCTTAAGAGTTGTTGAGGATGAGAAACATTGGTCTAGAGCAGGGGTCAGCAAACTTAAACACTCAAAGAGCCATTTGGACCCGTTTCCCACAGGAAAAGAAAACACCGGGAGCCACAAAACCCTTTTGACATCTAAAATGAAGATAACACTGCATATATCACTTTTTACCTTTATGCTATGTATAAAAAAACTATAGTGTGTTGCATTTATGAAATCAAAGACCTGCTACAGAGAAAACACATTTTTATTTCTGCATGCAACAAAAACATTTTGAACTCCGAAAAAAAAGATGGGTCGAAAAGCTCAATAAATCACGTGCCAGCGGGTGTTGCACATTGGCGGTTGTGACACATATTTTAAGCGACAGGGAGCCGCAGCAGAGGGATGAAAGAGCCACATGCGGCTCCAGAGCCGCAGGTTGCAGACCCCTGGTCTAGAGACGAATCATCCAAATATATCGATGGTGGTGGAAACTGTGTCTGTAGATATTATTGAGCTGATATTCCCAGAAATCCAAGCCATTATAAAGAGAAGAGTCTAGTAACTTTTGGAGAGCCGGATATTCCCCACCCTGATTTATGACTTGCATGACATCTGGTCAAGCTTTTATCACTTTCCATTTGTCTCCTTCCTGACATGCTTAAGAGATCTGGGAAGCTCAAAGTTTCCATGATGCTGGAAAAAAAATGTTTTTGAGTGGTCCTAATGACGCAGTGGCTCAGTGGCTAAAACACTGAGCTTTTCAATCAGAAAGGTTGACAGTTCGAATCCCTAGCGCCGTGTAATGGAGTGAGCTCCCATTACTTGTCCCAGTTTCTGCCAACCTAGCAGTTAGAAAGCATGTAAAAATGCAAGTAGAAAAACAGGGACCACCTTTGGTGGGAAGGTAACAGCGTTCCGTGCACCTTTGGCGTTTAGTCATGACGGCCACATGACCATGGAGACGTCTTCGGACAGCACTGGATCTTCAGCTTTGAAATGGAGATGAGCACTGCCTCCTAGAGTCGGGAACGACTAGCACATATGTGCGAGAGGAACACCTTTAATAAATATTGCCCTAAAATAGCTATATAAAATCTGTTAATCTCTGTGAATGGCCATCAAAGCCACTAGTAGTATAGCTGGCAGCTACATATCTTTATGTAGCAGTATTGTGTTGACTGAGGATGCCTGCATATTTTAAAAAAATAGCTCTAAAGAAATAGAAAACAATTTTTTGCTTTGTATTATTGTGCCCTTTGTCTCGACTATTTTAGAGCATGGCCAAGACATACCATAGTATGGTTACTGGTGGTTTCATTTTTCCCCTTGTTCTTTGGCTCAGATCAGACATTGTGGTATGTAAAAAACTTATTTTCAGTTATGAGTGAATTCACTATATCAGTCTATTTCTAAATCATGATTTCGTACAAGGCAAAATCCAGTAATCTGGCAATTCAATAACGGATAAAAGTTGGTCGGAGTGGGCGTGGGTGCTCAGAAAATAGAATCTACAGAAACCCATATGCATCGCATGCGAGATCGTGGGGAGTAGCAGCCTCCTCCAACTGCGAATACTTTGAAGCAGAAAAGGAACCTTCAAAGCTGCCCCCAGACCCATTCCTCGCAAACACTTCTGGTTTTCATTCATAAGACGACCTCCGCGCCTTTTTTTTACAAAAAGGGGAAAAAAAACCACTTATAGGAACCAGATGCTTCTCGCCGGGGAATTAATTAGGAGTGGGGGTAGGGTGGGGTCGCCCAAGACTTCTGCAGCTTTTTATAAAACCAGAAGGATGCAGCTTTCCTTCGAGGCGGACGGAAAGTTGCTTCTGTGTAGCAGTTTTGACCACTGCTGGAGGAGTTGCGCGCAAAGGAAAGGCGCTCGAACGCGACTCGGAGAAGGGGAGTGAGCGGTCCGTCCCACTTTGGGGGGGGGGTTAAAGGGAGGGGGAGAGGGTGGTGGCGGCCTGGAGATGTCAATGGCTCCCTCCCCCCTGAGCAGCCCGGCCAGCGCCGTACTCCACAGCGTTGGCTGTAGCGGGCTGGTCTGGTCTGGCCAGGCGGCCGCAGAAGCCAACTCGCCCCAGAGCGCAGGTTTCTTTGTTGGCAGCTAGTGGAGGGGTGGCTGATTCCCATTAATCTCCCGCACTGGCCCCCGCCGTCTCCGTTTCCTGTCTTTGCATATTTCTCTGTCTCATCGCTCCCTTCCCCCCTCTAGCTTCTCCACTAAAAGCGAGCAAGAGACGGGAGAGACCGGAGTGGGGGAATCCGCATCTGGCCAGGGAAGCGGTTTCGAGGAGCGAGGAGGCGTCGTCCAGCGAGCTGCTTCCGCAGCTTGGAACCCGCGTCTGCCTTTCTCTCAGCCGCGGGGCAGGAGCCGCCTAGGTAAGGAAGGGTGCGTTTGCGCGCGCGCGCGTGTGTATGTGAGAGAGGGGCAGAAAGTGAGGAGGAGAAGGGCGGGAAGATGAGGAGGGGGGCCGCCTGGCTGGGAGCCGGGAAGGACAATGGGGTTCTTAGGTGTATGAAGAGACTCGCCGGCGGAGTTTGAGAGCGCGTGAGAGAGAAAGAGGAAAGGTTTCGGTCGCCTCTCGAATGGATTCGTGGTCGCGCGGCGTCGTTGGGACGTTGCCTGGCTTTTGCGGGGGATGGCTCGTTTGGAGTTGCTGAAACGCTTTCCCGCTCATCTCTTTGGGGGCGACGTTGATGCAACTTTGAGATACGACGGCAGGGACTGCATCTCTCTCTTTCTCTTTCCCCCCCTTTCCTCCCCCCCCCCTCAGCGAATGGCTTGCGGCGTCCCATCTCGGTGGGTAGGTGGCGCTTCGACCTCGTAGCTCTGCCCGGGCGCTTCCTATGGCTGCAGAATCGTAGGCGGTTTTCGCACCGCGTCTCCCATGTTAACCGGGGTTGTGATTTCGTGAATTAACCCGGTTGCCCAAGTTCACTTGTATGTCATCCGTACATATCTCTGCTTGCTCTCTAGTCTTGGGCTATATAGAGTAGACTTCGAAAAGATCTCTGGCAAAGTCCTTAGAGACCATCACCTCTTCCTGTGGAAGAGATCTCCCAAATTTTAACTCTATTATGAAACAGACCTTCAGATATAGGAAGAATATTTCCAGGCTTCCTGCCCCCACCCCAACTTTTCTTTTCAGGCTAAACACTGAACTTTGAAAGACAAGAGTAGTGTTGGTGGAGGTCATTGTATCCTTCTCCTCCTGTCCTTCCCCCCCCCCTCACACACCATACTTTGGCTGAGGTTGCCGGAGAGACTAATATGATTACACTGATTACACTAATTTAACCTTTCTTCTGAAAGGATTACACCACATGTCTATGATCTGGTGGAGAAAGCAGGCATCTGGGTCTCAGAGAGAGAAAGACTCTTCCTGGTTCCATAATGTAATGAAAAAGCAGAATTCACTTAGTGAT
The DNA here is from genome assembly GCA_023053685.1 of Diadophis punctatus similis. Lineage (NCBI taxonomy): Eukaryota > Metazoa > Chordata > Lepidosauria > Squamata > Dipsadidae > Diadophis > Diadophis punctatus. Next base: position 238,025,940 of record JALIGW010000001.1, on the reverse strand, counting down.
TGTGAGGGAAATTAGATGTCATGGTTGGAGTATGGATAGTATCCAAGTGTTTGCCTTATTTGCTCTAAGGAGCAACTTCATAAAAAAAGCAACTATAATGGATAATTCTGTTTTCAGACTTCCATATTATTAAAGTCTTATGGATACTTAGCATATTGGAGCACACATCTCAACAAGAATAGTAATATTTGGAGATAGTCTGTAGATGACATTAATAAGGAGTTCTTTCATAATGGATTCCCATTTTGATTTCCTTTAGTGAGTGGCAGAAAAGTGCTGCAGTGACTGTTCATTAGGATCCAAGTCGTTAGATAAAGTACGCATAAGAGTCTTTGTAGAAGTTGGAATTCATTCTCGCCCTTCCCATTCTCAGGAGGTTAGCAGAGTCCACGACCCGAATCTCTTTATTACTGAATAAAGTGTATGTGTATCTGAAACTGCAGTTCTGCAGAACTTTAGGGCAGTCTATTTTCTGTTGGTGGAAACTCTCAGCCCAGTTCCAGGCTCACCTTGGTAGATGTAGTGTCATTGGCTTTGAAGAATGATATCAGATTGTCTTCACACTAGGTTTGAATTGGAGAGAAGAAAACATGGTGGTATGGAAGCATCCAAATCTGGCTGTGTTTTATTTCCAGGTTCCCAAAATTATTTAACTTCCTCCAGATATTAGATGATAATCTCTAGAATTGACAGGTCAGAAAAGGACCAGCTTGGAGATGGTTGCAATAAACCAATAGTGGTGCTTGTCCTATTTCTGTAGAGCAGAGGTCTTCAAACTTGGCAACTTTAAGACTTGTGGACTTCAACTCCCAGAATTCTCCAACCAGCATAACTTTAAGACTTGTGGACTTCAACTCCCAGAATTCTCCAACCAGCATAGCTGGCTAGAGAATTCTGGGAGTTGAAGTCCACAAGTCTTAAAGTTGCCAAGTTTGAAGACCTCTGCTGTAGAGCAACTCTTGGAATCGAAGACAAGGAGACTAATGTGTGAATCACAGAATGGAAAGAAGAATTGATTCTTCTGTTCCTTTTTGGAAGTCTTCAATATTAAACAATACTCCATATTTGTACTATTTAAAAAAACTTCATTTTTCTGTAAGGCATTGAGAAAAAGAATTGCTGGTTCTAATCTGAATTCTGTATTGCAAAGCAATTAAAAACCAGAATGGAACATGTGGATTGCTAACAAATGTAGATAGAGGAAGAAATCCAGGACCTTGTTTTAAAAAGCATGTTTGCTGGAATGAACATATGGTTAACATGTGCAAAAAGAATCATGACTAGCTGAAAAATTAATTTTTTGATTTCAGTATTAAAAGAGATGTAAGATGAAGGGAGGAATAATACCAGGACAAAACATCAGATTTGATGGACTACAACCACATCAAAATACTCTGCCTATAGTAAAAATGAATGGTGGGTGTTGTAGTCAAACGTTTCCTGAAGATACCCAGTTGGATAAACTTTTTTTTTTTGCTTTAGGTTCATTTCTGGATATTTGGAGACATTTTGGATTAAACTTCATCTTCATTTCTATTTGCTGAATCAAGATATTGTGCAGCAAATGCCATTTTGGGGGACTGAGGGGTGCAACAGCTAATTTTTACCAGAAAATTAGTGTGGAACTCTTGATCAGATTGGAGACTCACTATTCACTTTAAATAAACTTGCTGGAATATGTATAATTTGGCACTGCTGGTATATATCTTTTTTTTTTGTGATTAGAGGGGCAATATTCATGAATCATGCAGTTGGATAATACATTTTTATAAGAAAGAAATCTAAGTAACTTTGGTAGACATTGGAAATACCATGCATATTTGCAAATTTTAATTTCCTGCTGTCTATTCAAATTCCCTATTTTTCAGGGTAGAGTAGATCAAAGGGGTGCTTGCCAAAGAGTCAGCGAGCATAAAATTATTCTGATTCTTTGGCATCACGTTATCAGAACTGATTTAGTCTGTGGACATTATAAGACCAGGTTTAGATAGGAAAGCTAATCCCAAAGCAGTTGCGTGCCTGGCAGAATTTAAAGCCTTTCTGGATCATTGGGAACTTTGTTATTTACCTGCCTTTATTTATTTATTTATTTATTTATGGTTTCTTATATGCCGCCCCACTCCCGAGGGACTCAGGGCGGCTTACAACACAGGAAAAATACAAGAAAACCAATAAATTCAATTTAAAATCAAAATATAAAAATTAAAAATTTCAATATAAAAGCACCATTCAACCGCCAGACATACCCGGGGGAGAGTGTAGATGGAATTAAGCTCTACCCCCTGCCTGCAGGAAGAGCCATGTCTTAACGGCTTTTCGGAAGGCCAGCAGGGTGGGGATGGTTCGGGTCTCTGGGGGGAGTTGGTTCCAGAGCGCGGGGCCGGCCACAGAGAAGGCTCTCCCCCTAGGACCCGCCAGCCGGCATTGCTTGGCTGACGGGAGCTGGAGGAGGCCAACTCTGTGGGCCCTAACCGGTCGGAGGGAAGTATGAGGCAGAATGCGGTCCTGGAGATAACCTGGTCCTAAGCCATGAAGGGCTTTAAAGATGATGATCAACACCTTGAATTGGACCCGGAGACTAATGGGCAACCAATGCAGCTGGCGGAGTATAGGTGTCACGTGGGTGTACCTTGGCACACCCACCACAGCACGCGCAGCTGCATTTTGCACCAACTGGAGTCTCCGGATACTCTTCAAGGGTAGCCCCATGTAGAGCGCGTTGCAGTAGTCCAAACGGGAGGTGACAAGGGCATGAGTGACCGTGAGTAGAGCCTCCTTCTCCAAGTATGGCCGCAACTGGTGCACCAGGCGAACCTGTGCAAAGGCCCCCCTAGCCACAGCAGTGAGATGGTGTTCCAATTTTAGCTGTGGGTCTAGGAGCATTTACAACTTCTGGAGGCAAGTTGTTCCACTGATTAATTGTTCTAACTGTCAGGAAATTTCTCCTTATTTCTAGGTTGCTTCTCTCATTGATTAGTTTCCACCCATTGCTTCTTGTCCTGCCCTTTGTATGTACTAATGTATTGTGTAGATGTCTTTTTGTAGTAATTAATATAAATTTAAATAGAAATGCACAGAATCCCACTATAGTCAGCTAAGCCACCTAAGGCATTGGTTCACTAGATGGACAACCGTACACACTCTTTCAATAGCAGAGGTATTTAGACACTTGACTGGCATTGAAGCTGCTGCTCCCAAGAAAAGGACTGTGCCATAAATTAACTGCATGGTCACCAAAGTATCAGACTGATTGGCTTTACTTTTTTATTCTCTATGGGAGAATAAAAATCCCCCAGGGCTTGGATACAGACTGTTTCTATAGTTTCTGTTTCTATAGTATTAATTCTATAGTATTAATGGAAAATTGGTATTATTTTTCTGGCAAATGTATCTTTTAAAGGAAGTATATACGGTAACCCTTTATTACTCATTGCCGTTGTGTAATGCATTGATGATAATACACCATGGCAAGTCATTCTGTGCTGAGGAGCTAGGCCAGTGATGGCGAACCTTTTTTTGCTTGGGTGCCAAAAGGGTGCGCGCGTGCGAGATAGCATGTGCGTGTGTGCCCACACCCATAAGGCAATGCCCTCCCCCCTGTGCATGTGTGCTGCCCCCCTGCACACGCACAATTCCCCCCGCTCCCCCCCGCTCATGCGCACAGGCCTCACGAAAGCCTCTGGACTTCCGGTAGGCCCGTTGGGCTGTTTTTCGCTCTCCCCACGGTTCAGGAAAGCCTCCTGAAACCTGGGGAGAGTGAAAAATGGCCAAACAGGCCAAACGGAAGTTTGGAAATGAACTTCCGGTTGGGTTGTTTTTCACCGTCCCCAGGCTTCAGGAGGCTTTCCTAAACCCTAAACGGCCATAAAGAAGGCTGAAAATCAGCTCGCCAACATGTGCATGTGCAGTGGAGCTGACATAGGGCAACGCCTCGCGTGCCCTCAGATATGGCTCTGCGTGCTACCTGTGGCACACGTGCCATAGGTTCGCCATCACTGAAGTAGGCCAAAAGCATGGAACTGAATGATTTTATACACTGTATTGTTTTTAATTTGTGTTCTGTAAACATTAATACCCTTCTGGGAAAAATCATCAGGGAGGCTGGACTTTCTCATTTAATTACTGGTGAAACAAATGTTAACATTAAAATACAGCTGAGTGGGATCTGCAGGATTGGAATGGTTGAAATGTAGCTCAGAAATGTAAGCTATTTTAAGATTTAGCTCCAGTTTATCCAATAGCCTGTTTGTTACAAAAAAAACCCCTCAATGTTAAGACTATGGGGTTCAAAAGATCATGTGAAGCAGAAGCATTTGCATAAGTGGTATTCTTTCTGCTGCTTTTACCCCAAAACTATTACATTCTGGATAATGAAGAGACAGACAATTCCTATGATATATTCTGGCTATATATTCCAGACTTTAATTATGGGGAAAACATAGGTCCCATGACATTATAGAGATAGTGATACTGATTTCACACTAAACTCTATCCTTTCCCATCCCTGGGTGTAGTCCCCATTTACAGAGGGATCCCTTTAACAGTTCAATCTTTCCTGCTTGTGAGATAGATTACAAGTATCTTATCTATGAACAATTATAATGGTCACAGAAGTGTTTGTTGGGACTTTCTCAGACAGTCTGAAAATTTTTGATGCTTCTGAGTTCAATCAATGATGCTATTAAAGTCCGTTTCTCCTGTCCCCCCCTCCCAAATATCTACTTCTATAACCAATAGTGTCCTCGGTGCTTGAAATGCTCTGATATTTATTTTGTCCTTGTTTTGAATCCAGATGTCAAACTCGTGTCTGTTAATTCTTTTGTACAAAGTTTGCCCCTTTTGTCCCATGCAGTATCCAGAGGAACATTGCTGGCAGATGATGGCATGTGGGGTCCTTGGTGCTCTCTGAGCTTGTTTGTTTTCTTACAAATGTTTCATGATGGTACCTCTCACATTAGAGAAAGACCATACGAGGGCATCTCTAAGTGTGTGTGTGTGTGTGTGTGTGTGTGTGTGTGTGTGTGTGTGTGTGTTGGAGTCTGTCATGGTGCTGTCTGTGTAGATTGGTATGGCAAAGTAGACATCTGGGTTTGTTGCAGGGTCTGATTCCCATGTTAGCATCACTGTGCTACTGTTTCTTATTCTTTGTGAAAGTTTGGTGATTGTATGTAGGTATGAATGTGCCACCCAACACCTGAGAAGGTACGGTGCCATTGTCCAGTCTGGGCTGTAACATATTAATGATTGTAACTTATTAATAATGTGGTTCAGTGGATTAAGTTGCAGGTGATAGGTAATGTTCTTTTTTAGTTGTTTGATTTCTAGGCAAGACTTACAAAAAGACAATCTGGCTCTGTTGATTTGTCTGTTGATCTTACTGGTTGGGCAGTTCAGTCTCCTGAATACCAGGTTGAATTGTTGAATACCAGGCAGAGAAGAAACCATGGATGGAAACTAATCAAGGAGAGAAGCAAGCTGGACTTAAGCAGAAGCTTCCTAACAGTGAGGACAATTAACCAGTGGAACAGCTTGTCTTCAAAAATTGTGGGTGCTTCATCACGGGAGGTTTTTAAGAAGAGCCTGGACAGCCACTTGTCTCAAATTGTATAGGGTCTCCTGCTTGAGCAGGGGGTTGGACTAGAAGACCTCCAAGGTCCCTTCCAGCTCTATTCTGATTGATTGATTGATTGATTGAATCAGTTGAGCATGGGTCAGAACAAATGAAGTGTAGCACAGAGCTCGCTATAGATGACAATGGGCAGTGTGCCTTGGATGGAAGCATGTAGATATGCTGACAATGGCATCAATGGATCTCAAGTAAAGAGTTTATAATATGCCAAAATCTATAAGGCTGACCTACAATATTTTCTCAACTCTTATCCCCAGAAACCCTCCTCCATTCACGGATGATTTTTGCTTTCCCACAGTGGTGACACAATTGGGGACTCTGATATCCACCTAAGATTTGAAGTCTTCTATGTCTGCTATTAAAAATAAAAAAATAAAAATAACTGAGTAATGTTTTAGCATCATGTTAAATTCCTTCATTAAGTTTCATACCAAAAATACTGTAATGAATAGGAAGTTCCATTTCAGCGTGGGAGGAAATCCTTATTGAGCTGTCTGACCCTCCATTTTTAATGGAGTTTTTTTTTAAATAAAAAACTCCCTAGCCTTAGGGAACTAGAGAATACATTTGCATCTCTTACTACAATTCTAGGAATTATAATTCCTAGAATTTTAGTGACAGAAAATCAAAAGGTCCTCTATGGTTCCGAAGAAAGTAGAATTCTCCCTTGTCTCCCTTTCTTTACTTGGTGGTTGCATGTGGGCTGGCAGGGCGATGATGGAAAAGTCTAGGGAACCGAATGCAAATATTTGCATTCTGTTCTTAGCTTCAGTCATTCAGCTTGTAAACACACTGGGTTGTTAGTAAATGTCTTGCCAAGGTCTGTGGCAGTTTTGTTCCAAGAGTCTAGCTGGGGCCTTGGGAGGAATGGTTGAATATCTTGCCACTTTCTCGGCTACCTAAAAGCATGAATATGAACTTTGATATAAATAAAATTGTGCTCAAGGGTGGAGTGAGGACAGAGAGAAGGATCAACTGAACCAATTAGGCTAGAACAGACAAAACAGTGATTTTAGGAGTATTATGTTGCATACACTTGCTTGTGTCCTTGCAGAGACCTTAGCTTTGAGAATGAAATTGTACCCCCCACCCCCAGTGTGGGTAGGCCATGATGTATATTAGCTAATACAGTATTGAATTTGAAGGAAAAAAAGAGCAGGTGTGAATGCAGACTAGAAAATACATGATTGAGATGACTTGTCATCTCTTTTCTTTGGGGTGGCTGCCATTTTGTTTTGTCTAGCAAGCATTACTTCCTTACCATTCACAGGGAACTGCCATTCCATTACAGTAGACAGTGAATTCGCTTCTGAAGAATTCCTTAATTCTGTAGAAGTGAATTCCTTAAAGTGTGAAATTAGTATTTTAATTTCTTAAAATGTGAAATTCCTTAAGGTGGAAGGAATTCCTTAAAGTGTGAAATTAGTATTTTAACTTTCCTTAAAGTGTGAAATTAGTATTTTAACTTTGCAAAGTTTAAAGCATCAGTTTTATTCATAAAATCCTTCACACACCCTGCCCCCAACATAAACAAGATCGGGAGATGAAGCCAGATGGTTGTTGGTGGATGCTGATTAAGTAGTGATCTAGCCTGAGTAAGATCTTGGTACTGCAATCAGGACACAATCCTATTGTGTAGGACAGCTGCCATGGCCTAGAGGTGGAGCTCTTTCCTCACAATCAGGAGGTTGTGAGTTCGATCCTAGGTAGAGGCAGATGTAAGGGTCTCCTGCTTGGGCAGGGGGTTGGACTAGATGACCTGCAAGGTCCCTTCCAACTCTGTTAATCTGATCTGATAGGACAAGCATATCCAACCTGTGGCTGCATGCGACCCTGGACAGCTATTAATGCAACCCCACAAGACTATAAATGTAACATTATTATGTGATTTATATACACTAACTATATTATATATTTTATATGTGGCCCGAGACAATTCTTCTTCACTTAATGCGTCCCAGGCAAGCCAAAAGTTTGGACACCCATGGTGTAGGAATCTTTAGTCTAACCACAGCTAGTTTCTTGTTTCCAACCATACGCCTCTGCAGCTCTTTTTGCTCTTGTTCTCAGAGGCTAGAAAGACCTATAATTTGGGGGGCAGAAGGAGTGTGAAAGACCTTTTAGCTGTCCTGGTGCTGGGAAACTCAATTGTAAAACAATAGCAGCACTGGAAGCTGCTGCTGTTCTCAGTTCTGGCTGAAGCGAGCAAAATCTTTCACTTAGACTCTAAGGCTGTATCCCAAGAGCTGCATCCAGTCTCAAGGATATGTACTCAGAAATAATCCTCTCTCTGCTCAGTAGATGAGCGTGCCGGCACTGCAGTTTCAAATCAGCTTTGACTGAAGAAAACATGGCAACTCTAAGTGTTTAATTCCATTGGCATTGTGCTTTTTTTAACCCAATAAAGCTTGTTTTAGTCTGCATAAATGGGCTGTAAGTGACTTACAACCAGTCCTTGCACTTATGACCATCATAGCACCTCCACGGTTACATGATTCTATTCAGGCTCTTGGCAACCAGAATGTATTTGTGATGATTGCAGTAACCTGCGGTCATATGATTGCCATTTGTGACCTTCCCAGCCAATTTCGACAAGCAAAATCAATGAGGGAAGCCAAATTTACTTAACGGCTGCATGAGTCACTTAACACTGCAGCGGTCTTACCAACTATTGCAAAAAAGGCTGTAAAATTGGGCATGACTCACTTAACAACCGTCTCCTGCTTAGCAACAGAAATACTGGCCCCAATTATGGTTGTATGGTGAGGACTACCTATAATGCTATCTGATTGGAAAAATCCTGATCAATATTTTTTAAAAAAGCACCCAACTCCAAAAATGCACAGTTAATATTATGGCATGTTACCTCTACAATAATAATAATAAAAAACATTCTAGCAATATTATGGTTGAGTTCACACAATATGCTAATTGATGCTTTACTTCACCATAGTTTACTGAATAAAGTGCAGTTGGTTGGGTTCACACAACATTCTATGTCACAAACCAAAGGTTAGAAGCCAAAATACTTATCTTCACACAGCAGGATAAACCGCAACAAGAACATCATATTATGATTTCACATGTTGAATGAAAATAGCTAAGGGATATTAGGGTTTTTTATTATTATCTGCTTCTCCAGATTTTCAAAGTTAGAGGTTAGAGCTATAATTCTATCTTTTATGGTTCTAAATCCATCTTGATAATTGTGAGATTGCCAAATTGGAAATTAAGCATTAAATATTGGTGTTTCTGGTGAGATGAAAGGCATGAAGCCAGGTGGATTTGCCAGGAAGTTTTCACAAGGAGGGTTGACCTCCAAAAACAGGAGGTGAGAAGAAAGCAACAATGAAGAAAAGTGAAATTATGATACAACAAAATAAAACAACATAAGTTGTGGTATAGAAGGAAAAAAATATTACTATTTGTTGAAGGGGAAAAGAAAAAAGAACTTCATATTTGAGAGAAATTTCCCAGGAAACTTGTTGTAAGAATAATCTCCTATGCCTTTATCTAATTTTCTTGCCTGTTTGCCACTATGTTTTTCCATTACGTTTTCCATCCTTTTGTTAACAAGGAGAGCAGCAGAGTGCCTAGCAATCTCTTTGCATATGTGGGAAGAATAATGCTGCAGTAGGACATCATAAAAGAATTTGCTAGAAAATGCTGGGAATGCCATTGTCTGCATTGGAGAGGGCTGTAAAGCACTATGAAGCGGTATATAAGTCTAAGAGCTATTGCTATTTCTAGGGTGGCTCTGCTTTTTCTGTGGTCAAATTGTTCTCATCCTTAATTAACTGCTTCCTGCAATGATTTCTTAGTTTATGTTCTATGAATGACTCAATGAGTAGACTGCATTCAAACCAGCAGAACTTACTATCAGTACTGGTGTATACATTTCAACTACTCATCCTGAGTTAAAACACTTTTTTTTTTTGGAAAAAAAATGAAGTTACTTTTTTTGCTTTTATTGATTACTATAATAAGAAAGAAATTGAGTCAGCAGATGTCCTGATTCTGATTATCTAATTAGTTCAAAGTGCGAAATTGATCATTCCTAGGAGAAATCAATAGGACCTATATCCAATCCTTAACTCTATTTATTAGGATGCAAGTTAAGCTTTTGTCCAGAGTTGCAGGCATATTGAATTCTTTTTACATTCCTGAGGTTCTGTACTTAAAACAACAACAGGCACACTTAATACTAAGAAGATACTAAGACATTTCCTGTTCAAAATGTCAGATGCAGGAGTTGTGTAATGTGCAGGATGGGAAAGGGGGTGGAGATACGGTAACATTGTCCTCAATAGATTATGTCATGTCTGTTGTATGGCCAGAACATCATGACTTGAGTGGGTGTACACATGAAGATATTGAATCCCTAAAGTGCCATCATTCTGTTGCAATTCTCCTTGTAGCTCATTGTGGAAGAGCAGAGACTAGAAAGAGAAAATATCAGACATTCTCTGAATGGAAGTATCTGAGATCCATTAGGAATGATAAAACAAGTAAGGAATGCTGAATGGCAAGTGGGTAAAAGTTAGACGAATAGAGTTTAAAAAAAAAGGAACGGAGCTCGTGGTTGGATCATTGAATGGAAATACTTCACACTATAACCATTTGTTGAGAATCTATTGGGCAGTTAGATATGATCCTAATTTTTCCTGTGTGTGTGTGTGTGTGTGTGTGTGTGTTCCAGAAAGAGGAAATGTATTTGTATTTCACTTTTAGATTCTAGCAGCGCATAATGCTTCCACCAAATATGGAAATATTGTATGTAAAGACCCAAATCTGATAGGATCTTTAAGTGATTTATGGTGACAGCTGAGCTCCTTGCTATGTGGAAGGTGCAGTTTTTCTCTAATTGAAGATCAAAATACTGTATAAGAAGCAATGTGCAAATATCTGGTTGAGAGCCAAAAGAATAGAAGCTGATTCTTTGGGGAAGCCTAATTCTGGAGATTTCTCTGATTTGCAATTCTTTGGCATTTTTTAACCAATGCAGAGTGAATGTCTAGCAACAGACATGGAATTCTCCCTGCATCTTGTAGGATGCAAAAACTGATAACCAGTTATAATATGTACTTTTCTGCTATATGGGCATGAACCAATATGTTAATCTTGGTATATTGTGCAAACTACACAATATTTAAAACTAAGTGATTTTTTTGTACATGTTGTGGTATCTTAAAAATCTGTTTTTAGTATTGATTTTTCATTTGAGTTGTGAAGTTCTGGAAAAGCAAATCCTTCCTAGGTTTCAAAGAGGGAAGACAGAAAAGTAGGATGATGGAAAGAATAGAAAGGAAAGGGGAAAGAGGAGAGAGAAAATGGGTGACGGAAGCTCTGTAGTTGTGTTTGGTCTGTGTGCGTGTGTGTATTTATATTTATATTTTTAATATATTTTGAGACATTGAAACATAAGGCCCACCCCAGCACCTGTGTCCACCCAGTTCTCTGTAGACTTTTATATATTGAATACTTTCTGTAGTTAGGTATTCTGTTTTTTTTTTTCAGGGCTTCCCATCTTATTGAGGTCTGTAAGTACTGTATATCAGCCAAACAACTTGAAACTCCCTCCAGACATTAGCACTTAATGGGAAAGGCTGGCGAGACATGGGATGTATGTACATATTGGAGGTGAAATTTCCTCTGAGTACTGAGCCTTAATATATTTTCAGTGTTTGCATGTGCAGATTCAGTGTTTGTAGAGAACTAAAGATGCCAAGGTATATGTGTGAATGAGGAACTGGGTGGCTATATGAGGTTATATGTTTGGGGAAGATATATGGGTGTCTGTAAATAGATTATATTGTGCATTGAGCCCTGGTAGCACAATGGTCAGAATGCAGTATTGCAGACTAACTCTGCCTACAGCTTGGAGTTGGAGCCTGATGGGGATTGAGGTTAATTCAGCTTCCTCCTTCCGAGCTCAGTAAAATGAAAACCCAGATTGTTGGCGGCAACATGCTGGCTTTGTAAACTGTTCAGAGAGTGCTGTAAAGTACCATGGGGTGGTATATAAGTCTAAGTGCTATTCCTATATTAACTCCATCAGCGGTGGGTTCGGCCCGGTTCTAAGAACCGGTAGCGTCGGCGGCGGGAGGCTCCGCCCACCCTCCCAGGACGCTTCTGCGCATGTGCAAGTGTGCGCGCAAACCGGTAGTAAAGGGTTCAGAACCCACTACTGAACTCCATCCACTTTTAGATTTGGTATTATCTAGCTTTGAACTAACTGACACGCTATGCATTCCACCGAACTATCTATCTGCAGAATTAAGTCCCACTACGTTCAGTAGAATTCTGTCTTTGGTAAGTGTACATAAGACCTATAAAACTTTAATTTTATATTTGCTTTCTTAAGATTAGGTCTGTTAAAATCAGTTAGCTGAGTAAATTTTACTTGATTTTCATGTATTCTGGAAAAAGTCCTGATCCTTCAGAATTCTTCAGTGAAGATTTTAAATGTTTGAAATGTGATGCCAACATTTCCTTTATTCTGGGTGTATGATGTGAATAAGACATAGGTTTAGAGGTTTTTTTTTCCTCATTTCACCAAATTGTAAGTGTAAGTTTTAGTAAGTTAAGAAATCTATATGCCTACAGAGTTGCTTTCGTATTCCATAACAATATGAAAGGCATTGCAGGCAAAACATCTTGCCTGCACATGCCTCAAGAGACTAAATAATTTTGAGTTGGGTTTATCATGATTTCACAGCATACTTTTATATTGACTTTGGATGTTTAAAGCCTCAATAATATCAGGATGTTAAATGTACAAAGCTACTTTTCTTAGTGTGACCCTACTAAAGTACTCTTCTATTGCATGTATTTTAGATTGCCTATCTAGTCAGCTACTGAGCATCTTCTCTATGATTTTTGCTTGTGCCATTTTTTATAACACAGGGCTGCCCTTTTCCTGTTTATGGCATGCCAGAATCTGCGCACCAAAAAATAAGGAAAGATTAGAATCTTTAAAAAGTAGGGAGAATCAACATGAAACTAACAAAATCTCTAATTTTAATTTAATGACTGTTAAATACACAGGAGCAATCTTATTAATTTAACATTTTTACCTGTGCATTAATTATTACACTATAGACTGTTTGGGGCTACTACTAGGACCGGAGGGCACAAGTTGTATCACACAGATATAATTTTGTAAATTACAGTGTATTTATTTTAAATAAGAAGCATCCAAAGTTATTGTGTCTGTCACATAATTTTCAGTTCTATGCATTTTTCTCCCTGTAAATTACAAAAATATTCTGAAATCCAACTTTTAGCAGTAGTTCCTGGTTAATCAGATAACTTATACAGTGAATTCCTGCTTGCTGAAGTTTGGTTATTTTGCACCAAGATTCTGCAGGGAATCCAAAGTGGAAAATGAGACATATATATAGGATGATTTGCTTTTTATGTGTTTTCTCTTTCTCTTGTTCCTTTCTTTCTTATTGTTTTATCTGCTGGCTAAATGGGATAAAAAGATTGAATGGAATCATTTTGAAACAATTTACCTTTTTTTATAACTTGTTTTAGTAATTCCAGTTTATTTAAAACAGCAGCCAAGCCTTATCAAGCAACATTTTTTCTACTGCTCAATATGAGCCATATCCAAGGTCACCCTCCTTGTAGGAAAACAGAAGGCAAGACAGAAGAACTCAAGAATAGCAGAATGTCATGATAATATTACCAAATCTGATTGTTCCCCCATGTCTCTCCCCCTCTTTTTTTTAATTGTCCCAATTTCCCATGGTCAGATTTTTCATCTTGCCCTTGATTCCAACCAGTGGTTAGTAACAGAAATATTAGGAAGATCTTTTTCATTTAGCAAAGCAAGTTAATGATTAGGCTCACTTTTAAGGTGTTCAGAGTTTTTTCAGGGGGAAGAAAGAGATAATGTTAAAATAGAACGTGGGTATCATTTTTTAATCTTGGAGTATGTCAGAATGAGGGTTCTGATACTACAAATAATTAGGATGAGGTATTTAATGGATAATACTGCTAGCACCTTGCAAATGTGTTACTTTCCTCTCTCATGTCATTTGGGTGTCTGTGCTAATAGGGAAAGCTTTCCCCCAAACAGCTGAGTTGTATTTCTTGCCAATAGGGAGGACCATCTGGATTCTTATTGGGTGAAAGCCCAACTTGGCCCACCTCCCAGCTTCCTGCTATAGTGCAAAACACGGGCTTGCTGTGGAACCCAAATTCAGTGTTCTTGCTAGATCTGCACCAGCCTGCTACATAGGAGAGGGGTCTAAAGAATGGTAATAGAAACGCTTACAAGGATTTTTGGGTTTTTTCCCCCTTGAAAATAAGAAGGGGACAGAATGCTGATGGCATCCTTATAGAGTCCCAATTTCTGCTGGGGTTGGAACACCCCCCAGGCAATATTATTTGTTTGTTTATTTATTTATTTGTCAAGCATATATGATTATAAGCAAAGTACAAACAGTAAAACATGATTGAATATATATGTAATATTACAAGCATGAATAAGAGTAAAAGAGGTATGAATATATGGGTACATTAGGACAGGAACGGTAGGCACGATTGTGCGCTTATGCACGCCCCTTACTGACCTCTTAGGAATGGGGTGAGGTCAATGGTAGATAATAAGAGGTTGAAGTTTTTGGGGTTTGGGGAAGAAACTACTGAGTCAGGTAAAGTGTTCCAGGCATTGACAACTCTGTTGTTGAAGTCGAATTTTTTTGCAATCAAGTCTGGAGCGGTTTACATTAAGTTTGTATCTATTGTGAGCTCGTGTATTATTGCAGTTGAAGCTGAAATAGTCGTTAACGGGTAGGACATTGAGGCAGATAATTTTGTGAGCTACACTTAGGTCAGATCGAAGGCGGCGGAGTTCTAAATTATCTGGGCTTTGTATTGAAAAGATTTGTGGTAGAAAATGTCATCATGTGAGAGTGCCTTAAATGTAGTTTGCCTTTGCAGCAGAACTTATATAGAAAACTTCCAATCTGTTAAATCTGTTAATAAACTACAAATTGGCAATGTTGCTTTTCCCCCAACTACTATCTCTTCTTCTTGCTGAATGCAGTCTCAGTCTCTGAGTTAGTTTACAAAAGCCTTTCCCTCTGATTTTCTCAGAGAATCCTTGAGGTGGTAGCAGTCTGATGGGAAAAAACAGGCTGAGATATTCTGAATGGGCTTACAATGCCTCTGTCTAGGCATTGTAAGGCCAATGTAGACAAGATCGGAACCCTGCCACATTCACTTAATGCTAAGCAAGACATTTATAAAGTAAATTTTGCCCCATTTTACAACCTTTCTTGTCATAATTGTTAAGTGAATCACTGCAGTTTTTAAATTAATAACACGGCTGTTATGTGAGTCTGGATTCTCTATTAGGTTAGCATGTCAGAAGGTTGCAAAATGATCACATGACCTCAGGACACTGCAACTGTCAGTTACCAAGTGTTTGAATTTTGATCATGTGACCAAGGGGATGCTGCAATAGTTGTAAGTGTGAAAAATGGTCATTAAGTCACTTTTTTCAGTCCCGTTGTAATTTTGAATGATCACTAAACAAACTGTTGTAAGTCAAGAACTTAACTGTATTTATTGAATTTATATGTCACCAGAGGTGGGTTTCAGCAGCTTCTGACCAGTTCTGGAGAACTGGTAGCGGGAATTTTGCGTAGTTCGGAGAACTGGTAGCAGAAATTTTGAGTAGTTTGAAGAACCAGTAAATACCACCTCTGACTGGCCCCGCCCCCATCTATTCTCTGCCTCCCGAGTCCTAGCTGATCGGGAGGAAATGGGGATTTTGCAGTAGCCTTCCCCTGGAGTGGGGAGGAAATGGAGATTTTACAGTATCCTTCCCCAAGCCACGCCCACCAATCCATGCCACACACATCAAGCCACGCCCACAGAACCTGCAGTAAATTTTTTGAAACCCACCACTGTATGTCACCCATCTTGCAGTTCAATGCAAGTATATAATATAAACATACATAATATTGAAGGTAGCATTTGACCAACAATGCTAGTAGATGAAGGGTGTTTTTGTTCTCTTTGACTTTATTTAATACATTTTTTAAAAACTCTCCTTGTTGGTGTTGATCATTGCAGCTTGTGGCAAGGAAATGAAATCCATATGTGATATATGAATAAAGTATTTCCTGTTATCTTTCCCAAGTTGGCCACCGCTCTTCACTGAATGGGTCTCTGTTATAAACATAACAAAAAATTATCTCTTTTCAGTTTCTCCATAATGTACAACATTTTAAGCACGTTCCAGAGTTCAATGGAGCTTACTGCAAAGTAAATGGATATGGCATTACAGATTTCAAGTGAAAATGTGCCCACACAATCTGGAAATAATTCCCACTGAATTTGGTGAGGCTCACTCTTCTAGTGTGCATATGTCTACCTGTATATACCGGTAGTTCTGATATGAGGCAGGAGCTGCAAATGAACTGCTTTGAAATGTGGTGGTGAGCTATTTGTCTGATAAGGAAGAGAAGAAAGTCTTCTGTTTGTATTTCAGCCAAACTTATGCACACTGCATCACTTGCCACTAAACCCTTGGGCCTAACCTACAGGAAATGGAAAAATGCAATCAGCAAATTTGAATAATTCAACTTTGGCACTTGATCAAATATTCTGGTAAAAGAAGACCAGATCAATCAAAATGCTGATTGCATCTACCACGTCTGGTAAGTTAGACTTGTGGCTTACCAAGGTAGCTGCCAAATTGGCAGGAATGCAGACAGTGTTAAATGTACACAAGTATCAGACTGTAACTGCATGCTGTTGCTTTATGACTGTGTATTTGGAGTGTTGTTTTTTTGGGGGAGGGACTTTTTTATTTACAAAACATCATTTCTGATATGCAGAGTAATTGTGCAGCAAGGATGATATATACACACAGTGTATGTACACACACACACACACACACACACTCTCTTCCTAACAATCCAAAGAATGAAAAAACCCGGAAAAAATGGAGGGAGGGAGGAAAAACAGTCGAATCTCAGGGAAAATGTTCCAAATGAAAATTGGTGGTAGATTAGCTTTAACAGAGCTATAAAGGAAGTTTTGGATATTAAAAAAAACTATTTTGGGAGTGAAAAGTGTGTATACAAAAAACCTCCTCCTGTCCTGGGATTTGCCTTCCACTTATCTCCTACCTCATTTTGTTCTTGAACTTCATTCCCTTCCAAATTAGTATGGAAAACTGGGGAAAAATGAAAAGATAATTGTGACAAGTGTCTCATAATAAGGGCTCATTTATGCATGTTAGTTCTACTTGGGTACTGTAACATCAGGAACTGGAAATAGACAACATACACCTTGTGAAGGGGAAAAAATTGTATATACAGATGGTCCTTGACTTACAACAGTTCACTTAGTGACTGTTCAAAATTACGGCACTGAAAAAAAGTGACTTATGACCATTTTTCACACCTACAACCATTGCAGCATCCCCATGTTCATGTGATCAAAATTCAGACGCTTGGCAATTGGCTCGTATTTATGACAGTTGCAATGTCCCTGGGTCATGTGATCCCCTTTTGCGAACTTCTGACGAGCAAAGTCAATGGGGAAGCCAGATTCACTTAACAACCGCATTACTAACTTAACAACTGCATTGTTTCACTTCACGAATGTGTCAAGAAAAGGTCATAAAATGGGGCCAAAATTCACTTAACAAATATCTCACATAGCAACAGAAACTTTGGGCTCAATTGTGGTGGTAAGTCGAGGACTACTTGTATTGCACAAGGTCGTAGCACTTTGCTTTAAATAATAAATCTACCTGAGCTGAAATGCCAGCCCAATAACCGATAAGTGACAGAATAAATCTACACAGATTATGACAGTGGATAATAGATTCTATCCTTTGGTAGCTGAGGAGAAGCTCCCAAGGCTATTGGGTGAAGGCTTTTGTTAAGATATTCATGAACTGGGAGAGCCAATGGTAACAAGGTTAGCCAATGAATAGGCATAGCAACTGAATCAGCCAATGGGAGCTAACCACTTCTGAGTCTGTGCAGAGAATCGAAACTGGAACTTAAGCTTAAGGCTGGGTGTGTCTTCTCTCTGCACTCTGTCTCCACTCTGCATTCTCTGTACTCTTCCTCTCTGAACTTTGCTGAAATGAAACTAACTTCTGCTTGTGTTTACTTGAAGAAATAATCTGCTAAATGGTATTGTAAATTCATCTGTTGTTATGTTTATAAAGAAGTTATTGAATCCAGCTGAATCAGTCATCTGTGTGCGCTTCTGGTTTTGCTTTTGCAACAAACTTTAATAGCTTTCCAGTGAACATGTTGGAGCAGGTGATGCAGCCTCCCTTGCTGATGCCCAGGCTTGAAAGCAACTCATCTCAAACACAAGACTCAGAGAAGGATGTGCTGTGCATTGCCAGAACGTTCTTATTTCTGCAAGAATCCGGCTAGTATTGGGGTTTTATTACAGCTGGTGAAGCCAAGCAGCTGCTCCAGAAGATGCCAGAGAGGACTTTTCTGGTGCGGGACAGTGCTCATCTCAGCTACCTGTTCACACTATTAGTAAAGACCATTTGAAGCCCAACTAATATAGACATTGAATACATTGATAGCAAGTTTCGGTTAGGCACCAATTCCTTCTTCAAACCTTGGGTTTTGGTCTTTCCAAATGTGGTTAGTCTGATCCAGCATTATGTTCTTTCTTGTACTATGGAGAGCAGGAGTGATGCTCCTTACCTGTCTACCATGCTTTTGCCTTCTCCACCCAAGGATATGACAGTATATCATCCAGCCACTGAGCCACAAGGACATTTCTCCCAGCCTGTAGAACCTCTGCCGACTACACTGAGAGCATATGCACCAAGACAAATTCCTTGTGTGTCCAATCACACTTGGCCAATAAAAAAATTCTATTCTATTCTATTCTATTCTATTCTATTCTATTCTATTCTATTCTATTCTATTCTATTCTATTCTATTCTATTCTATTCTATTCTATTCTACAAGTCAATCAATGCACTGGGAAGACAAACCAATTGCCTCTGCCAAAGAGAATGAAGGACTGTTTAAAACAGTATCCTTTTCAACTTTAAAGGCACATTCTCAGTCTGCCTGGGTCAAGCAACAGAAGTAACATTGAAAACATTGGATTTAATTCTGGCAACGGAATGGCTTTGATCCACTGATGGAATTGTGTTCTTAAGCGGGCACAGTAAATAAATTGCCAACAGAAGAGATTGTTTTTCCCATCTTCTCCCTTATTTTTCTCAGTTACCTACTTTTATGTTTATGCCATGGAGGAAGCTGTATGCAGAAGTACACAAAGTCAAGGCCGAAAGTTCAAGGCATCTATCTCTCTTCTTTCTCTGATTAGCTTTGCAGAACTACTTTCGGTGTGTGCAGACTATTGAACTGTGGAATCACAATTGTGTCATGAACATTCAAGCCTCAGAAGGGTATTATTTATTTCCATGGTAGTTGATTCCTCCCCCCTACTTTTGAGTACATCTAGAGTACCCTTATTTTCCTTTTACAAGAAAATAATTTAAAGATGGGCATAGCTATGTGACTTGCAATAGTTCATTATGGACTTGAATGAAGTCTTCTGGCCATTGGCTACTCTATCATTTGTCTTGATGTATTCATAGTCAAATATAAATATGTTGGAAGCGTATAAAAGTTTGATTCCAGTTACAATCAACACAAATACTTTAATTCCTATTAGGTTAACAAAGAGATTACTTATTCTTTCCAAGTTTATTGAACTTGGATCAGAAAGCCCCCTTTTTTCTCCCTCCCTCTTTCAAGAGGATATTCCTACTTTGAATTAATTAGATCCAAATGATTTGTTGTTAAATTACCCAGTGAAGACTTCTACATATCTCTACTCTGTAGCATCGTCCTTGGACAAATGGTCACATCCTGAACATTTCTATAGTGTATGTTTATATTTGTTTTGGGAGAGAAAACTTGGAAACGGGCTATTTTTCTCCTATTACCACATTGGAGTCAACCCATTAACTGAATATTAACTCATATTAGTGCTGTACCAGCACAAAGGAGCTTCAGGGAGAACACAATACCGGTACATTCTTTATCACCCTTTTTACTTGTAAGTACTTGCCTACGTCGATTCTGATACTTGTCGAAGAGGGTAGAGAGGATAGCAGGAATTAAGTGTCACTCCAGCTTCCATCTTTCCCAATTGCTTTAATGCACCTTATATTTATTTATTAGGAAGCTAAAATAATACAGCATTGGCTGTACAAGAGTAAGAAAGAATTCTTGGCATTAATTCTGCCTTCCGCTCCTTCCTCTGTCTTATGTCAACAGTAGCTGAGGATGGAGAATTTGTGTTGTCAAAAGATTGTCATTCATATACAGTATGTCAAAATCCTCAGGAGAGTTATACATACAGTACTTTCATGGTTTTATAGTTCAACAGTGAACACCTGTGCTACCTGTGTGTGCTATAGGAAGGGATCAAATCCTAGGGCAGTCTTTTCTAATGTTGTAAGGAATATCCTTCTGGGTTCAGTTCCAAGTGGGGAAAAAGACACTGGATTCATGAAAGTTGCTTGGAAAGAAGGTTTAATGGTGGACAGGAGCACATGGCATGAGCCCCTGTACAGAAAAGGTAGCTTACATGGTTCCAGGTGTGAAAGAGAAAAAAGAGAGAAGAGATGCTGAGTTCCTTGTTTTATAGTCTCTGTTGGGTCCCACCTCTTAGTTTCCTGTTCCTGTATAGAAATGTATCCCATTGGCTCTCAGACCCCCCCAGGGGCATGCTGGGGCAACTCTTGGCTTTTGTCTAATCCAGCTTTGGCTGAATGAAAGGGCCTTGGGCAAATCCTATTGTGGTTTTATTATGCAGAAGACTTCCAGGCCAGGTGAGAGGAATATGTGAGCTGGGCCCAGCCCCCAATGACCCATTGGCAAGGGGTGGGGGTTTCCAAGAGGAGTCTTTTGTCTGTTTAAAAGCATGTTTCCAGATGTGTTCCACAGAATATTTTCTACCTTTTAATATCTCCTAGGATATTTCATTTCCTAGGAGAGGGGTGGGTGCTAACTTCCTACACTAACATAGCATCCTTCGGATGGGGACTATAGCATCCTGAATTCTAATTGGCCTTGGTGATGGACAATTCTGGATGGTATAATCCCAGCACATCTGATGCTGTCCTAGATACAACTTGAAACAAAAGAAGCAGTCTGCTCCATCAGCAATCCAATGTGCTTGGTATATCTAGTCAGTGTCCATTTCTTCTCGTGGTTACCCCCCCCCCCCAGGATTTGATGTACTTCTAGTTTTATTTTGGATACTTTGATAACTGACATAATGTGCGTATGTGTGATATCTGCTTTATCGATTAGATTGCACTCTGTTTGTGGAACAAGGGCAAATGAATGGGAGAATATCTGTTAAAAATAAACAAACACAATACATTGTATACTGCACAATGTTTCTGAGAATCAGGGTCTAAGAAATAGTCCAAGTAAAAAAACTTTGTTTTCCCCCATTTAGTTTACTTTTTTCTGGTTTTTTACCATTGATAATTTTGCATTGCTTACATGTGCTACAAAACCTTAAGTAGCCACTAGATAGCAGGGAAGAGATACAGAAAATTCCGTGTTTGTTGTTTGCTAGATATTTATGATACATGCATGCTATTAAAACGTGAGTGGTTAACAACCGCATACTACAGTCTAAGCGTCTTAATTAAAATGTGCACAGAAAGATCATTATACAGTGAAAACTAATAAGGATAGAATTAAAATGCCACAGTTTAGAATATAAACAATAGCAATAATCATAAAACTGTTATCAACAACCACAATTGGAATTATCTTATTCTGTGAATACACTTCAGAAAAATTCCATTTTCAATGACTGCTGAAGGGCCATCAGTGATGAGAGTAATCTAAGAGAATGGGCAATGATCAATGATCTCCAGGGAATGATATTCAAAAGTGGGCATGTTCATTTAACGTGGATACTAAAGCTTTGTTGTGATATAAGCAACTTTAAGACTTGTGGACTTCAACTCCCAGAGTTCCTCAGCCAGCTTGAAGTCCACAAGTCTTAAAGTTGCCAAGGTTGGAGACTCCAATATAGTGCTATTGACTCTGTTTTAATAATGATATTTATTTATTTATTTTTATTTATTTATTTATCAAACATGTATAGGATAGTAGTAGTTTGTATAAACATAAGTAAAAAGTAACGATAAAAGAGGACAATAGGACAGTAGGACAGGGACGGTAGGCACAGTGGTGCGCTTATGCACGCCCCTTACAGACCTCTTAGAAACGAGGAGAGGTCGACTGTAGACAGTCTAAGGTTAAAGTTTATATATCTTTAGTTTTATAAAGTGATATCTTTAGTTTTATAAACCACTGAGTTCTGTGTGGAATTGATGATACATAAACACTATAAATTAATAAATGGGTAAAAAAAACCTTGTTTACAAGAAGTCTAGTGGCGTACTAGACTTCTTGTAAACAAGAAGGTTGAGGGAAAATGCTGCTGATAAATTTGAATCTCCTCAAAGTGGAAAAATTACAAGAATGTAAAAACAAACAAAGTACAACCTTCAATGTTTTCTATTCTTACATATTGTAAGTCAGAGTTCTCCAACCTTTTCTGAGTTGGCAGACCGGAACAAGAATGGGGAGGGGGGAAGAGGGGATGGTTTTGTGGGAGGGGCAGGTGTGTGTGTGCACATCTGTTGCTCATGCGAGTGGGGCAGTGAGTGCCTGCAACACTCACACAAGTGAGGCCCTGAGCGCCCACGACGCTCGTGCGAATGCTGCCCCAAGCGCTAATGTGAGTCATTTGTGAGTTAACATGAACAGGAATAACATCCATGTGATCGCACAGAAACCTATGTGCAAGTTTCTGTATTCTCATGTGAAGCTTATTCCTAAGCCAATGAGAGAAGATTTAAGGGTAGGGACAGGGAGGGGTTGAGTCTTGTGCTCTTATAGAAATCCCTTTCTGCAATGATGCTGCACTGTGAAGGACAATAAAGGGGGCTTTATCAACGGCTTAATCTCAGACTGAGAAAGCAATTCTGAATAAATCAGATAGCTGCATGAAATTTTTCACTTTCTCCATTTTACCCAGATCTGTTCTATTGGAGTTGGTAAAGAGAACATTTAGCGGTCCTTGATATGAAATTAGCCATCTGAGGAATTCATACTTTGGTTTAAGTCCAACCTTAATCTCAAAGACGTTTGTTTAACAAGAGTTAACTGGATTACCCTTAGCTGCTTTCAACAGAGAATGCAATATGTCTGAATGCTGCACGTAATGAAATGGAAGGCTTCTATTCTGGAATGGAGCATACTTCCTGTTCATTCCATCTGCGGCTGATTTAGGATATAATTGAAAAAATTTTCAACCTTCTTATGGAATCCAAAGAGAATATTCTCCTCCTGGAATTTAATCTTTAGGGAAATCATGAACCCAGCCTTCAAAAATCTTTTAAAGTTCACTCTGTGCTAAATGATCTTTTCCCACCAATGTTATTAAAACATGACCTTTATTTCTTGCTGAAGTTCATAGACTTTCTTCCTCAGCACATCCACCAATCATCATATTTCTCTTAATGGAAAGCCACAGGA
The DNA here is from genome assembly GCA_023053685.1 of Diadophis punctatus similis. Lineage (NCBI taxonomy): Eukaryota > Metazoa > Chordata > Lepidosauria > Squamata > Dipsadidae > Diadophis > Diadophis punctatus. The sequence continues at coordinate 238,002,711 of JALIGW010000001.1, read as the reverse complement.
AGCATTCAGGAGACTGGGTTAAACATATGCAAAAAGAAAAAAAAGTACAGCTAGTAATACTGATACAGCTTCAGAATACCACAGATCAGAAGAATGCATATCCTCTCCAGTAAATAATTACAACCACTGCTTCATTTTACCCCAAAACATAAAACGAAGCCTCAGGCCCATCTACTTCAGCATTCCTTATTATACTTTGGGAAACTAGGATGCTTAAAAATATGAAGAGCTATAGTCGTCCTCCTATGTTTCTCTCTAGTAGTCTAAATAGGGTAAGTGGCCTATAATTCAGAAGGAAATACAGTGTTTTCAAAATTAGCAGCTGCTGATACTTTGATTTTCCATAAATTTGTCCAGCCTCTTTTAAGGTGCCTAAATTGAAGGCTTTCATGGCACGTGTTAGTTAATTTAACTGTTCTAGAAAGAAATAGGTCTTGAAAATTGCTCCTGAATCTCCCAACATTTAATTTTTTTCAGTAACTGGTGACTTACACATTTGTTCTTTGAGAGCAACAAAACAAACAAGGTGCCTCCTAAAAGGTCCATTTTGGCTCATTCAAGTGGAGTTACGATACTTGATCAGGAATACTCAGCCACGTTTTGGTTAATGGGAATGGCATACTACTATATATCAAATTCAGATATTGTGTGTCTACCAATATTTTTCACCACAGACTCCAAACTCCATAAGCTTCGACACCATATTTTGATGAAAATATATGGTGCTTTTGAACAATTGGAAGTCTGATTTTCTATGCAATAGAATTTACGGATTTTTGGCTGTTTTTCTTCCTTGAGGTGTTGAATAAATTGGCTCTTGTATGTAAAAAAAGAAAAGAAAAGAAAAATCAATACCTCACTATAAATCTGAATGAAAATAAAAACAATCATAGGATCTTGGAGTCCTAGTGGACAATCATTTAAATATGAGCCAGCAGAGTGCAGCAGCTGCCAAAAAGCCAACACAGTTCTAGGTTGCATTAACGGATAGAATCAAGATCACGCGAAGTGTTAATACCATTTTATAATGCCTTGGTAAGGCCACACTTGGAATACTGCATTCAGTTTTGGTCGCCACAATGTAGAAAGGATATTGAGACTCTAGAAAGAGTGCAGAGAAGAGCAACAAAGATGATTAGGGACTGGAGGCTAAAACATAAAGAACGGTTGCTGGAATTGGGTATGTCTAGTTTAATGAAAAGGACTAGGGGTATTCCAATATCTCAGGGGTTGCCCAAAGATAAAGAAGCAATGGATGGAAACTAATCAACGAAAGAAGCAACCTAGAACTAAGGAGAAATTTCCTGACAGAACAATTAATCAGTGGAATAACTTGCTTCCAGAAGTTGTGTATGCTCCAACACTGGAAGTTTTTAAGAAGAGATTGTACAACCATTTGTCTGAAATGGTATAGGGCCGTGATGGCGAACCTACGGCACGCATGCTACAGGTGGCATGCGGAGCCATATCTGAGGGCACGCAAGGCGTTGCCCTATGTGCACGCTGGCCAGCTGATTTTCGGCCTTCCGGAGGGTGGGGGGAGAGGCCGTTTTCACCTTCCCCAGGCTTCAGGAAAGCCTCCGGAGCCTGTGGATGGCGAAAAATGGACCCGACAGGCCTACCGGAAGTTTGAAAATGAACTTCCGGTTGGGTCGTTGGGCCATTTTTCACCCTCTCTAGGCTTCAGGAAAGCTTCCAGAGCCTGTGGATGGCGAAAAATGGACCCAACGAACTTCCAGTTGGGCTGTTGGGCCATTTTTCACCCTCCCCAGGCTCCGTAGGCTTCAGTGAGCCCTGTGCACATTGGGGGCAGCATGGGGGGGATTGTGCACGCATGTACAAGGGGAGGGCATTGCAATATGGATGTGGGCATATGTGTGTACGCTATCATGGGTGCACACACCTTTTTGGCACCCGAGCAAAAAAAGGTTTGCCATCACTGGTATAGGGGTTCCTGCCTAAGCAGGGGGTTGGACTTGAAGACCTCCAAGGTCCCTTCCAACTCTGTTATTCTATGTCACTTTTTATAATTACCTGTTATCAAGTAAATATAGGTAGTCCTTGACTTAACAACAGTTCATTTAGTGACCAAAGTTACGGCACTGGAAAAAGTGACATGACCTTTTTCACACTTACAACTTTTGCAACATCCCCATGTGATCAAAATTCAGATGCTTGGCAACTGACTCATATTTATGACAGTTGCAGTGTCCTGGGGTCATATGATAACCTTTTGTGACCTTTTGTAACAAGCAAAGTCAGTGGGGAAGCCAGATTCACTTAACAACCGGTTTACTACCTTAAAATCTGCAGTGATTCACTTAACAACAGTGGCAAGAAAGGTAATAAAATGGAGCAAAACCTAGTATACAAATGTTGCATTAGCAACAGAAATTCTGGTCTCAATTGTGGTCGTAAGTCGAGGACTACCTCTCCACAGCCCGTTTATATTTCTGTTTAGTGCCATTTTGTGACATCTTTGAAGTTAGACGATCACTGAATCTCTTAATTTCTGATTCAATCTCTGAATGAGATCTTCAGCATTGATCTTTCTGGTGCATGCTGTGACTCTCTTTTCTGCACCATGTTTCAGACACAGTTAATGTGTCTCGTCCAAATAATTAAGTCAGAAAGTACTCTAAATAAATACGTTATTGAATATATTCAGCACCCTTATGCAGTCACCATTGTTTTTGCAAAACATTGTTTTTAAAAACTGATAATCAGTATGCTAAAACCTGTTTTTTGCCTTTGAACACCAGACGGGTTTACCAGAAATCTTTAGGAGTGGCTACCTTGTAATGTCAATCGCTAAATGAGAGAAAGACCAAATTTGAACCACCTTAAAATATTCTTTATGTATCCTGCAGATTTTAATGCGAGAAATACGCATGCGTGATCACAAACAAAACAAAGCATACTTTAAAGCAGTGTTTTTCAATTTCAGCAATGTTAAGAGGTGTGGACTTTAATTCCCAGAATTCACAGTGCTGGCTGGGGAATTCTGGAAATTGTAGGACAACACTTCTTAAAAGTTTCTGAGGTTGCAGTTTTAAACATAAACACTTTAAATGCTACAGTTCCTAGCCACACTGTACTAATAGGATTAGATCTGAGAAGACTTTGTGGATTGGTTATACTTGCACTTCTATTTTTATTAGCCTGAACAAGCTGTGTCTGTAATTTTTAGCACTCTGAAGACTTGTCTGACTCCAGAGCTCTGCATGAATAGACTAGGCAATGCAGGGTTATTTTAATCCAAAGCAATGGAAAGGGAAACATGCATTTTTCTCTCTTCAGAATTCTCATTCTTACAGTAGAAAGTAGCACAAATGTGTTTCCCAAATGTTATGGTGTTCTAAGTGAAAACTTCTAAAGGCAGCATTAGTTCTAGACTCAACTAGTTGAAAATTATTGAATTGCTGACCTGTTTCCGTTAATAAATCATTTACCAAAATGCCTTTGCCTCTCTCTATAACACTCCTCAATTTGCCTCCTCCATGTTTGTTGTTTAGTTTCCTTCAGTTATTCAAGGTGTCCTGCTATGAACTGTAACAAACAAATACAATTCATATCTTAGAGCAGGGAAGAGCAATCTTTTAACAACTAGGAGTCCGCTTTCTGATGCCAAGAGTCACTGTGGTTATCTCTTATCCAGTTATTCAACTTCATATACGTAAATGCAGTACAGTCCAACGTAATAGTACTATGCTTTGAAGTCTGGATCTCTGCCTTTTTCGGTTGATGAAGGCCTCCAGGGAGAGGACAGAAGACAGGATCAGGATGGTGACAAGTACCGTATTTTTCGGAGTATAAGACGCACCTTTTTACCCTCAAAAAGAGGGTGAAAATTTGGGTGCGTCTTATACACCGAATGCAGCCCCACCCAGCCACCCCCACCCTTTGGCCTCTGCCTGCCAGCAATTTACCTCTTTGCAGCAAACAGGGCAAAGCACAAGAAGAGCACAAGAAGAGATAAACTGCCTCCCGATCTACAGCTGACAGGCTTGCAAGCCACCTGGTAAAATGAAACTAACTAGGGTGGCTGTAATGTGACAAATTGCTGGGAGATAAACTGCTGGCAATATTAGGCTGCTGAAATCAAATGGAGGCAAGCTATAGCTGCTATGGCTCAGAGCTAGAGTTCTTGCCTCACAATCAGGAGGTTGTGAGTTCTATCCTAGGTAGAGCCAGATTCTGTTAATATGTTATTTTGTTAAATGTTTGTAGAGTGTTCAAATTATTAGACTTATTTTTTAAAGACTGCTTTATTATTGTTCTAGACAACTTAACAAAATGAAGAAGCTTTTTAAAATAAATGCTTGCTCTGAAGAGGCCCAGTGCAATTGTATCTTCTTTTAAATAGCAGAGAATACTTCCAGAAAGCCACATCAGTTTTAAAGATCTGTAAAAGTATAATCTGAAATGTCCTGTTTTAGTATTAAGTATTAGTATTAAGTATTAGTATTAAAAGAAGGCAGCTGAGAAACCCTGACTAGTCATGTTTGGAGTAGATCTATTTAAATAATTGGGAGGAGTTAGTGTGATTACATTTAAGAAAACTTTCTGGGATTAATATACTGCCATAAATGTACATTTCTCCAATTCTTTGCCATTTCTATGGGTCAGGCACACTTGCACAGAAATACACAGCAAACAGTGTATATTATCTGTACTGTTTGCTGTTTGCTGTTTGGCAAATTGCTGGGAGGCAGAGGCCTTTTTTCCTTGTTTCCCTCCCCCAAAACTAAGGTGCGTCTTATACTCCGGTGCGTCTTATACTCCGAAAAATACGGTATATCTTTGAGGACGTGACGGTGGTGTGCCTTGTCCTTGAGAAGTCCTCTTTGAGGGGAAGATTGTTGAGAAAGTGATGGTGGTGCAACAGTTGAGGACCCAGAGGGAAATGGATTATTTTGACTGGTTTCAGGCCCGGAATATAGTATAAAGACAACACTGATCATACTTAATGGATGAGTGAAACCTTGCAGGTGTTGCTTGATTTCACATCAGCCCTTGAAACCATCTACATCAGGTGCCAAACGCGTATCATCACATGACGTATCGGGACTTTTCTCCCCTCCACTAAACCGGGCGTGGGTGTGGCCAGCGCGTGACGCATCTGGCCTGCGGGCCGCGAGTTTGACAGCCCTGATCTACATGGTAGCCTTCTAGGGAGGGTTCGGTCTGGGGGCTATTCTTCTGCAGTGGTTCCAGTCAGTGGTGATAGTGGGGAGAAATCATGACCTACGGTAGGTTCCTCAGTTATGGATGCTGCAGGGCTAGGAGCTCTCCGTGCTCTTATTCAACATCTAAACGAAGCAACTGGGTGAAGTCATCCACTGACAAGTCATCCACTGACACAGTTATCTTTACATCTTGCCCTGATCAAGTGATATCAAAATGTATCCAGGTTCCTATAGGGTATAAGCGTCTGGATTGGGAGGAATAGGTTGAAACTTAATTCCAGCAAGGTGAAGTAGCACTGGTTACAAATAGCCATCTCATTCTGAAGAAATACTGTCTTTAGTTGGAGTCATATTCTCTCACAGAACTGGCTCATAATTTGGGAGTCCTGGACTCACAACATCTGTTTGGTGAGTAAATGGCAGCTGTGCCCAAGAAGTTTAGCCAGCTTAATTCCTGTGGTTACCTTAGCTCCTGAGGTTCCTAGTAGTGAGGAACACTACAGGGTGACATGAGGGAAGTGCTATGGGTTTGAAAGAGTGAAAAAGTCTCTGCAAAAATGCCCTGAGTCAATTGCTGGTTTTCAGTTGGTCTGACTACTTTTCACGACAGATGGCAAGACAGAAGAGATCTTGTTTATCTAGGAGTGACAAATGCATCAGATTGTGTTTTCCTAAGACTAGGCTCCCAAAAGAATAAACTTTGGCTCAGCACACTAAGTATAACATTCTTGAAAAGTGGGAGATTGAGCGCATCAAAACAAGACGTTTGTTCTGTCCTCCATGCCATTTCTCCTACCTTTATTTAATTTGACTTTATTTATCTCCTTGTTTTAAGCTACTGTGCTGTGTCTGCTTTATTTATTTACTTATCCATCATATTTGAAGCTGCCTGACTCCTTAATGATTCAGCTACCATTTCCCACTACCTATTCTGGGGGGGGGGATGCATTTTGGGAAAAGGACAGACTTTTTGCTCAAATGCCACTTTCTTGGCTTCCAAACCAGCTAAATTGATCAGTAAAGGAGAATATTTGTAGCTCAGGGTTTAAATGAGGGGTCTTTGGTGCTCTCTGATCTTGCTTATTTTCTTGCAGATGTTTCATTACATCAGTGCTAATTGACCAGTCACACAAGATAGTAGGAGACTGATGTAACAGGATCCAGAGCTTCAATGGGAACCACAATCTACCACTAGTTTGGGGCAATCTCCCAAATTCAGAAAACACTTGATTCCTCCTGGTTTGGTGAGAATGTCCTCTGCCAGCTGATACAAGAGAGAATGATTGTTACAAACTTGAAAGCTGCTATTGCAATGGTTGTTGTAAATGTTCCGATAACACATTCTATAGCAGTCTACTAGGGATAAAGCACTAGATAATGTCATGTGCTGAACACAAAGCCAGAATATTGCTTCAAACAGAGGCAGAGCCCTGAAAGCCGCTTTATATAGCTCTAGTCTAGGTGCTGACATGGCTTGATTGGGGCCATTGCTGACTTCTTTGAAAATCCTTGGCTGATCACTTTTGCTCAACCCTTCATTGCTGTTGATATGTTCTTCAGTTTGAGGTCTTTTGCCAAATCTAACCGTTATTATCTGATCAGAGCCTTACCTGCTCAGGTTGTTTCTTGAAATTGCTGCAGGTACTTAATTGCTTAATTGTAAGCAGACGGTCTGGTCTGCCTCTTCAGCCTCTGACTCAGAAGATTCAGATGCGACCATGACTGACAATGCCTTTTTTTACATTACCAGTTAAAACAGTTGCTTTGCCCTACAAATGCAAAGTTGGATTGGACTATCTTGCTGGAATTGTGTTACAAAAAAACAGGGTATTTTGAAATGACACGTCTGTTGCCTCAGTAGTCTAATTGTCTCAGCTTGTCTTAACAACACAGAGCAAGGCTGTGCAAATGCTTCAGATTTGATTTATCAGCCAAGGAAGTAAAAAAAAAAGTGGTTGTAAGTTTGGAAGTTTCATATGGAAACTGAAATGCAAAATATTTGACCTGGCGTCAGCTTTGAGTAGAGATGATTTCTCTGATATGATGCCTCTTTAGACCCAACAAAATATTATTTATAGTCCCCCTAAAACACCAGTGAGGAATCACAGTGGAAGCTAAGAAGATCTTAGAAAGTATGAGTGCAGATGACTCAGTTTGATTAACATCACTAGACAGGAGGTGGAAGTGAGTCAGTTGTGGCTGTACAGACAATCATTACATTTTTCAAGAACATGACTGGAAGAGATAGAAAACCAGGTTGTTTTCTGAACCTCCAATGGTAATGAGGTTTCCCATAAATTCCTAATAATTATTCATAAACATTTTCATGTTTTTAGTGATATATAACAATAATCCATGATATTACTATAAAAAACTGCATATATTACAAGCATTAATAGTCAATCTACTGAGTACTTAGATTTGCACATCGCACTAAGGAATAGTAAAATCTGTTTAGTTTACTTGACCCAGACGCTATATACTATAAATCATAGGTTTTGATGAATTACATTACTGCACGGATTTACCTGTTTAGTTGTTTATTCAATAACTCATGGTTAAACAATCCATGGACTGATATGATGTATCATTCAGTTCAATGGGCTTCCCAGGCTGAGAAAACAGGACTGTCACCAGGCTGCTGGAAGCCTTCAGTAGGATCAAGACAGACAGATTCATGCTTGGAGCAAAGAACAAGGTGGCCCATTCTTGTATCCCATCTGCAATGTCCATTGAATAGGTAGCATTCTCCACAGAACCAAAGGCAGCATGCTGCTTATAGGATGTGGTATGGAGCATATAGCAATAGCACTTAGACTTATATGCCGTTTCACATTGCTCTAAGCGGTTTACAGAGTCCGCATATCGCCCTCCCCCCCCAACAATCTGGCTCATCATTTTACCAACCTGGTAGGATGGAAGGCTGAGTCAACCTTGAGCCAGTGGGGATTGATCTCCTGTCAGTCAGCAAAATTAGCCTGCAATACTGCATCTAACCCCTGCGCCACCATGGCTCATAATGCACAGGTTTGTTCTAGTACCTTGCTACTTCTTGGCACATACTACCTGATGAAACCACTAGCAGCTGGCACAGTGGCCACTAAAGTTATACCCAAGCACTGGCATTTTGGGATCATTCCTACGTTTGTAGTCTAGATCACCAAATCCTGAAGTCCAACACTGCCCAATGGATGGAGTTCCTTGTCAGATGTGTCTTTGTCCATGTTGTTGTATACTACAAGTGACCAGATCTCATCTTAGTTTTTGTGTGTGTGTGCTGGGTTTTATGTATTATTATATTGTGAGCTGCCCAAAGTAAGTTTGGAGTCCAGTGGTGGGATGGAGGGAGAGCCACAGGCTGCAACTACCGAAGAAGAGCAAAGGGTGTTTTAGTAGCTCTGGACATTTCATGGAGAAATGAAATTCTAAGTGATAGCCTTCTCTGCAAACTAAATCAATGAGATGCTGTTAGGAAAGGTTTGTTTGTTTGTTTATTTGTTTTATTTGTCAAGCATACAGTAAAATTATGATTGTACATGTACTATTACAAGTATATACATGTAATAGTACAAGCATGAATAAGAGTATAAGAGGTATGAATATATGGGTACATTAGGACAGGAAAGGTAGGCACGAATGTGCGCTTATGCACGCCCCTTACCGACCTTTGCCGGTTCAAAGGCAGTTTCAGTATTCTTTTTTTCCCTTAGCAAAGTGCTGAATGATGTATGAAAGATTTGAGGTGAGGTTATAATATCGGAATTAATAATCAAACAGAAACATAGGAGATCTTTTAGAACTTGGTATCTGTGCTATATTTTCATTCCCACGAGGGGGAGTGTTGAGCTTGCTGCTTTCCTTCCTTAGGACAAATGCGAATCTTTGAATTCGTAGGGCCTTATTGCCGAAAGCTTTCAACATTGAAACTAGTTGCTTTTAAAGGAAGTCTCCAAGCCCTTGTCTTAAAGTTTAAAAGGTTTTGATTGGCTTCTGCCATAACTGAAATTCTTGCAGAAGACCCCTTTGAGTTCAATAAGATGGGGAAAAAAGGATGCTTTGTATTTCCATACTATATAGCATGAGATGCTGGTGTAATTAACATTATTTTATTTTTATAATATGGATAGATGGCAGGATGCCATGATGGTTAAAGAGCTACACTGGATGACCAGTGACACATTCTTACCTCTACCTATATAATTTATTTTATTTTATTTTATTATTTATTTTATTTTATTTTATTTATTTTATTAGAATGGTGGCTGTGAAGAAAAAGAGAGATATGTTTTTGAGTTCTTGGGGGGGGAAGCAAAATGGAAATGGTAGCAAAACATAAATACAGTACATATCTCGATACTGATCACACTGTTCACTTTGAGAGTAACTAGTTCTAGGAAAAGAGAAAGGAAATACCTAGCTTACATTGACATAATTAACGATATGTCTCCAAAACTTTATCTGTCTTTGCAACTACTACAATATATACTGTATATATTGATTAATATTGCACGTAGCTTTTTGTTTGAACTTTTCAACTCTCTTTTTTTCTAGATCTCTTCAATCCCATTCAACCGTGACCCACTAGATTTCTCTAAACCATTTATTTTACCTTTATACACTGTATTTGTTTTTCAATTTGACTCTCATTCTCTCTATGCAGCAAATACACCTCAGAGCATTTCTTTCATACAATTCACTTGCATTTAGTTTGCGTTCATAAAGTTCCAATTCATCTTCTATCCTATCTTTTCTTATTTTACCAAGCAAACTTTTTAAGTAATTCATTCCACTTCTGTTTCTTTTGACACTACTCTCCTGGAATCCCCTCTCCTGTCCAGATGTACTCCATAATACTCAGCTGTCCACTGGCCTGCTTGCAAGCCGCCAAAGGAAAGACTTGTTGTGACTAGGACTTGCAACTTCCTGCCAGCTTCCCCATTGACTTTGATTATTGGAAGCTGGCAGGAAGTTGCAAGTCCTATTCATGTGAAGTCTTTGCTTAACGACCCACGGTTCTCTCGTTGATGATGGCAACAAGGATGGCTAGGATTGTTGTTGCGAAGTGTTATGGTCATGTGACATGTACTTTACAACACCATTATTTAGTGATGGAAATTCCAGCCCCAATAACATCAGTTTGGTCTAATGCAGGGGTCTGCAACCTGTGGCTCTGGAGCCACATGTGGCTCTTTCATCCCTCTGCTGTGGCTCCCTGTCGCTCAAAATATGCGTCACAACCGCCAATGCATGACATCTGCCGACACACGATTTATTAAGGTTTTCGACCCATCTTTTTTTGGGGGAGGAGTTCAAAATGTTTTTGTTGCATGCAGAAATAAAAATTTGTTTTCTCTGTAGCGGTTCATTGATTTCATAAATGCAACACACTGTTAGAACCCTGTTCAAACGATTGGGTGTGTTAATATATGATTAAGCCACAAATCATTGTTATGTGTATATTGCTTTAAATGCATTGTGGATGATTACTATATAAGTAAGCAAGAGAGCATGCTCAGTATGGTTTATGGTTGGTGGTTTATGGTGGTTGGTGGTTGTGGTTCAGTGTAGTGAGTGGTGTTTGACGGTGTGTTCCGGATTGAAGACTCTCTGCTGATTTACTGATAAGTAGATTACTTTATGACTGTGTGGAATTGCTGTGAAGAGAACAGTAACTATCTGTGATAGTATAGAATTGAGTAATAGCTGTAATCTTTGTTTGTGAGTTAAAACAAAGATAGGCAAGAAGAAGAAACTTTGCATTGACTGAATAACTGTGTATGACTTGGACTTCCTATTTAACTTTGCTACTATTCAAGTAAAACTATTTTGTACATACTAAAGATATTCTGTTTATTGACTGAATAGCATTCATATCAAACTGCAACACCATTACTACAACACATTTTGCTGTGTATGTGCTTAACAGCACAATAACTCCTTAACACACACTATAGTTTTTTTTAATATATAGCATAAAGGTAAAAAATAATATATGCAGTGCTATCTTCATTTTAGATCTCAAAAGGGTTTTGTGGCTCCCAGTGTTTTCTTTTCTATGGAAGACGGGTCCAAATGGCTCTTTGAGTATTTAAGGTTGCCGACTCCTGGTCTAATGGATAAGGCACAGGCCAGAAGACTGTGAACTGTAGTCCCACCTCCTTAGGCATGAAAGCCATTCACTCTTTCTCAGACCATTCCATCCCATTGGGTTGCTTTTGTGGGGAAAATAGGAGAAGGAAGGAGTATTATGCTTGCCACTTGACTTGACTTATAAAAATAATGAATGTGGGATACAAAAAAAATTAAGTGAGGAGTATCTAAATAGGTAGCCCTCGACTTATAACAGTTCATTTAGTGACCGTTCAAAGTTACAACAGCACTGAAAAAGGTGACTTATGACTGTTTTTCACAGTTGCAACCTTTCCAGCATATGATCAAAATTCAGATGCTTGGTAACTGGTTCATATTAATGACCTTTGCTGTGTCCCAGGGTCATGAGATCCCCTTTTACGTCCTCCTGACAAACAAGGTCAGTGGGGAAGTCAGATTCACTAAACAACCTGGTCACTAACTTGCCAACTGCAGTAATTCACTTAACAACTCAGGCAAGCAAGGTCATAAAATAGGGCAAAATTCACTTAACAAATGTCTCACTTAACAACAGAAATCTTGGGGCTCAATTGTGGTCATAAGTCGAGGACTATCTGTATAGAATAATAGAGTGGGAAGGGAGATTTGAAGGTCTTCTAGTCCAAGCCCCTGCTTGAGCAGGAGACCCTATATTATTTCAGATAAATGGTTATCCAGTCTTTTTTTGAAAGCCTGCAGTGATGGAGAACCTACAAGACAAGCTGTTCCATTGATTGATTGCTCTCATTATTAGGTTGATTCATTGATTCATCCTTAGGTTGTTCCATTGGTTGATTGCTCTCATCCTTATATTCATCAATTTAAGTCAAGACTTCTTTGTTATCTCATTACATGGGTGAATTCTGGCTGGCAAGTGGCCAATATCCTACTAGGAATGGACATATGGGACATTCCCCCTCCCCCCCCAGGCTGCTGAGGCATGTTTGCAAGACAGTTTACTGATAAAGTTGTTTGCATTTGCTCTAGTTTAGATTCTTTTTAAGCAGAGACAAGGGGATAAATTTGATAACATATTTGACTGTCTATCCAGCATTCTTTTGATTGTATAGATTCCAAGGATGTGACAGGATTCCTGGCAAAGATAATCAGATGTATATCTTCATTCTGGCTGGAGTGGAGGTGCAGTGGATGTTTTTACCCAGAATTGGATGGGATGAAACAAGCTAAAGTTTTATTCTAACTAGACAGAGTTGCTTTTTGTCCAGAAGCCATCCACGTTTGGGCATGGTCTTTATGTTGAATATGACCACGATTGTTCTGCTGCTGAAAAAGCAGCCCTTAATTTGGGAGTTCTACTTATAAAACAATAAGAGTCTCAACTTTGGCCAATATGAGAATTATTGAACAGAAGGTGACCATCATACACGTTCTCTTTAGCTAGACATACTCTACCTGGGGCTGCTTTTGAAGGCCACGCAGAAACTGCAATTGATTCACCTCACATACTGGTGTTGGAAAGCCACTGTTGCATTGCTTCGTATACATTGAAACGCTGCATTGGTTGCCAGTATGGTTTTGAGTTCAAGTCAAAAGTGCTATTTTTTTGACCTATGGTATGGTATCAATCTCTATATGGCATGGGTCCATATTATATATAGTACTGTCTTTTACAAGTAAACTCTGCCCTCCCTATGCAATCCACTCAGAAAGTGATGTTTTGAGCATATATAATGTATATAATGGCCTTTTTGGGAACAGAGTGTTGTAGACCTATTCAGTCCTTGGGTTTACATGAACAAGGAAGAGCTTTAAGCAAAATTCAACAAGTTGTTTTCTTTTGAAATTAATCTAGGTTCCTGAAAGAAACAGAACTAGAGAATGGAGGTGAAAAATAGCAAAGGTATACATCATGCACCAATCTTCAAGTATTACGTACACTATTATTTTACCTTTGTTTAATAAGGATGAAAGAATTAGCAAAGTCATGAGCTTTCCTGGAAAAGTATGTTGTAAGCCTAGGAACTGAAGAACTAATTCATGTAAGTAGTTTCCTGCTCAGAATTTCTGACTGAGCACATAATACCTTGGAAATCTCAAGTATTTTTACTAATCATAAATTTAATAGCTTCTTCATCATTTATACAGATGTGTGTGTGTGTGTGTGTGTGTGTGTGTGTGTGTGTGTGTGTGAATATATACCTACATTTTTAATTATCTTCAATTTTTTTTGCAAGGGAACATTTTAGCCTTTTATACTGTAGTTTTGTTACACCTAAAATATGCTTTCAAAATATGTTTTATGTATTTATGCTATTTTATATATTTATGACAAATATAACCAGGTGTAGCCAAAGCAAAGAGATGTTAACTTGGGATGAAATGTGGCTATCATTTGTGGTATTGTACATTGACTCCTGGAAGCAACGAAAACATTTAAGAGAAAAGATTGCATCATAGTTCACAAGATGATCTCATTCCTGAATTTCTTTTTAACTGCAGAAGGATGAAAGAATACCGGATATTTGGCTTGATGACAAGGAAGATCTGCGGACATTAAGGGCCCTGCAAAAACAAACAAACGGAGTTAAGCCATAAGGTAAGTCTTGCTGCAACAGTAGTTTTTTTTTAACCTTGAGATTCTTACTATTGTGTTTCCAATCCATGTCAAAGTTAGAAATACCAGATTTGTCATGTCATAGGCCACATATGCTTGCACCTTCAGTGACTCAACGGCAGGCACTCCTATTTTATTGCATAATAAGTTTTAGCAATGCAGCTTGTCCCTGCCCCCTTCTGTCTACACTACGTCACTTGTTGAAAACATGTTATCTTTCCTAATCTGTAATAATCAATTACAGACTACGGGGTTTTTTTTAATGGTTTTTTTCTTGACAGGAATCGGGGAGGAGGGACAGATTGCATTAAAAAAGTGCTGCTTCATAGATGCCTTCCAAAGCGGTGACGCTCAGTACGACTTGTGTGTGTGTGTGTGAGAGAGAGAGAGAGACTGCGCGCAGAAAGCAAGGGAGCATGTGTGAGAGAAAGGGTGAGGGAGAGTGATCTCCATGACAACTAACCCAGCCAGTCTGTATACTCACCCTTTCTCTCTCTCCCTCCCTCTCTCTCTCTGGGCAATCATTTTGGATAAATTCTGCTCTGCGAAAGGTCATGTGAAGGAGCTGTGGGAATCACAGCAGGTATTTGACTGCCAACTCAGCCGTCCAGTCCCTCTTGTTAATAGGGCAATTTTTATTATTATTTTTTTTGGTCTGGGAAATACAAAATCAAGCATGGCATGGAAAAGAAAGCCTGTTCTGTATCAGGTAATGCAAACTTTCCATTTTGTGTTTCTCTTGCTTCTTTCCTCTTGCATTGTTTCTCCTTCGTTCTTGCTCTTTCCTGCTTAGACGGTTTATTCTGAATGGTATGTCAGCATATGTTTTGGAAGTCCCAAGCTCTGAATGGTTTATTCTGAATGGTATGTCAGCATATGTTTTGGAAGTCCCAAGCTCTTGGGAGTGATGTCATATTCAGCAGTTGGACTTTGTTAAGCAAAGAAGGAAGTAGTGAGCCCCCCAATCCCCATAGAGAGTAGTTGGACTCGGTGAATTTTATACTCGGATTACTTCTGTTTTATTATAAGATAATAACAACAAAGAGAATTGTTGAAAGCAAATTGAAAGCAAATTTTCTGGTGTCTGGCAGATGACAGATTTAAAACCACCTCAAAGAAGATGGTTTCATTCAAAGTTTGCTGTACTTTTCTGCTGGCTGAGATACCTACAGCTGCAGCCTGAGACTATTATTCAAGCATTGCATTTGATCTATATGAACAAAAAATGTCAGTGTGACAAATAATTATGCAGTGTTTGTCTTATGTGTGTCTGTGTATAGAATAAAGTTCTTCAGAAGAATGTATTTTGGGGAACTGTTTTTGATCTCAGCTTGTTGCATGAGAATTTGAATTGTTGCTGGTAGGTGATTTAAAATAAAGATATCTTAAATGGATTTCCCATGGAGGTAAAGCAGAAGTATACTTTTAACAGAGTGTTCCACAACATTTGGTGAGACTGTTCTTCTTATTTGTTTTTGTAGTTTTATTTACTTTGGTTTGTCTAGTAGGACTTGTTCCTTAATAAAGGGTGAGTGCTTTTTTCTTTTCTTTTAGGGAGAGTGCAATAAGGATTTTCAACCCCTTTTATGGTAAATTCCTTATGTGTGCAGATGTAAGCAGAGCTTTAAGAAAATTCAACTTAGATGAGCAATTAAAGATTTAAAAGAAGTGCCTCAGGCTGTGATTTTATAATAGGTACCTCCAGAGGAAAGAACAGTCAATTAATGTATAATAAAACCAGACAACTTGTTGTTCAGACAAACAAACAAACAAACAAACCCATGCCATCTAATATACAGCCAAATACACTAGATTGACAGTAATAATTTAGGATTCTTGAAGCTATACTGGACGATCAACTGGGAATTATACTCATTGTTCACATGCTTACCATTGTATGAATATGGGACATTTATACCTCAGGCCTACGTTTCTCTCCTCCTCATTTCTAATACCCTAAATGACATCTGCCACCCCATCGCCTTTTTATTTTGGCTAAAGAAATCCCTGCAAAATATAAAGTTAATCCAGACATGCAAAGGGGTCACCATCCAGCAGGATACTTTTTAAAAATATGTAGGCTCCAGGTTTTCCTCTTTCTTCTATGTAGAAATGTTGGGAATAATGAAATTTCGATAACCAAGGCTATCCAAGCAATGGGGGTGAGTAAGGGTATAGGAGAAGCTTGCTGAAATTTAACAGACCAAAGTTCTGTTAACTGATTGTTATATGCTTCTGTAATCAGTAAGTCTCCTTCATGCATTCAGATCAAGCCTTTGACATGGGGAGTGGCCTGCAAGATTTTAGCTTTCTTTTTGAGTTGCTCAAACAGAGTGCCCATTGTGTTCCTCTGCACAATGAAAGACACTTCTGATTGGGGCTGGCGGGCCTGCCAGCATAATGTCAAATTAGGATGGCCTCTTTCTACTTTCTGCAAGTTGATTGAAAATAAAAGTTAGGTTCACAAATTAGGTAGATTTTTTTTTCATTTTTTCATTTTTTTCATTTGTTAATTATAGTACTATTGTGGCTGGTTCATAAAAAAAAGAAAGCCACAGCATCCATATTTTGATCTACCTAAGTTAAATGAAAGAGGCAAGAATGGAATGTTGCATGATATAATTATGACATAATATGTACACAAGAGTTTATCATTGCCCATGTCAAGGCCTATATTAGGTAACGTTTAGGTTGCAGCCTCAGAGGTGAACTCCACAGAATTCAGTGGGTCTTATTTTGGGAAGGACACGCAGAAGATTTTCTTTCTTTCTTTCTTTCTTTCTTTCTTTCTTTCTTTCTTTCTTTCTTTCTTTCTTTCTTTCTTTCTTTCTTTCTTTCTTTCTTTCTTTCTTTCTCTCTCTCTCTCTCCCCCTCCCTCCCTCCCTCCCTCCCTCCCTCCCTCCCTCCCTCCCTCACCTTTATACATTTTATACATAAATCAAGGCACCAAACATACCTAATATTTCCTTCTCCTCCAATTTCCCCCAAAACAGCAACCCTATGAGGTGGGCTGGACTGAGAGAAAGTGACTGGCACAAGGTTACCCAGCTTGCTTTCATGCATAAGGCAGGACTAGAATTCACAGTCTCCTGGCGTGTAGCCTGGTGCTTTAACCACTATATCCAAGTGACTTTTTAAAAAGAGCCAGAGCTGAAGAAGCTTCTTGGATGAGAAGCGAAACATCTTCAAAGAAAAACCAGAAAGTCCAGTTGCCTCTTGGAAAAAGCACTTTTGGGTTAACATTTATATATTTTTTCTGTTCTAAAATACAAAATAGCTTTAATCATACGCAACAGCTTTGAGATCAGTGTTGAGGCATTTATGTTGCTTTCTCATGAACTAATGAGTAATGGCCTTTTGAAGGCTTAGTCAGATATACAGTATCTATAGGTGCCAAATGCTTTAAGGCATGTCTGAAAATGTGTTTGAATGACTCTGGATTCTTGCATGTATATTCATCCAGAGGATGATGCAAATGCAGAGTATTATTTTTGAAGTCGTTTCCTGACTTCACCACACTGACACCAAATGCTTAAAAGGTCTGTACTTCCAATTATATGTTATACAAAATGGACACCAGCAGTGACAGATTTAAATCATTTTACATTCCTTGATATGAAACAGTCCCATAATCTTACAAAAAAAGTGAAGTGAAACTGGGATGTGGAAATCGGAGCCCCTCCATCCATGCACATTTATCGTCTTTTCTCTTCAGCAACCTCGTAATCCAAGAAAGGAGAGCTGAAAAGGTATGTCGAATACAGGAGACTATTGGTTAAAGCAGTGCTTCTCAATCTTGGCAACTTTAAGAGGCATGGACTTCAGCTTCCACAATTCCCCAGGCAGCCTCTGTCCACGCCTCTTAATACTTGCCAAGATTGAGAAACACTGGGTTAAGTCTTCTGGAAGCCACACCAGGATTTCTCCATCGCACAGACACTTTCCCCTGAGCCCAATTCATCTTTTTCTTAAATTTTCATAGTGTCACATGCACATTGGTATATTTGCACACAAAAACACACAGATACATATTGTGTTTCCCTGAAAATAAGACCCTGTTTTATATTTTTTTGAACCCTGAAATAAGCGCTTGGCCTTATTGCCATGCACTCAAAAGCCCGATTGAGCTTATTATCAGGGGATGTCTTATTTTGGGGGAAATAGGGTAGACCTGTGCTCAAACACAAATTTCACTTCACTTTCAGACCAGGAAATATTCATACTCTTCAACTTAGGAGGGTTTGATTCAATAATAGAATAGAATAATAGAGTAGAGTAGAGTAGAGTAGAGTAGAGTAGAGTAGAGTAGAGTAGAGTAGAGTAGAGTAGAGTAGAGTAGAGTAGAATAGAATAGAATAGAATAGAATAGAATAGAATAGAATAGAATAGAATAGAATAGAATAGAATAGAATTCTTTATTGGCCAAGTGTGATTGGATACACAAGGAATTTGTCTTTGGTGCATATGCTCTCAGTGTACATAAAAGAAAAGATATATTTGTCAAGAATCATGAGGTACTTAATGATTGTCATAGGATACAAATAAGCAATCAGGAAACAATCAATATTAATATAAATCATAAGGCTACAAGCAACAAGTTACAGTCATACAGTCATAAGTGGGAGGAGATGGGTGATAGGAACGATGAGAAGACTAATAGTAATAGTAATGCAGCCTTAGTGAATAGTTTGACAGTGGTGAGGGAATTATTTGTTTAGCAGAGTGATGGCGTTCGGGAAACTTCTAAATAGAGAAACTTCTAAATTTTGAATTCGCCTCCAGTCCTTATTAGAGCAAGCCATTCCCTTGAAATTTTTAATAGTGCAACTACTGATTTACCTGGCAGGTTTGGTTTCTGATCAAGATCAGGAGATGACTTCTGGACCCTTTTACAAAGCCTGGGTCTAAGAAAATTTTATGATCTGCATTCCAGCTACGGAGTACTATTTAGCTCTCCCCCAAAATCTGTCCTTTTCAAATAAATTCAGTTCTTTTAAAATGGCTGCAGAAATTTGGGTACAGTACAGGTAGTCCTCAAATTATGACCACAATTGGGACCAGAATTTCCTTTGCTAAGCAAGGCAGTTGTTAAATGGGTCATACCCATTTTATGATCCCTTTTCCCATGGTTGTTAAGTGAATCACTGCAGGTGTTAAGTGAATCATGGAGTTGTTAAGCAAATCCAGTTTCCCCTGATGACTTTGCTTATTGGAAGTTGGCTGGGAAGATTGCAAATGGCAATCACATAACCTTGGGATGCTCCCACCTGTCGTAAATATATGCTGGTTGCCAAGCACCCAAAGTTTGATTGCATTACTAGATGGATGCTACAACAGTCATAAGTGCGAGGATTGATTGTAAGTCACTTTTTTTCAGACCTGTTGTAACTTTGAACAGTCACTAAATGAATGGTTGTAAGTTGAGGATTACCTATACTAGGTAGACTAGGCTATTGATCTGATCCAACAGGTAATATTCTTTTTTTTAATGAAGTTGTTTTAAGGGGATAGAGGTTCTTCGGTCAGTAAGTACCCGATACAATATCCTAGTGCTGGTAATATAGATTTGATAAGACTCACATGCAGCATTGTGGAAGGTAGAGATTCAATAATTCCACCCTGAACATGAAGCAAAAAGGGCTGGAAATGTCAAAGGCTGTAGCAATTATTTATGTGCTTTACTAGATTAGTTTCAGAATTTGCGGAAAACTCTCTCCTCTGCTATTTGACTTAAACTGGAAGAGAAGGAGCATTAGCCCTCCCAATTCAATAATGGTTGGATAGCAGCCCCTTTATTGGTATAATTTTAACTACAATGCTTTTATAATGGCACAGTACAGTATGTGCTCAATCATTGTGGTTTGTAAACCATATAATGACTGAGTAGTTTCTTTTAAGTTTGTCATTTTGAGTTCTAATCTCTTAACATTACCAATCAAAGACAATGTACAGTTATTCCATCTTTATCTCTTCAATTTTTTATGGTGAAATAACCCAGTGAATGGTGGGAAAAACATACAAGATATTATAAATATAACTTAGAACTAATGAGAAATTTCCTGACAGTTAGAACAATTAATCAGTGGAACAGCTTGCCTCCAGAAGTTGTGAATGCTCCAACACTGGATGTTTTTAAGAAGATGTTGGACAACCATTTGTCTGAAGTAGTGTAGGGTTTCCTGCCTAAGCAGGGGGTTGGACTAGAAGACCTCCAAGGTCCCTTCCAACTCTGTTGTTGTTGTTGTTGTTGTTGTTGTTGTTGTTGTTGTTGTTGTTGTTGTTGTTGTTGTTATTATTATTATTATTATTATTATTATTATTATTATTATTATTATTATTATTATTATTATTATTATTATTATTATTATTATTATTATTATTATTATTATATAAAAAGATCCACCTCTCATATCCCTGCTCCAAATTTAATGAATGAGACAGAGGGGACTGCACAATAAAAGAGTTTTCTGGAAGTGTCTCTAATTTTATTTATTATGTTTAAACATATACAGTATTCTTATAGTTTATAAATATATTAAATATTTAGATATGAAAATATTTCCTCAGTAAAGTGATTTGGAGTAGGCATCCATTCTAGTCTTATGGCTTTGACTAATAGTGGATTTCTAATAGTACATATCAAAATATAGCAATCTGAATATATTAATATTCATTTCTTGTGCATCTTCCTTTGGAAAATACAACAAAACTATGGTTTTAACAGTTCTTCAGTACAGTTTCCACATATTTGTTCTGAGTGAGGCCACACATATATTATCTTATCAGTGGGAAATTTAAATAATGTTAATAGAAAATAATTAGAAATAAAATTGCATCTGTTAGGTTAGTGTAGTGGGAGTAGAGGGCCCATACAATCACAAGCCAACCATGTGCCCAGAAGGAGTCACCTGACCCCTGAGGGCCAATACAGGGGGGGAAAGGCTCTAGCAGACTTCTGGGCCAGTAAAGTTTTGACTTTTTTGGAGAGTTAGCTGGAGTCCTGGATGAGGAGTTTACCCACAGGCAAGGCTGGAAACTGAGTTGTTTCGCTTCAGTTAACATTGCATTAGAGTTTTTGTGTGTGTGCGTTTTTTATCTCTTTTTAACTGGGGGTTGTGTTATGTGGAACCTTATCTTCTTTTGGCAAAAGTTCTGTTATAAGGAAATATCCTTTTAGGTTCAGTTCCAAGTGGGGAAAAAGACACTGGATTCATGAAGGTTGCTTGGAAGGAAGGTTTAATGGTGGACAGGAGCACATGGCAGGAGCCCCTGTACAGAAAAGGTAACTTACATGGTTCCAGGTGTGGTGAAGAGAAAAAGAGGAAGAGATATGCTGAATTCCTGGTTTTTATAGTGTAAGTTGGGTCCCACCTCTTAGATTTCCTTTTCCTGTATAGAAATGTATCCCATTGGCTCTCAGACCCCCCAGGGGCATGCTGGGGTGGCTCTTGGCTTTTGTCTAATCCAGCTTTGGCTGAAATGAAAGGGCCTTGGGCTAATCCTATTATGGTTTTGTTATGCAGAAGACTTTCAGCCAGGTGAGAGGAATGTGTGTGCTGGGCCCAGTCCTTAATGACCCATTGGCAAGGCGTGGGGGTTTTCCAAGAGGAGTCTTTTGTTTGTTTAAAAGCATGTTTCCAGATGTGTTCCACAGAATATTTCCTACATTTTAATATCTCCTAGGATATCTCATTTCCTAGGAGAGGGGTGGGTGCTAACTTCCTACAGTTCATTTTTGTTTCAATCCTGGAATTGACTGGTGGCTTTCTAGCATCCATTTCAGCTTGGCTGAGCTACAGACTCCCAAAGGTTTGTTTGTTTACCCCTTTTTTAGTTAGCCAGACCTAGGGTGAGGTAAGGATTTCTCCTTCAATCCTTTTCTGGTTCCCCAGAGGGATGAGGTGGAAGGAAGAAACTGGTTTATAACGGGGGAGGGAGAAGCAGACAAGGGAAGTTTTCTAATTTTCTAGTCCTTGTTAATCCCTAGACAGAATTTTATCTTCAGAGGGAGGCTTAGTTTGACCTGGAGGTTGCTTTTCCTTTTGACAGGTGGCATGCAAACATTATTTTCAAACTAGAATATGAAGTAAGATGTCTTTTAAGATTTTAGATAATTATAACTTCATTGTTTGAAGTGTATAAGATTTGTTGCAAGTTTTACAGGCCACCCCATTGTCATAACATTATAATCAAAACAACCGAAAGGATATTTAAATCAAAAGGAAATAGCCAGAGGCGGAATTTATTTATTTATTTATTTATTTATTTATTTATTTATTTATTTATTTATTTATTTATTTATTTATTTATTTATTTATTTATTTATTTATTCATTCATTCATTCATTCATTCATTCATTCATTCATTCTTATATGCCGCCCAACTCCCGAAGGACACAGGGCGGCGTACAACAGGGAGAAATACAAGAATAAACCAAAATTAATTATTAATTAAAAGCAAATACAAAATTTAAAAACACAATAAAAAAAAACATCGACAACCATTCACCAACCATACATACTTGGGGGTGAGCTCGAGTTGATTAAGCTCTACCCCTAGCCTGCAGGAAAAGCCATGTCTTAACGGCTTTTCGGAAGGCCAGCAGAGTGGGGATAGTTCGGGTCTCTGGGGGTAGTTGGTTCCAGAGCACGGGGCCGGCCACAGAGAAGGCTCTCCCCCTAGGGCCCGCCAGCCGGCATTGCTTGGCCGACGGGACCTGGAGGAGGCCAACTCTGTGGGCCCTAACTGGTCGGAGGGAAGTATGAGGCAGAATGTGGTCCCGAAGATAGCCTGGTCCTAAGCCATGAAGGGCTTTAAAGATGGTGATCAACACCTTGAATTGGACCCGGAGACCGATGGGCAACCAATGCAGCTGGCGGAGTATCTGTGTCACGTGGGTGTACCTTGGCACACCCACCACAGCACGCGCAGCCGCATTTTGCACCAACTGAAGTCTCCGGATACTCTTCAAGGGTAGCCCCATGTAGAGAGCATTGCAGTAGTCCAAACGCGAGGTGACAAGGGCATGAGTGACCGTGAGTAGAGCCTCCTTCTCCAAGTATGGCCGCAACTGGTGCACCAGGCGAACCTGTGCAAAGGCCCCCCATAATTTCCCTACCGGTTCGCCCTTGTGAGAGAGCGTGCACACTCGCTCGCTTCGGTCACACGTGCGCCTTCTGTGCATGCACATGACCTTCTGTGCATGTGTGTGGCCTTTTGTGCATGCATGTGGCCTGTGCATATGCGTGACCACCTGCGCATGTGTGTGGCCTTCCGCGCATGTGCTTTGCTCGCATGCATGGCTTGCACGCATGCGCGCAGCTTGAAAACGTGGCTAAATAGGCCGGCATAGTGTCAGGGCGGGTGGGTGAGTGGGCAGGCCCACCCGTAGATCGCTACTACCGGTTCGCCCAAACCTGTCCGGACCAGCTGAATACCACCTCTGGAAATAGCCCACTATAATGGTTATAGAATATATATTTATTTTTCTAATACGGATTGGGCAGGTTTACATTCTGCTATTTAAGAAATTGCTTTAATTTAGATTTAGATTTAGATTTAGATTTATTATTAGAGTTGGAAGGGACCTTGTAGGTCATCTAGTCCAACCCCCTGCTCAAGCAGGAGTTCCTACACCATTTGAGACAGATGGCAGTCCAGTCTCCCCTTGAAGGTCGCAAGTGTTGGGGCTCTCACAACCTCCGCTGGCAAGCTGTTCCACTGGTTGATCGCTCTCACCGTCAGAAAGTTTCTCCTCACTTCCAGGTTGAATCTCTCCTTGGTCAGCTTCCATCCGTTATTCCTTGTTTGGCTTTCTGGTGCCATAGAGAAAAGCCTGACCCCCTCCTCTCTGTGGCAGCCCCTCAAGTATTGGAACACTGCTATCATGTCACCCCTGGTCCTTCTCTTCGCCAGACTGGCCAAGCTCAGTTCCTGCAACCGCTCTTCGTATGTTTTATTTTCCAGACCCTTTATCATCCTGGTTGCTCTCTTCTGCACTTTCTCTAGGGTTTCAATGTCTTTTTTGTAGTGTGGTGACCAAAACTGGATGCAGTACTCTAGGTGTGGTCTGACCAAGGCTTTATAGAGTGGTACTAGTACCTCTCTGGTCCTTGATTGTATCCCTCTATTTATGCAGCTCAGGACTGCGTTGGCCTTTTTGGCTGCTGCTGCACACTGCTGGCTCATATTTAGTTGGCTGTCTACCAAGACTCCAAGATCCCTCTCGCAATCGCTGCTATTGAGTGTGGTTTCACCCAGTTTGTATGTGTATTTTTGATTCTTCTTACCTAGGTGTAGAATTTTACTTTTCTCCGTGTTAAATTTCATTTTATTGGTTTGGGCCCAGTGTTCGAGTCTGTCAAGGTCCCTCTGGATTTTGAGTCTGTCCTCTGGGGTGTTTGCTACTCCCGCCAGCTTGGTATCGTCTGCAAATTTGGTTAGTTCTCCTGCTATTCCCTCATCTAGGTCATTTATGAAGATATTAAAGAGTACTGGGCCTAGGACGGAACCTTGTGGTACGCCACTGCTTACTTCTCTCCATGTGGACTTAGAGCCATTGAGGACTACTCGTTGGGTACGGTTGGTCAGCCAGTTGTTAATCCATCTGGTTGTGTAGCTGTCTATCCCGCTTTTTTCTAGCTTATGAAGAAGTAGGTTGTGGTCTACTTTGTCAAATGCTTTGCTGAAGTCCAGGTATATGATGTCTACTGCATTTCGCTGGTCTAGGAGAGAATAAGGTAACCCTCTCAATTTGAGCATTCCTAAGTGTGCTGACTCCCATTTCCTGAATTTTTATGGCATTCTCCATCTTGAGGATGTAGAGGCTGGGGAAGTTGGGAAGAGAAGTGTCAGCATTTCTGAACACCCGGATTGGAGATGACTTGTTGATAAATTAAAGCTAATAAGAACACATTAGAAGCAGGGGGTTATACAGGATGGAGCAACAGCAGACTTGATTGCTTCTCTCCTTGTTTGCTACTGGAATTGGCCAGGTTGGAATGGGACTATTGAAGAACAGTGTTTACATCCCCAAGTATTTTTAGATGGGCCACAATAATATACTGGACAATGGTTTTGAATATTGTTGAGAAATCTGAAAGACCAGGAAAAGGTACTCTTCCTTCCAAGTCCTAACAAAATTTAAGCATAGCCAGTACTGTTCCCATCTCATGTTTGAGATCATAAAAAGATCTAGGTAATCCACTTTTAGGATGCTCTATAAGTTGACTGTTCACCAACTTCTCAACAGGTTTCCCAGCAAAGGATAGTTTGGAGACTGGGTGGAACTTGTTTAATAAACCTTAACTCAAATAGAAGAATCTCAGTTAACATTACAATATGCCACCCACTCACTTCACACGACTTGCCCAATTGGCATTTTAGCCTAAGCAAATACAAGACATTTTAGCCTAATACAAATATAAGTAAATGTACTAAGTAAGTAAATACAAATATAATACATACAAAGAAACCTGCAAGATCCTAACCACTGACAGGTGCCTTGAGCCTCCTGTCCCAAAATTAATGAGAAGTGTTATGCTTGCAAACCCTGCCAATATTATTACTTCCTGTTGATTACTGTTTGGAAATATAATAAACTGTACTTTATTTGCTCCATAATCATTCTCTTTATATTCTTTTTCAATTTCCATTCTGTAAGAGAGAGAGGATTTAAAACTTTATTTATTTTAAGAATCTAAATAATGAGAAGAAACCCTCAAATGCTCCCTCCTCCAGAAAGTACTTATGACTACTATTTCTGTTGTTAAGTAAAACATTTGTTAAGTGAGTTTTGCCCCATTTTACAACCATTCTTGTCACAGTTGTTAAGTGAATCACTGCAATAAGTTAGTAACCCAGTTGTTAAGTGAATCTGGCTTCCCCATTGATTTTGCTTGTCAGAAGGTTGCAAAAGATAATCACATGACCTTGGGACACAGCAATGGTCATAAGTATGAACCAGTTGCCAACCTGGTGTCCACCACCTTTAAAGATGGTGTTGATCACCATCTTTAAAGCCCTTCATGGCTTAGGACCAGGATATCTTCGGGACCGCATTCTGCCTCATACTTCCCTCCGACCGGTTAGGGCCCACAGAGTTGGCCTCCTCCAGGTCCCGTCGGCCAAGCAATGTCGGCTGGCGGGCCCTAGGGGGAGAGCCTTCTCTGTGGCTGGCCCCGTGCTCTGGAACCAACTACCCCCAGAGACCCGAACCATCCCCACTTTTCTGGTGGCCTTACGAAAAGCCATTAAGACATGGCTCTTCCTGCAGGTGGGGGGGACAGCTTAATTCCACCTGAGCCTACCCCCCAAGTATGTATGTGTTGAATGGATGTTGTTGTTTTAAATAACTCTTTTAAATTTTTGTACTTGTTTTTAAATTTCATGTAATTTTTTGTTTATTCTTGTATTTCTCCTTGCTGTAAGCCGCCCTGAGTCCCTCGGGAGTTGGGCGGCATATAAGAATAACAAAATAAATAAATAAATAAATAAAACCATCTGAATTTTGATCACATGATTATGGGGATGCTGATAAGTTCATGACTATGAAAAATGGTCATAATTCATATTTCTCAGTGCTGTTGCAACCTTGAATGGTCACTAAATGAATCATTGTAAGTCAAGGACTGTCTGTATTAGGCATTTAAATCTGTATTTAAATCTCAAGTTGTTAATTGATAAAAATAAGCACAAACTAATTGACTCAAGACATCTCAGTGAAGTCAATGGAAGTTTCAGGGCAGTATGATTGTCCTTTGTTTGTACATATGTTACTCCAGAATTGATAGTATGAACTTTCCCTGCTGGTTTTCATTTTTGCTGGATGGATTGCAGACAACTAATGTAAATAGTATTGTTATGTGGTGTCAGTAGTGGGTATTTTATTATTTCTTGGGGATTTACAGCCAGCTGGGGGAAACTAATTCGCAAAACTGAGGCCAAGTGCAATCAAATATTTTTCAAGTATTTTAGTTTTTGTTAAGCCAAGAGGAAAAGCTGTTCTTTATAATCCTATTTAAAGGCTTGGCCAGATAACCTGTTTAGCATGTTACTTTCCTCCTGTCCTGCAAAGGAAGGTACTTTCCAGACCACAATTTGAAAGTATATAATTTCCAAACGGGGACTGCTAAGATGATGAATTTGCCAATTTCAAGGCAAACTCAAAGAATCCGCGGCTTACTTTTAATATTTGACAAAATCCTGTTTGAAATCTCAAGGTCAGGTCTGAAATGTGTGTGTGTGTGTGTGTGTGTGTGTGTGTGTGTGTGTACACAGAGAGAAATGGCAGGTTCTGAGGAGAGGCAAAGGATCAATCAACTTCTCAATGCTTACACTTTAAAAGTGGCTTTTTTCATTTCCACCTCAGTAGGCTAATATGAACTAGTAAGAACACCAGATCACAATGAAGTACTGGACCTGTATAAGTGAGAGTCATGTCCTGCATTTCTAGGGTTATTACAATAACTCTTCAATAGATTCAATCAGAATTGACACGATTCTATCGGAATGCTGGAGAAGCAGCATTCCTGAAGGAGAAAGTTACAGAAGGGTATTGGGATGTTAAACAATACCTGTGTATGTAACCTGAAAAAGTTCAAAGATAAGTACCGTATTTTTCGGAGTATAAGACGCACCTTTCCCCCCCTAAAAGAGGCTGAAAATTTGGGTGCGTCTTATACTCTGAATGTAGCTTTTTCAGCCCTAACGAGGCGCTAACGATCTTCCTGGCTCTTACAGGCTTGCAGGCTTTTTTTCATTGCTACTCGCTCCGAATAAGGTTTTTTTAAGCCCTAACCAGAGGATAAAATAATGTGCTGAAGCTGACCAGACTAAGGATGCTAGCCAGATGAAAACTTGGTAGGCAGATTTCCCCCCCCCCTATTTTCCTCCCCCAAAACTAAGGTGTGTCTTATACTCCGGTGCGTCTTATACTCCGAAAAATACAGTACTTAAATACATTATTTCTTTATAGTATGTGTATAGTAGCTTTCTCTCCAAAGCTGAGTAGTAAACTAGTAATAGAAAAGCAAGCCCTATTTTCAGGGTTGGCTAAGACTGTTTTTAGGCTTGAGCAAAGGATAAAATTATGTCCCCTCTCTCCTTTCATATACAAAAAACAAACCTATTAGGAACCATGTTTTATTCAGGATGGAAGCATCCACAGTGGCAGTGTCTTTTGCTATGTCTCAGTTAATTTAGATCTGGTGTAAGATGTGTGGCACATACAGATCAGCCCACCAGCAGAAGATACAAAAAACAAACCTATTAGGAACCATGTTTTATTCAGGATGGAAGCATCCACAGTGGCAGTGTCTTTTGCTATGTCTCAGTTAATTTAGATCTGGTGTAAGATGTGTGGCACATACAGATCAGCCCACCAGCAGAAGATAAAGAAGGAAGGTTTAGGAGGGATGGCCAGAAGGTCTCTCAATAGTGACCCTCCTCAGCTTCCAGCCTTTCTCAGTTGAAACAGTTGCCTCATTGTGCCTAAAGTTAGGGCTGCCCCATTTTGTCTCTTCATGCAACAATGGTGGGAATGATGCGTGTGGCCGAAATTATTATAATAATACATACAAATACTAGAACTGAAGCTACTAAAGTTTCAGATTTTCACAGTGGAGACATAAACCAAATTCTACCACTTTCCAGTGACCCAATCAAGAGAGCTTCGAACGGGAAGAGTTTAGTCTCTTCCTTTCCAATGAACTTAGTAATGTTTCTGGCTTCAATCGGAATAGAGCCGGAAGGGACCTTGGAGGGCTTCTAGTCCAACCCCCTGCTCAAGCAGGAGACCCTACACAATTTGAGACAAGTGGCTGTCCAGTGTTTTCTGAAAAACCTCCAGTGATGAACCACCCACAATTTCTGGTGGCAAGCCGTTCCACTGGTTAGTTGTCCTCACTGTTAGGAAGTTTCTCCTTAATTCCAGGTTGCTTCTCTCCTTGATTAGTTTCCATCCATGGTTTCTTGTCCTGCCCTCTGGTGCTTTGCAAAATAAGTTGACCCACTCCTCTTTGTGGCAGCTCCTCAAATACTGGAAGACTGCTATCATGTCACCCTTGCTCCTTCTTTTCTCTAGAGTAGCCACACCCTAAGTAGATGACGTTGGCTTCTGACTCTCTTTAAGAGATAAAGGTATTCTGGACAACTGAAACCAACAGAGCAATAGCTGCTATTTTAAAAGTGGATCCAATTTTAGAAAACATTCAAATACATTTTGAATACATTTGGCTTCTGAGAGGCCATGTTTTTAAAGCACTAAGCATCAGGTGCAGATATCCAGTGATTTTTGATACGGCTGCTGAATTACAAGTTGTCCTTGACTTACAACCACAGTTGGAAATGGAACCTCTGTCACTAAGCAATGCAGTTGTTATGTGAATTACACTTGATATTGCAACCTTTTTGCCATGGTTGTTCAGAGAATCATGTGATTGTTAAACAAATCAAGTGTTCCCCATTGACTTTGCTTGGTGCATGGTGCATGGTGATCACATGACCCTGGGATACTGCAACTGTTATAAATAGTGCTGCTTGCCAAGAGCCTGAATTTTGATCACATGACCATCATAGTCATAAGTGTGAGGATTGTATGTTTTTTTTAAACACCATCATAACTTCAAGCCTTTATTAAATGAATGGTTGTAGGTTGAGGTTTACCTGTATAGTGGGGAATCTAGTTTATTCTTCTTTAAGTGATCTTAAATTTTAATAAAGAAAACAGAGCCTTGGATCATATGGCCATCATCTACTAACTGATCTCCATGTGACTGGAGAAGAACATTGTGAGCAAAGCTGGCTGAGGAATTCTGGGAGTTGAAGTCCGCAAGTCTTAAAGTTGCCAAGGTTGGAGACCCCTGATATATAGTATTATAATGCAAATCAACAAGTTTGAATTTGGACTTTCTATGGGTCATTGAGACTTGGATGTCACTGCTATTTCTTCATGAATCTTTCACAGAGCTGAATGGTTTGGCAGCTTTGCTTTTCTCCACAGTTCATTGAATCTAGCTTTTGAAGAGTCAGAGTGCCCTAATTCAGGAGGTGCACTTTTAACAAACACATACACCTATTCACATAGAGCTTTCAGAATCAGCAGATATCTTTTTTGGACATCCAATGCATATTCAAACCATTCATTTATGCTAAGTTACAAGACGACTGGAGGGGGAAATTTTTTTGTGTGATGTATTGGAAGCATGGATACTTTTGTCCACAACAGAATATTATGTGGTATTTTTTTGCATCTAATCTTTGCGGAATACTATGTGACATTTTAAAATTTTGTTTAGAAAGAACAGGAAGTATTGTCGACCATTGTGAAGATCGCTTATTTGAGCAATAATTTTCCTGTAGATGAAAATCAAACTGATTATTGCTTCTAAAAAAAGGAGTTATCATTAGAGACTTCATATGGTGGAAACTAAAATCCAGGACTTACAACCATTGCTTGATAGAGAAATAATACCAATGTAAAGCATGTAAGGCTTATAGACAAAGTTATTTTAAAATATTCAATGTATTTTCTGTTATAATTACATTATTTTGGTATGAAACTATTCTGTTATAATGATATTAATTTATGCTTATATTCTTATAATGTCCTTGTCTTAAATGTGCCTGGCTGTCTAAATGAAAGTGATTTTGAATTGTGGTGGAACAACAATTCTATGTACTCTGCTAAAGCTTCTGTTTGTTTGTTTACATCTAAAGTTGTACATTGCTTTAAGGATTACAGGGGAAAGATAACGGGCCTATTAAAACGAGTCTTCAGACTGAACTACTACAATGCGTTCTACATGGGGCTGCCCTTGGGGAATATTGGGAAGCTTCAGCTGGTGCAGAACATGATGGCATGGGCAGTTAAAAGTGCTGACTGTTTGGTGCATGTGGTACTACTGTTCTGTAAGCTGCCTTGGTTTTCAGTATGTTTCCAGAGCCAATTCAAGGTGTTGGTAGTCAGGTTTAAAGCCATTCGTGGATTGGTACTTGGTTACTTATGGGACCCTCTCTTCCCATTTGTTTCTATCCATCTTACTTGATCTAGCAAGAAAGCCTTTTCTATCTTGATGCCTGCTCTTTAGACTATCATCCCTCTGGAGATTGGACTGATCCCAATCTGGATCCCTGCTGATTTTCCTCAAGACCTCGAAAATACTTTTTCTACCCAAGTCTGGGGCCCCAGGTGTGTTGTCAGAGCCTGTATCCTGATTGTATTGACCGTCATTTTATTATTTTGACCGCTGTGTGTTTTTATTTGTTGTAGTGTAATTCGGTTTATGAAGTTATCTATTTTATTGTAAGTTATGAGTTATGAGTATGAAATGAGCAGTGATATAAATTGATTAAAGAAATAGAAATAACAATAAAACTCACTATAAGATGTATAGGTTAAGCCGCTCAAAGTCCAGAAGAAGGGAGTTGGATGAGTATTCTCTGTTAAGCTTAATCAAACATTAAAAAATGTAATAGATTCAAAACAGATGTGAACATTCTATAATAGTCTATTGCAGACACACATATTTCTTCCAAGGAACATGGCATATTTAAAAAAAAAATTGCAGTCTGCACATAAAATTTGCTGATGATATATCCAACACTCTCATGCTATCAATAAATCACAAAATAGGTACTTATTAGAACTTCAGGTGTCATAACAATATGGGAAAGTAAATAACAGATTACAAAATTAAAGACAGCTAGATGTAAATCATTACTAAGTCACTTATGCCTGAAAAAATCCTTTTGGAAAAAGTTCAAAATCAATGCTGATGCATAACTTATAAGAGAGAAAGTTAACTTACAGTGCTGCTGCCATAATTTCCTCCTGTGAGACCACAAATTTAGCTGCAATTAAGGAATAGTCATGACTAACCCTAAGAACCACCAGGAAATTCTTAGGAGGAATTTCAGAATCAATGTCCCAGTCATGTATCTAAATATATTTATCATTTCATGTAAAACTAGTTTTGTCTGCCTTTTCCTATGGAAAGCAGGATTTCTCCTTAGGAACAACTTGATAAATAAAATCTGATAAATTTCAAAACCAAATATATGTTCCAAAATGGAAATATGCAATGTATTAATAAAATGCAGTTCCTAGGTGAATACAATATTTACATTTATTCCAGACATCTATTCATGTAGATTTGTAAGATCTGTTTTTCAATTCTAATATGTACCATGTGGTCCAATTTCCAGTTTTATACATGAACAAGAGAGAAGTAAAGTCCATGGACTTTGGGACTACAGCAGCGGTCTTCAACCTTTCCACCTTGGCGGCCTGGTGCGGGAGGGGCATGTGAGTGGCAGGTGCACACTTGCGCACACAGCTCCATTGGTGCAAGCGGCGGGTGTGGTATGCCCTCCATTCGCATGAGTAGAGCTGTATGCACGTGTGCACACTTGCCCATCACTCACGCAGTGCAGTTTCAAACAGGCTGTGGCCCAGTGGTTGGAGACTACAGGATCTAGGAAGGTAATTAGTCGCATTGTGACCAGTATATTGATTTTTCAATGTCACTGCAAAACATTACTGATGGACCAAGCTCGAGGTGGGATATAGACTACAATCTTATGCTTTAAAGTAGAGAACAATGGGGCATATTTTGATAGGAGATGATAAATAACTTTCACTTGGAAAAATAAGTAAAAAATAGCCACATACATAGTAGCTGGGTGAGATAAAAATTGTCCATACTTTCTTTCTAATTAGTTTGCTCTCTTTGTTTCCCTTATGTTCATTATCAAGAGGGATTCATTACAGAAGCCACTTTTATTTTCTTGGTAAATTTTTCATAGTGAATCTTAAATTCAACAGACTGCCTCCACAAAAGCAGTGTAGTGAAAATAAACGAGTACACTTCAGATCATGTTTTCTCATAAGTACTGTAAATTCTATTTCTCATTAGTTAAATGAGACTTGCTCCTTGCTTAGAAAGGGAATGATCAAAATAATAAAGTGCATTATTGAGTTGATGAAGTGTGGTAGCTCACGAGATTAGAATGATGGGCTGACGATTGGCAGTCTTGCATTTGAGACACGGTTGCTGCCTTGGGATGGGGGTTAGCTCCCATCATACGCTCCATCTCCTGCCAACCCAGCAGTTCAAAATCAGTGACCATGTGTAGATAAATGGGTACCACTTCGGTGGGACACTTCATGGGGACACAAAAGGAGCCAACAGGGCATTCTCCAGGCAACGATAATGTCATCCACAGATCCTTCCACCATGGAAGCATTTTGGTGCCTGTGACAAGGAAGTAGTAGTACCGTAGTAATGTTGAGTTACTCCTTCTGTTTCTTGTTCTGATAATGGTTTGATCTATTATTTCAGGCAACTGGCTTGGCATGCTTTGCTGCCATCATCTATCATTTTTACTATATTTTTAAACCAACTTTCAACTCCATATATATGTATATACGGTATTTTTCGGAGTATAAGACGCACCTGTTTACCCCCCAAAAGAGGGTGAAAACTTGGGTGCGTCTTATACACCGAATGCAGCCCCAGCCACCCAGCCACTCCCACCCTTTGGCGTCTGTCTTCCTCCAATTTACCTGCTTGCAGGAAAGAGGGAAGAGCCTGTAAAGCCAAGTAAGTCAGTAGCAGTTTCCCGATCTACAGCTAATTAGGTTTGCCACATGGGAAAATGAAAGTGAAACTAACTACAAAGAGGCAAATAGGTGGGAGAGACACGCAGATTTTTATTTTTTGCTGAACTGGATGGAAGGGAGTAAGTGAATAACTATAAATGTCTGTCGAATGATCAAATTATTAGACTTATTTTTTAAAGACTGCTTTATTATTGTTCTAGAGCCAGGGATCTCCAACCTTGGCCACTTTAGGACTTGTGGACTTCAACTCCCAGAATTCAACAGCCAGCTTTGTTAGCTTTCCTGGCTATGGAATTCTGGGAGTTGACGTCCACAAGTCTTAAAGTTGCCAAGGTTGGAGATCCCTGTAAATCTAGACAACTTAACAAAATAAAGAAGCTTTTTAAAATAAATGCTTGCTCTGAAGAGGCCCAGTGCTATTGTATCTTCTTTTAAATAATAGAGAATAATGTATACTTCCAGGAATTTTAATTAATTTTAACAGCTCTGTACAAGTATAGTATGAAATGTAACAGTGTCCTGTTTAGTATTAGAGTTTAGTTACCTTGGAGTAGATTTATTTAAATAATTGGGAAGAGGTAGTGTGACTACATTTAAAAAAACTTTCTGGCATAATGTACATTTCTCCAATTCTTTGCTATTTCTATGGGTCAGGCACACATGCACAGAAATACATAGCAAACAGTGTAAATCATCTGTCCTGTTTGCTGTTTGGCAAATTGCTTGGAGGCAGAGGCCTTTTTCCCTTGTTTTCCTCCCCCAAAACTAAGGTGCGTCTTATACTTCGGTGAGTCTTATACTCCAAAAAATATGGTATGTATGTATGTATGTATGTATGTATGTATGTATGTATGTATGTATGTATGTATGTATCTATTTATTTATTTATTTATTTATTTATTTATTTAATTGTTCTTATAGGCCGTCCCACTCCCGTATTCATTTCATAATTTGATCTCTCTAACCCAGTGTTTCTTAAATAGTGGGGGGCGCCCCCCCTGGGGGGGGTGCGGAGCAATGTCGGGGGGGCGTGTTATCCCGGGGAACATGCTTTTTTGCCGCTTTTTTGGCTCTCTTTCGGGCTTTTCGCCAGCTGTTTCCCCCCTTCCTTTTGGAAAGCCGGACTGGCGGAGCAATGAGCGCAACCTGTGGTGGAGGCATCCCTCCCCCTCTCATGTCCCCCTAACTGGCTGTGGTGGGGCCGGGAGGGTGCACATGGGAGGAGAAGGAGGGAAGGAGGAGGTTGCGCTCATTGCTTCGCCAGCCTGTCTTTCCAAAAGGAAGCGAAAAAAATCAGCTGGCTAAAAGCCCAAAAGAGAGCAGGCAGGGCTTTCCGACAGTGAGAAGAGGCAGGAAGCGAGAGAGAGCAAGACACACACACATACACACACAGAGAGACACACAGTCTTTCTCTCTCTCTCTCTCTCTCTTTCTCTCTCTGTATCTCTCTCTCCCCATCTCCTCTCTCTGTGTATCACTGTGTGTGTCTCTTCTGTCTCTCTCACCCCCTCTGTGTATCACTCTGTATGTGTTTCTCTATGTCTCTCTCTCTCCCCACCCCCGTCTCTCTGCTGCGGTTGGGCCAAGCCAGCAAGCTCTTTTTGGAGCGCTTCGCGACGTCTTTTATTTCTTCTTTTTGGAAATCCGGGCTGGCAGAGGAACAATCGCCAGCAGCAGCTTCCCTTCGGCCGAGTGTTCTCCTACCCCCTCCTTATCTCGCAACCTAGAACCTTGTGTCTAGAGAGGAGGCAGGAAAGGGGACTGGGAATCCAGCTTCCCTCCCGCTCCTCTTCCTGCTCTTCCAGATGTCTGTTAAGCCAGGGCTAAGGAGATCCCCTTGCGGAGAGTTGGGGGTGCACAAAATGTTTACCTCTTCCTAGGGGGGGTGTAACAGAAAATAATTGAGAAGCACTGCTCTAATCCAACAAATGTGCAAAAATGTTATTTCTTTCATTCAAATATTTCTTAATGATCTGATCAAAATAGACGTCTACACATAATGTACTTAGACTTCAGCAAGGCATTCGACAAAGTAAACCACAACCTACTTCTTGGTAAGCTAGAAAAAAGTGGGATAGATAGCATCACCACCAGATGGATTAGTAACTGGCTGACAAACCGTACTCAACGAGTAGTCCTTAATGGGTCTACATCTAAATGGAGGGAAGTAAGCAGTGGGATACCACAAGGTTCCGTCTTAGGCCCAGTACTCTTCAATATCTTCATAAACGACTTAGATGAGGGAATAGAAGGGGAACTTACCAAATTTGTGGATGATACTAAGCTGGCAGGAATAGCTAACATCCTAGATGATGGGCTCAAGACCCAGATGGATCGCAACAGACTTGAACACTGGGCCCTATCTAACAAAAAGAAATTCAATGTAGAGAAAAGTAAAATCTTACACTTAGACAAGAAAAACCAAAAGTACACATATAGACTGGGTGAAACCAGACTTAATAGCAGTAACTGTGAGAGGGATCTTGGAGTCTTAGTGGACAACCAGTTAAATATGAACCAGCAGTGTGCGGTGGCAGCCAAAATGCCAATGTAATCCTAAATTGCATTAACAGAGAGATACAATCAAAATCAAGTGAGGTACTAATACCACTCTATAAAGTCTTAGTAAGAACACACCTAGAATACTGTATCCAGTTTTGGTCACCACACTATAAAAAAGATGTTGAGGCTCTAAAAAAAAGTGCAGAGAAGAGCAACCAAGATGATTAGGGGACTTGAGACTAAAACATATGAAGAAGGGTTACAGGAACTGAGGGTGGCTAGTCTAGTGAAGAGAAAAACCAAGGAAGACAAGATAGTGTTCCAATATTTGAGGGGCTGCCACAGAGAGGAAGGGGTCAAGCTATTTTGCAAGGCACCTGAAGGCCAGACAAGGAATACTGGATGGAAACTGATCAAGGAGAGATTCAACCTAGAAATAAGGAGAAATTTTCTGACAGTGAGAACAATCAACCAATGGAACAGCTTGCCTTCGGAAGTTGTGGGAGCTTCATCACTGGAAGCTTTCAAGAAGAGATTGGACTGCCATTTGTCAGAAATGGTGTAGGGACTCCTGCTTAGGTGGGAGGTTGGACTAGATGACCTACAAAGCCCCTTCCAAATCTGTTAATCTGTTAAAAAACCTCCGTCTATAACCCCCAGTTTATTATCACTTTTTGTACTTTTTCAGACAGAATTCTGCCAAGCACCTTTCCAGGGAAACTTAAACTAATTTTTGTATTCATAGTTTCTATTTTTCTTTTTATAAAGGGAAACAATAGTTACACTTTTTCTGATGCAGGCACAGATGCAATTATTAGACCTTAAATAAACAATTTAGTTGCTCCATAAGCAAGTAAAAATTATCTAACTCCAAAATGGCAGATTTTTTTCAGGAGTACAATCCCTACTCTTTCCACTGTACTTTAAAGAAATTACGGTGGAGTAATATTATTATCAACATTGTGTTTGATTCTATGATTTTATGACTAAGTTTAGAGTTTTAGAGGTATAAGGGGTTATTTTTTAAAAAATATGGGAATAAATAATTTGATAGAATGCTTTAAATACTGAGGTATTGTGACTAGGTATAAACATTTAATGTTTAGTTAATGTTTATGTAATATTTACTTAAGTTTTGTTCTGTTTGGAAGAAATGTTGTGTTGATTGAAAAGGGGAGGAAAGGTTTACTTTTGTTCCTCTTTTATTTTTATTTCTTATTTATTTCTTATTTATTTCTTTTTTATTAATATTAGTTTATAGGTAGATTATATAAAAGATGGAGGTTTAGATATGTAAAGTATAGTTTGAGATGAGATATGATGTATTAATATAATGTTTTTTTCTTTTATATTTGTTAATCTTTCCTTTTAATCTTTTATTTTCTTTGTTTTGTACTATTATTTTTATTATTATTTTTATCCTTCTGATTGTTTTTTGAATAGTTTTTTTTAAAAAAATTTGGAGTTAAAGAATTTTTTTTAAAAAAAGTGGAAATTAAGAACTTGCTTTGATTTAATTTAAATTTATTGTATTGAATATTATGCCCTGTACTTTCTCTGGGAAGTCCGGGGGGGGAGGGGGGAAGGGAAGGGGGTGGGTGGGGGTTAGGGGGGAAGGGGGGGGGAGAAAAATGAAAAATGATTGTACTTTGTACTTATAAAACTTTTTAAATAAAAAAAAGAAAAAGAAATTACGGTGGACATGATGGAGCCTGTATTTGAGTGAATTCCTGCTCCTCCTGGGTAAAACACACAAAATTTTCATGGATCCATATGTTCCACATAATACAGTTTTAAAAATCTTGCCTTAACATTTCTCCATTTCCACATCAACATGTACACCTACAGCATGTTTACTTTTCTCACATTACTTCCTTTTGATCAGTTTTTTCTAGGATGGTAACATTTGTAGTGTTCATTTCAGTTCCTTCTTGAATATCATTATTTGATATGAAACCCTAAGATAATCTTTCCAGCAATTGTTTTGTGAGTATTTGCTTAAAAGGCCAGTTTGCGTCAAACAAGTGGTATATACTTGGAAGTATTCAAACACATTCATGGCAAAAGTATATATTTATATAAATCTAACACAACAATTAATATGCTTGCTTGTGATACATGACCAAGAAAATTAATAAAGAATATACAGGTGATAAGATGTTCTGATTATAGAAGTGACCAGAGAAGAATGCAAAGCAATTGTAATAGAAATAAAATATAGTTTTGGAAATAGGTGAAGAGGGCTAAACAAGGTACCTCCATCCACCATAATAGATACAATTTTTTTTAAAAGTGATGAAATTATTTCAGAAGAACTATTACTTTAAAATTGTTTTCCCCCCCTTTTGTTAGATTATGGTTTAATTAATAATCTAGCTGTTTTTTTAAAAAAGGGGAATATAAAACTTCAGATGAAGTAATATCAATCGCTATTAATCTGAATACTTGGGGTCTCCTGTCCCCTACTTTGCCCAGTTGCTAGGAAGCACATGAAAAGAAAGCTTTCACCCTCAAATTTT
Source organism: Diadophis punctatus similis (assembly GCA_023053685.1). Lineage (NCBI taxonomy): Eukaryota > Metazoa > Chordata > Lepidosauria > Squamata > Dipsadidae > Diadophis > Diadophis punctatus. The sequence continues at coordinate 237,964,176 of JALIGW010000001.1, read as the reverse complement.
GCTCAAGTTCTTTTTCAATATATCTGATTAATCAGTATATGACATAGAATGCTGGACACATCTACTTGATCCAGCAGTGCTCTTTTGTCCTCATGTTAGAAAGTGACAACATTAGGGGAAGAGGGGAAGAGGGCAATAGAGGGGAAGAAGCAGTGGTGAAATCTAAATTTTTTTCCTACTGGTTCTGTGGGCATGATGTGGGCGTGGCTTAGTGGGGTCATGTGACTGGGTAGGTGTGGCTATGTAGTCATGTGACTGGGGGAGGGGTCAAAAGACAGAAACTCACTTTAACAATGTCCTGCTGGAGCAGGGGGTTGGACTAGATGACCTCCAGGTCCCTTCCAGCCCTGGATTGCTGTGCTCTTTCAAGGTATCCTCTAAAGCTGCGTCTAGTGCCAGGTTTGTGGTCCTTCCTTCCTCTCCTTTTTCCCTCCCTCCCTCCCTCCCTCTTTCTACTTGGAGAGGGAGGCTCTACTCACAGTCACTCACGCCCTTATCACCTCACGGCTGGATTACTGTAATGCGCTCTACATGGGGCTACCCTTAAAGAGTATCTGGAGACTGCAATTGGTGCAAAATGCAGCTGCGCGAGCTGTGGTGGGTGTTCCTAGATACACTCACGTAACACCCATTTTCCACCAGCTACATTGGTTGCCCATTAGTCTCCGGATGCAATTTAAGGTGTTGGTTTTGACCTTTAAAGCCCTACATGGCTCAGGGCCAGGTTACCTTCGAGACTGCATCCTGCCGCATACCTCCCTACGACCGGTTAGGGCCCACAGAGTCGGCCTCCTCCAGGTCCCATCGACCAAACAATGTCGGCTGGTGGGGCCGAGGGGGAGAGCCTTCTCTGTGGGAGCTCCGCCCCTCTGGAACCAACTGCCCCCAGAGATCAGGACTATCCCCACCCTGCTGGCTCTTCCGGCAGGCGGGGTGAAAGTGAGACCAATTAGAACATCTTTGGTCTCCCCCCTGGTATGAATGATGGATGATTTTTAATCTTTTTAATAATCTTTTAATTATTGTTATTATGTTGTTCTTTATAACTGTTTTTATGAATTGTTCTTCTCTGTATTGTACACTGCCCTGAGTCCCACGGGAGTGGGGCGGCCTATAAGAACGTTAAATTAAATTAAATTAAATTAAATTAAATTAAATTAAATTAAATTAAATTAAATTAAATTAAATTAAATTAAATTAAATTAAATTAAATTAAATTAAATTAAATTAAATTAAATTAAATTAAATTAAATTAAATTAAATTTCTCTCTCTCTCTCTCTCTCTCTCTCTCTCTCTCTCTCTCTTTCTTTCTTTCTTTCTTTCTTTCTTTCTTTCTTTCCACCCCCACCCCCCCGTTTTGGCTTGGCAGGCCTCAGGGAAGCCTCCTGCGAGCAAAAATGGACCCCACCCCCCATTTTTGGCCTAGCAGGCCTTAGGGAAGCCTCCCTGCGCTTACCTGGGAGCAAAAACGGGCCGCATGGGGATTCCTGGAAGGGGCGGAGTGGACAGGGCCAGCCAGAGGTGATACTTGCCAGTTCGGGGAACTAGTCATAATTTCCACCACCGGTTTGGGAGAACAGGTCAGAACCGGCAGCATTTCACCTCTGGGAAGAGGTATGCCCTTGGTGGACCTGGAGTCTTTCACCAACTAAAATTGGTAGCTTGGAAATCCCCCATTCCACCCAAAAGAAATGGTAGATTTCAGTTTTCTCATGACAGGATGCAGGTCCTTAGATAACCGTGTTAGTTTTCTTCCTTTGTGCTATGTAACAGCCTCAATAGCTACAAAACAGAGGAAAAGAAACTGAAGCAAGAGATGAATGGAAGTGAAGAAAGAGGAGATAGAGAACAAAACATGTTGGGTCTGACATGGACCAATATGAACTGAAACCATGACTGTTGAGTATGGTGATTAAATACATTGGATATTAACTGGTTATTCATTTTTGAGTTGAATGTATGGTGACACGTTTGTCCTTTTAAAGCCCCAAATAACTGAGGATTCCATCACCGTCTTGTAAATCTACCTGGACATTTTCAAAATTAAGCCTACTTGAGTTGCCTGTAATATTTGTATTGAAGCTGATGATAGGTAGATTATTTTAAATCATGAGCGTGCAATTGAGAAGTACCGCATAGACTGATGGTAGGCCTCTAAAGAGAAATGAAATTGTGAATTTCATAAAGGATAACATTAAGATTGTTCATTCTTATATTTTTTTCTTTATATGCTCCTTCGTTTATTTTATTTATTAGACTTTTATGCAGCAGTTGTTGTTGTTAGTTGCGAAGTCATGTCCAACCCATCATGACCCCATGTTCCTCCAGGCCTTCCTGTCCTCTACCATCACCCGGAGTCCATTTAAGCTCACGCCAACTGCTTCAGTGACTCCATCCAGCCACCTCATTCTCTGCCGTCCCCTTCTTCTTTTGTACTCAATCGTTCCTAGCATTGGGCTCTTCTCCAGTGAGTCCTTCCTTCTCATTAGGTGGCCAAAGTATTTGAGTTCATCTTCAGGAACTGGCCTTCTAAAGAGCAGTCAGGGTTGATCTCCTCTAGAACTGACTTGTTTGTTCGCCTTGCAGTCCAAGGGACTCGCAGGAGTCTTCTCCAGCACCGTAGTTCAAAGGCCTCAATTCTTTGGTGCTCAGCCTTTCTTATGGTCCAACTTTCACAGCCATACATTGCAACTGGGAAAACCATAGCCTTGACTATATGTACTTTTGTTGGCAGGGTGATGTCTCTGCTTTTTAGTAAGCTGTCTAGCTTTGCCATGGCTTTCCTCCCCAGGAGCAAGCGTCTTTTAATTTCTTGGCTGTAGTCCCCATCTGCAGTGATCTTGGAGTCCAGGAAAATAAAATCTGTCACTACCTCCATTTCTTCCCCATCTATTTGCCATGAATTGAGAGGGCCGGGTGCCATGATCTTAGTTTTCTTAATGCTGAGTTTCAAGTCAGCTTTTGCACTCTCCTTCATCCCCATCAAAAGGCTCTTTAGTTCCTCTTCACTTTCTGCCATTAGAGTGGTATCATCTGAATATCTGAGGTGGTTAATATTTCTCCAGCAATCTTAATTCCAACTTGTGAGTCATCTAGCCCCGCCTTTCTCATGATGTGCTCTGCATATAAATTAAATAGGCAGGGCGACAGTATACAGCCTTGCCAAACTCCTTTCTCAATTTTGAACCAATCAGTGGTTCCGTGTCTCACTGTTGCTTCTTGATCTGCATATAGGTTTCTCAAGAGACAAATAAGATGGTCTGGTACGCCCATCTCTTTAAGAACTTGCCACAATTTGTTGTGATCCACACAATCAAAGGCTTTAGCATAGTCAATGAAGCAGAAGTAGATGTTTTTCTGGAACTCCTTAGCTTTCTCCATGATCCAGCGTATGTTGGCAATTTGATCTCTAGTTCCTCTGCCTCTTTGAAATCTGCCTGTACTTCTGGTAGTTCTCGGTCCACATACTGCTGGAGCCTAGCTTGTGCAGCATACTTTATAAATAACTGAAGGAGTTAAATATATGTAATACTCCTTTCTCCTACAATTTTCCCTACAACTGCAACTCTCTGAGGTGGGTTGTACTGAGAGAGAGTGACTGATCCAAAATCACCCACCTGGCTTTCACGCCTACGGAACTAGAAATCCCAGTCTTCTGATTTCTAGGCTGGCACCTTAATCGCTATACCAAAATACCTACCTCCTTTATTTTAAATTTGGAGTTATTTAAGCATTACAATTTCATTGTTAAGTGCTTTTCCAATATAAAAAGAAATTGAAATTTAAATAAATTGAAATTTTGTTAAATTGCTCATCTGCCGATGTGTGGAAAACTGTTTTGATTCTAATAATATCACACAATTTTAGGTTGCTGACTGACTGGAAAATCTTGCCTTCGTTTAAAGCTTTCAGAGCAAGTTTGAAATTCATTCAAGGTTAGAATAACCTTTATTAAGATGAAGTTTAAGAAAATAATTCTGATTTGTTTGAGAGATGAAGTCTTGAACTTCTTTAAGAGGAGTTTGTTAAAAGATTGGAAAGAAGAATTGAGGAAATCATCTTTGGGGGGGGGAAAGGAAGGCCTTGGGGGGGCTCAGTTTAGAACTATGATTGATTTGATTCTGGAGAAGATCAAGTGCAAGAAGAAAAAACTTTTCATCCTAAGAATCTGAAATGCAAAGGTGAAAACAACCGATACATGTTCTTTCCAGTGACTTGATGAGGCTAGTGGATTGCCAGGAATCTCTCATTTGCTCTCACTTTCCCATTTGTGGTCGTAAGCTTTTGCCAAAAAGTATCTGAGAATTCAAACATTCTGGTTGACAATGGGTTCTGCGGCCTGCCTACCCAAGCATATTATAGAGGGCCTTTTCTTTTCCCACCATTCCAGAGCGGTATTTGAGTTTCCTCATTCTGCTCTGCTAGAAGGCCCACCCTCCCGGTGCAGCTGGGAGGGCAGTGTCATTTGTGGATTACAGTTAAGTAATGTGGGTTTTCACATTCTCCTCTGTTAGTCTTATTTGAAAGATATTTATGTTGGCTCAGTTAGTAAGAAAATAAAACAAAGTACATTTTCTGGAACCTTTTGTTTTCTTTTTCATCTCTATGCATATATACCAGGAAATATTTTTAGATAGGGAAAAAGCCTAGATCCGAATTCATTCAGTATTTACATAACTTTCAGGGATCAGTCCTGACCTTGATCTACAAAACAGTAAATGGATTGTAAGCCAATGTTGCAGGAATCTCAGCTTAATTTAGTTTCTTTTGTATGGAGTATTCTGTATTTTAACATGAAGTGAATGCATGAAATAAATAATTTGTTTTAAAGATCCTACCACGTCCTGACAAAAATCTGGAAGAAAAAAAAATCTATTAAAATGCCTTTTCATGTTTCTGTATGCTTTTGTTCATATCCTCCTTTTCCTTTTATTAATATTCCTTTTGCTGTTTATTAATCAAGACATTACAGAGACTCAGCTGTGTAAGTACTTAAGAGCTCTTGTTCTGTCTGATGTGACATTATAATCCAGGGTATGACAGAGAATTGGCCATTTAACAAAAATGTCTTTCATGTCACAGCCAGAGGATCACAATTCTAGAGCGCCTGGCAATAGACACAAATGAGAAATTGTCTGAAAATGTAGATCATATTTTTATAGAATTTGCATGGTGAAAAATGTATAATGGTAAATGAAGGCAAATAAAGAGACATATTTCTAAATGCAAACATAGTCTTTTTTAAAGTAATGACACTTAAGTGGAATAATGTGATTCGTAGAAAATATTATTTTGCTGTTGCACAATAAGACATATTGTAGATAGATAGATAGATAGATAGATAGATAGATAGATAGATAGATAGATAGATAGATAGATAGATAGATAGATAGATAGATAGATAACTGTTCCAATATTTGAGGGGCTGCCACAGGGAGGAGGGGGTCAAGCTATTCTCCAAAGCACCCGAAGAACAGACAAGGAATAATGGATGGAAACTGATCAAGGAGGAATTCAACCTAGAAATAAGGAGGAACTTTCTGACAGTGAGAACAATCAACCAATGGAACAGCTTGCCTTCGGAAGTTGTGGGAGCTTCATCACTTGAGACTTTCAAGAAGAGATTGGACTGCCATTTGTCGGAAGGATGTAGGGTCTCCTGCTTGAGCGGGAGGTTGGACTAAATGGCCTACAGGGTCCTTTCCAACTCTGTTAATCTGTTAAATCTGTCCTTAATGGTAAAGTATTTTAGAATTATGTTTACAGATGGTCCTTGAACCATTTGGTTATTCCCCATTCCAAGTTACAGAGGTGCTGAGCAAATGGTGGTTAGAACTGGTCCTTGGGTTTCTGGTCATCCCAGTACCTCTGCAGTTGTGTGATGGTAATCTGAGTACTTGGCAACCCATTCACACTTACATCCAGTTGCCAAGCACCCTTTGATCATGTGATTGCCATTTGCAACATTTCCTGCTGGCTTTCCCAGAAAGTCACCGGGGAAGCGGACAGGGAAGGTCACATGTCACTGGCATAAGTCTCTGCCACCCATGCATCTTCTCCCACCTTTATGCACTTATGCCGTGCTGGCCACTCATACAACCTCCCCAACTCTCCTTGTGCAGTGCCTCTTGCGCACTTCTTTACACTCTTGCATTCTATTACTGACTTGAGCAGCCACTCATGCCAACCATTTTCAACACCTTTTTGCACCTTCTTGTTCTCTCTCCTACCTGGCACTAGCTACTTATTTGCCTGTGGGCCTGGGGTTTGGAACTTTCTGCTGGCTTTTTTTATTGAGTTTGATTGTGGAAAACTGGCAAAAGTTTTCTTCACATAACGATTGTGGAATTCAGTTAACAATAGCAATCCCTGGGACTGCAAGGATTACCATCTCTGAACAATGGTAATTCTTTACAACCACATCACTTAGTGACAGAAATTCTAGTTCCAACTGCAGTCATTAAGTTAAGGGCCTGTATAAATAAGCACATCCATTCGCCTCTCTTCATTCCATGTAACTGGCAAGAGTTAAAATGAAGGTTAATTTCCGCCCCCTATATGTTCTTGGTTTGTCTTGACAAATGAAATAAAATAAGTCTTGTAACCAAACAAACCACAAAAAGTATTCAGGACCAGGGTTTGAATTTGATTCAAATTAAAATCTTCCACTGGCTTAAAAATCTTCCACTGGATTATATTAAATCAATATTTCTGATTTGCAAGAATCAGAACCCAGAATAAAATGCCATTTACAAATATAGTACCTCTCTCTCTCTCTCAAAAAAAGGCTCCCTACCATTGATTACAGCATCACCCTCAGAGCATAGTGATCTTGGAATAATCTTAATGTTATTGTATACATTAGCTTATTATTTCTAATTTTTTCATCCTAAACGCTTGTAAGATGATGCTTTTGTGAACTGCTGACTGTTCTGCATAATGACTATTTTCTTCTATGGAAAAGACCAGGAAGTAATAATTTATGTTTTTTTTTAAGTGCTCAGTTTTCATTAAAAGGAATCACAGTTTTCCTAGGCTTAACCTCCAATAATTAGCTGCATTTCATTAAAATAGCAGCATTGTTGTTCCTTATGATTACCCCCTTTTCTTTCCACAAACATCTCTCAGTTTATCTGCCTGAAGTTTGGCATAGATTTTCCTCATGCCATGGAGCATTTTTGATGTAGATTTCAGCACAATCTGCCTCAAAATAAAATGGACATTTTAAAACTATGTATCAGTGTTGAAAATTTTTGTGGCACATTTTAGCCTTTCACAATAGTCTTATGATTCTGCAAATGTTTCATTTTGATTAAAAAAAAACACATTAGTCATTTAGCCATTTATGTTTTTTTCCCATGCTAAACAATGCAAGAACAGAACTCAGTTTTTCCAAATCACACTCTGGCACTGAGAACTAGTTATAGTGGACACTTGTGGACTGATCGGCTGTGGGATGGGAGCCCAGAGACAAAACTTTGAAGTTCCGTATATGCTTCATTTTTTAAAAAACCTGGGGAGGAATATGATTAAGCAATGCCAACCGGTTTTTTTAATGTTTAAATTATTTAATTTCACCTATTCAACTTTACACAATTGTAGATTCTCATGCCAGTTTAAAATATAGTATGTAACTCAACACAAGAGTACCTTCTAATGTTTAGTAATGAAGAATAGCTGAGATCCATAATTACATAGCAGTCATGAACATGAGTCCTCTAAAATACATTTTGTGCCTCGCAGTTACGTTTTGTCAGTTTTTATTAGTAATAAATAAATGTGAAATGATAGTGTATAGGTAGTCCTTGTTTAGTGATCACAATTGGACCAACATCAACTTAGTTGTTAAGAAGTCATTAAATTAAACCATGATTGTGCTTACAATGTTACTTCAGCTTTGCTGAAAATAGGGCTACCTATAGTCGCATAGGCTTCCATTATTTTAGAGACAACTGAGCTCAGAGTCCAGTGTGGTTCTTAAATGTGTCATTTTGGCCACAAATGTGAGGTTGTTTTAAATTCTGTATAGTTTGGAATTATACATCCATCTCAGCCCTTCCGTTCTAGTTCTCTGAAAAGTAGCTTGAAAATGACATGACAGGAATTATAAGAATACACTCCCCTTGGCAGAAAAATAATAAATTAGAGATCTTACACGGAGAGCAAATTTTGTTTCCTCATCAGCCAATTCCTGATGTGCATGACCATAATAATTTTAAAGAGTTGCCCAGTAATTCTCCGTCTTTGGTTGCAAATGGTGCTTGAAAAATCAATATTATTCTGGACAAAACTTGGCATGTTTTCTTTCAAAATATTGTTCTAGGCTTGGTTTAAAAGGCAAAAGTGAAATCTTCCTCTTTCCCAGAAACTCTGCTGTTAGAGAACAAATCCAACTGCCAAGCAAATTATTCTCCAAAAAAGCAAAAGGCCTTCTGTAGAAATTAAAACCTGATTTTTGAGGACATAAATCCTTTGAATGGGCAGTCAAACATCTGGGAATCCCTTTGCAGAGAAGTTTTGGATGAAATTCATAGAATTTCTGATTTTGCTTAGTATTTGAGGAATGCTTAAAAATGCTTAAATAATGTATTTTTTTTGCAAAGATATAGTTTTTGATATACATATATATATATACATACAAAGATATATGTACACACATAAAGTACACGTGTGCACACGCATACACATATACATACAGTACGTATATACATATACACATTCTTTTACTACTGATCATCATTAAAACATCTGTTTTTAATGGAGAGGGTTATCAAAACACATTCTGTGTTTTAACTGAAGAATTGTTATAGTATTTGCTGCAATTACTGTATTTCCCCGAAAATAAGACCCTGTGTTATATTTTTATGAACCCTGAAATAAGCGCTTGGCCTTATTGCCATGCATTCAAAAGCCGGATTGGGCTTATTATCAGAGGATGTCTTATTTTGGGGGAAACAGGGTAGATATTTGAAATTGCATTATTTTAAATAGATGTTTTGAACACAGTTTAACTGTTAGTTTTATTTTTATGATTTGATGCTAAATTTTACTGTTTGCTTTATAATCATCCTTGGAAAGATACTGTTTTAGAAAAGCAGCCAACTAAAGTAAAACAGAAGAAATTGTAAGCAGGATCTGTTAGAACTTATTTATTAATAAAAGATTTAGGCTACTCCAATCTATCACAGCTTTGGAGTTTACAAAATAGACCCAATAGAAAAATAACATCAACTAAAAACCGAAACACCATGCAGAGGCGAACCCAATTTTTAGGATTGGTGGATAAACAGTTAGAAAAAAGCCATGAAAGATTATTTCAGTATATGATTACTGTTGCAAAATTACTAAATGCAAAAAGATGGAAAGATTACCCACCATGGACTAATGGTTGGTGACATTGACAGAACTTGCGGAGATGGATACATTGACTTTTTTGATTAGAGAAAGGAAAATATATACATTTACTGGTGACTGGAAAAGCTTTATGGACTTTTTGCATAAAAATTAAAAAATGAACTTGTGATTTGTGGTTTTGATGATTGGACAGATTATTGAAAGAAGGGTGTTACGATGTACTGTAACTTTAGGGAGCAGATATAATATAATTGTATTGATAGCTGCTGTGGAGAATATCAGAAAGTACTAGTTTATAGCTTTCTTTTTTCCACTTCCAGCTTTCTTTCAGTCTTAATGGGCTTTTAGTTTATTCTGTATTTTCTCGCTTTTACATTTTTCTCTGTTCTATTTTTATTTATTGATTTAAAATATTTACATAGCTTCCCATCTTATGGTGCACTCTGGGTGGCTCTCAATCAACAATTAAAACAACTTTGGTAGAAACAGCATAATGCATAAATCTATTAAAACCATAACCGTTAAAAAAAACTGGCACCAAAGCTAAACTTCTAACATCCTCATTAAATTGTCATTCATCTCACTTTGTCCCAGTGCTTGGATCAAAAGGTAGGTCAAGTGCTTTTCAGAAGGCTAGGGGAGTAGTAGCCTATTGAATTTCAAGGGGAAAGATGTTCCACAGGGCAGAGGCTGCCATGGAAAAGGCATACTTCCTAGGTCCCATAAGGTGATAACATTTATGGGAAGGGACTAGGAATATGCTCACCATATCTAATCTGGTAGGACAGTGTCAGCCTTCTCAGGTAAAGCAGATAGGGAACAGGACTACATGAGCTACTTTATGTTAAGGCTACCTTAACTTGATGGAATGTGCAGCTGGAGAAGAAATGGGGAGGAATCTTGGCAATAGTACTGTTGCTTCCCAGGCAGGAGGCAGAACATTCCAGAGACAGGTTCAAAACAAGAGACTGCAGTCCTGGATGGCAGAAAGGTTCAGGATCACCACACCCTAGAATCTCCAAAGGCATATCTATTGGGTCAAAAGGTTATAGGTTTAGTCTAGTAAGATTCTGTCTATTAGGTATAAGTAAATAAAGAACTGGACTCAATTCACTTTGTTGTCTTTGGACTTAGGCCTGACATTAACAGAACCTTGTAAGTCTGAAAGTGCAAACTTCCTATTGCCACTTTTAACTGCTTGATCCATTAGGACAGGTCTTTTCTTACTTTCTTTTTCTGTGACAGTTAAGCGATTGCGGGTTCCTGCCCCTCTTCTCTGATTGTTTCCTAGGCAGTATATCTCTCTCTTTTCTTAAGGCCAGCAATGCATTACAGATGGGTAGATGTTCTTAAGAAGAAGCGGTCCTGCAGATAATATGGCCTGGTGTCATATAGGGCTTTAAAGGTAGTAAACATCATCTTGAATTCCCAGAAGAAAATTGAGAAGCAGTGCAAACTGTTCTCTATGGCACCAGAAAGCCAAACAAGGAATAATGGATGGAAGCTGACCAAGGAGAGATTCAACCTGGAAGTGAGGAGAAACTTTCTGACGGTGAGAGCGATCAACCAGTGGAACAGCTTGCCAGCGGAGGTTGTGAGAGCCCCAACACTTGCGACCTTCAAAGAGAGACTGGACTGCCATCTGTCTCAAATGGTGTAGGAACTCCTGCTTGAGCAGGGGGTTGGACTAGATAACCTACAAGGTCCCTTCCAACTCTAATAATAAATCTAAAAAAAAAATCTCACAAAACAGAGGTATATAGGAAAACCTAGCGGCTCCTGTCACTGCATGCACTACTGCATTCTGGACCATTGCAGTAATCCAAACAGGAGGTGACCAAGCTATGAGGGGAAGACGTCCTGGTCCAGGAAAAGGTGAAATTGGCAGAAGCTGTGAATTTGTATTAATTCTTCTTATTGGTTTTAAAACGTTAAATAAAAATTATATATATAAAAACCAAAGCGTTGCACAGAGGTGCATCCCCCACTCTAACCCATGGCTTGAGGGAAAAGCTAGTCCTAAGTGCCAATTCAAATGTCAGGCTAGGGACCATAGAAATCTCAGAGGGAATGTTGTTCCAGAGGGCAGGCATCCTGATAGAGAAGCTATCTGGGAGACAATCAGGAACTATTAGAACAATATTCTGGAAGAAAATAATGGCAACATATTTCCAATTATTTCCAAAACAATTACATGGATGTATCCACGAAGGCAACAGGGTCTAAGCCAGGGGTGTCAAACTTGATTTCATTGAGGGCCGCATCAAGGATGTGTTTGACCTTGGTGGGCTGGAGTGGGTGTGGCGAGGGTGGGTGTGGCTAGCTCTACATCACTCTTGTCGGGGGCGCCTGTGGCGGCCTGAGCGCTTTGCCAGCAAAAACGGGCTCCTGAGCTCCGTTTTCGGCTGCGACAGCCTCCTGCAACCCTCTCTCAGTGAAAACGGAGCTCGGGAGGGCCACCTGTGGCCCTCTCAAGCTCCGTTTTCAGCTGCAACGGCCTCCTGCAACCCTCTGCCGGCGAAAATGGAGCTTGGGGCCACCCATGGCCCTCCCAAGCTCTGCTTTACCTGGCAGAAGCACCTGCTGTTTCCAGGGTGGCCCTGCAGGCCAGATCTAACCAGCCCGCGGGCTGGATCCAGCCCCCGAGCCTTGAGTTTGACACCCCTGATCTAAACTGACTTGAGATAACTTCTACTGTAAGGCCAGCTTAACTTTCATGGCATCCCCATAAGTAGCTTTGAAATTGTACTTTGAGAGAGTATAATTCAAATTCCAAACAGTTCTTCCACAGACTGTACTGACATACAATTGCTAGTACCAATACCCAGATAAAGTAAACTAGACCTGATGATTCTGAAAAAGAATGTTATGTTTCTGGTTTATTCATGGAAAGTTAAATGCAATAATTATCTTCCTCTTGTACGCCCTGTGTTCTTGATTCTTATCTTTTTGGACATATCTCCAAAACAAAATATTACACAAGACACGTGGTTTTCTAAATTGAGATTAGACTTTAATAACACACAGCAATAATCTTGCTGTGACAGAAATTTGTTTATGCTCTTAATAAATCAGAGGGGGAAAATAAAATAAGAGTTCTCTTTTACATAATCATATCTGTTTTAATTACCGTACCATTCTTCTGTAATGAAGTAGAATGGACCACTGGATTTGTGTTTTGAAATAAAAAGTGGTAGAAATAATCCACTTGTGGGGGATTTTGGAGAGGAGAGAGAGCGAGAGCGAAAGAGAAAGCATTTTAGTAACAACATTTGTGCTTTGTTCCCTTTTGCTCCCTCCCTCCTCCCCCCCCACCCAAAAAAAACTGTGGTTGGGCATTATAACTGTAGGAAACATTCCAAACAGTTTGCTAGTGGCAAGTTATAATAGATAGTTAATGTTCCACTCATTGAAGCCATGTGATATTAAGGTATCAGGATAGAATTAAGATAGAGTAGAATTAAAGTAGAATAGAATTCTACCTTAATTAAATTTATTAGATATTTGGCACCTGTATTGAAATGATAACAGTAGAGTGCAGATCTGCTATAAATAATTATTTCAAGTTATTATAAACTGATTAATATTTTTAGAATAATTGTTCTTAAAGCCTGTATGCAGTTATTGGCATGCTGAAGGTGACATAATGGATGTTTCTAATCAATAATATAAAAGGCATGGCATTGCATTGCAATCCATTATAGTAGGAAATTAAATGGCAATTACAGTGAAATTCAGTTCTATTGCTTGATTTACTGTTCATGGTAAATCCTGCGAGACATACACACATTCACAAAATCCTGTGAGACATACACGCATACACAAAACTAAATGAAGGGTCATTTGGAATTCTATTCAAATGCACACACTCTATTTGAATAGAATTCCACATGACCTTTCATTTCGTTTTTTGCCTTGATGGTGTCTATGGATGGAAGATGAGTAGGAAACAAAGAGTATTAAAATACATTATATTGCAAGTCTGATTGTTCCATATGTCTTCCTCCTTATAGTTCAGTGAATTAGAGAGACATCTGCCTGTGCTGCTTCCAGAAATATCTGGACATTCTGGACTTAAAAAATGTTACCTTGGCAATAAAGCTGGCATACAGTATCTCCGTCAAGGTCATCTTTCTTACTTACTCTCTGCAATAGAATTTTACGCTGACCTATAATATATTTGTAGAAAGGATTTTATCAGATTATTCTATAGATAAACTGCCTAAAAAGGCAGCCCGATTATATCAATAATTTGCAACACTTTGGGATTACGCTAGACATGATGTTGATTTACTGATGTTTTCTGCTTCTGGGAATTGAGGTGATTTAGGGAAATCTGAAACTTCCTTTTCATTACTTGTTGGCACAGGCAAGTATGTTTGTCTCACCCCATTTCTCAGCTCCTGATCTCAAGCTAGTCGTTGCTCTTCCCCCAACTAGATTTTCAATTTCCTCTTCCTGGATCTTGTCTCTCTTTGTAAGCAATATTTAGGACTTGCTGCTTCCTCCTTCTCTCCTAGCAATATGCAACCATGATAACAGTTTTTGGGGAAAGCACCTGGTTGCAAATATGCCAATTTCTTACCATTTCAGCTACTCACAGTGGCTTTTAAATGAAACAATAGGATGATAGTAAAGGAAGTAGGGATCTATGATTCCTGATTCAACCCAATAAGACCCTACAGGCTAATAAATGATTAATTGGGTTTCTAAACTATTCTATATAGGAGCAGCATGTGTGAATGAAAAACTGAAACAGGACAAAAACACAGTGCAAGCGTGAATCCACACATTCATCCTAAATTTGCATTCTGCCTATTGAAATGGTCCATGGGTAGAATTTCATTTTCTAGTTCTAAAATACATATGCTCTACTATAGGTTCAGCTGGTTTATATAGAACATAGAATCATGTGGCTGGAAGGGAACTCTGAGGTCTTCTAGTCCATCCCCCCCAAGGCAGGAGGCCTTATATTATCCCAGTCAAATGGTTGTCCAGTCTATTCTTGAAAATGATGGAGCACCCATAACTCTGGGAGGCAAGCTATTCCATTGATTAATTGTTCTCACTGTCGGGAAACTTCTCTTTAGTTTTAGATTGGATCTCTCTTTAACAAGCTTCCACCTATTACGGTACTTATTTTAAAATACCTTTCTCTTCCTTCCTTCCTGTGTTCCATGACTGAATGTTTGAATTCTCATTCCCTTTTTCAAGAAGTAAAAATGCTCATGTGGCATGTTAAGATAAGCCAAACGAATCACAGTATGGTTTAGGACAGTGATGGCTAACCTTTTTCTCGTCGTGTGCCAAAAGCGTGCACGTGTGTGACAGCGGACGCATGTGTGTGCCATCACCCATAATGCAATGCGTGCACGACACCCCCTGCATGACCCCCCCCGTGCTCCCCCGCCTCCTCTGTAGGGCCTTTGAAGCCTGGGGAGGCTGTTTTTGCCCTCCTGGAGGCTCGAGGAAAGCCTCCAGAGCCTGGGGAGGGCGAAAAATGGGCCTCCCGGAAGTTCCGGAAGTCTGGAAACGAGCCGGAGGCCAGGGGCGGCAGTTTTTGCCCTCCAGGAGGCTCGAGGAAAGCCTCCGGAGCCTGGGGATGCGCCCCACCCTCTGCATATGCGCAGTTTGTACTTTCATTTTTGTGTGCAAGTACTTGAGATTGGATTGGGAAATTAAGAATTCTTACTTTTGAGATACTCAGAGTTTAAAAAAACACAATTCAAATCACCAGACTGAAAAATATTATTGCTTATAAACCAAGAATTAAACAACCAAAGTTTTTCGGAATTAGGAAGATCATGTAGTGAGGATGAATAATCTAAGAACATTTCTTAATAGCTTTAGAAAAAAAAGCAATATCTTGTTTTTAGTCAGATTATTTGTTAAGGGTTCTTGAAGTACATTTTACAAGATAATAAATCAACCATAATGTTTGTTTGCTTGGCAGCTATATCCATCATCAGTCATATTTTTTTCCTGTCTAATATCTAATGCTTTCCAGAAGGAGTAGTTTCAAGCAATTCTATTTATTCTTTGGCTATCTTTTAATTCTTCTCAGGTGGGCATGTTTATTATTTATTTTCTTACTGGATTTGTACATTGTTTTTTAAATATAGAGTACTTATGTACTTATGTACTCACTATTAACTTGCATGTTAATTGAGATCCTGAAAATGGTTGAGTTCACTGAAGTGTGGTGAAATCCAGGAGTTTATGAAATAGATTGTAGACATTGGCTAGTTGGAGATGAACATCAGTGCTGGTATGTAGTTTTAGAGCTTGAGTAATTTCTATCACTGTTTTAGTGTGTAGAGCCGGAATTGAAGCAACAGGAGCAAAGATGATTGATTGGGTGAGCTTCAAATGATATCTGTGTAAACTGCCTGACTTTCCCGCAGGAAAAGTTGAGTGAAAATATGTTCAGTATTGAGCAGTATTTTAATGTGGAGAATTTTTATGCATTCATGCTCCATGAACAAGAGGAAGCTCCTTTATCGTTCAAATTGTATTGATGATATATACTGTACATGTACATGCTTCCTACCAAATGAAACAATGTATTTCAATAAAGTGTTAATTTTATTGCATCTCCAACAATGAAATGCAATGAAATAATTTCTAAAATGTTATTTTTTGTTCAAATGGAAGTCATCTAAAAATCTGAAATTATTTTTTTTGAAAATAATAATGTGCGGAGATGAATAGATTGACAATGAAAATGAAAGATAAGGAAGATTCAGAATATCATAATGTATGGGTGAAATTTTATGATGGGATAGAAAATGAATATGTAAAGAAGTTAAGTAAGACTGATTAAATTGGAAGAAAATGGAGAATTAAAGGTGACAGATCCAGGTTACAAAATTAGGTAGTAAAGGAGGCAGCATTAGAATAGCAGTATATACCTAGAAAAAAGAAGTTATGTGTATAGATATGATACAGAAAATATACAAGTCTAAAAGGGGTACCGACAATTAAATGATGTAGGGGTATATGTTACCAGTCTGTTAAACATAAGATGAATTATGATTAGAACCACTCAGGGAAAGGTTAAGAGGGAGAAAGAGGAAGTAGAAAAAGGAAGGTAGGGGAGAAGGGGAGGAGAGAAGTAGGAAGGGGGAGAGAAGGAGAAAGAAGGTAGAAGGAGGAGAGGGAGATAGAGGGAGGGGAGTGCTATGAAATGAGGCAAAACAGACTGGCAAATAGAAGTATAATAGGTGCAAAATTAGGATATTGATTCATGATATATTGGACAGAAATGTAGAACTATGTATGTCTTGATATGATTTATGGTATATGTATGGATGTATATATGGAGATTGTGAATTTTTTTTTCAAAAGTCTGAAATTATTGTAGTTCTGGTTTAACCAAAAAAAAAAAGAAAAAAAAACCTGGAAACAAGGATAGTGATTCTGTTCTTATGTGTTTCTCTGAGTTTGAGTCACATTCTCTGGCTGTAATAAATAAGATTCTGGAGAATGTTAGATTATAATTCATGAGATGGTTTTCTAGTATGTGCAGCCTTTTCGGTCCCACATGGCTGTCCTTACCAGTGGGGCTGGCAAAATTAGTAAGGAATTAAAGTTTACTGTATATAAACCTAATTCAGGTGACCCTTCATTAACTATATTTCTTCTTTATAATACCTAGTCTGTTTACGAGTATCTTGTCTATGTTAAGTTTTAAACTTAGTCTTACTGAAGCTGTTAGAGAAAGGAAAACGTGACTAAAGTCCCTTTGTCACTCTTTTTCTTACCATTTTAAATTGGTTGGTAAACATCTCTAATTCAATTACACACAATTCCAACAAGTTTCTTTGGGGTTTCATTCTTCTCTTTCCCAGGTTTCCAGATTTAGAGAGGGCAGAAATGACCATGACTGCCAACAAGAATGCCAGTGTCACCAAGAGAGCAGGAGCAAATAAAGTATCTCGGGATACTCTAGAGCGGTAAGTATAAAGTACAAATACTCTAGTTGTACTTGTTCAATGTTGTGTCAGTCTTTTTTATGTTTGTTTTTATAATTGATGGCTGTATCTGACTTCCAACAATATCATAATCCTAGCCGAATTACTGCTTTTAAAAGATATTTAAATATGATTTGATATCAGAACAGGGGTGGGTTCTAGCTTACCTCGCTGCCAGTTTGTTTCCTCCCGCGCCACGTGGGCATGCATGCGCAGTGCCCAAAAAAACCAACCCGAAATAAATAAATAAATAAATAAATAAAGAAAGAAAGAAAGAAAGAAAGAAAGAAAGAAAGAAAGAAAGAAAGAAAGAAAGAAAGAAAGCCAAAAAGAAGATGGCGACCACATGCACAGTGCTGGAAACTCGGCTTCTGCACATGTTCAGAAGAAAATAAATTCAAAAAAAATCATTCAAAAAAAATTCAAAAAAAATAGATGGTGGCGCTCACATACCAGTACCGACCGAACCGTTTCCGTGACATTATTGCGATGTCACCAGCAGGTCACTACCGGTTCGGGCGAACCGATGTGAACCAGTGCGAACCAGGAGGAACCCACCTCTGTATCAGAATTTAGGGATCAGTTTCTAACAGGTTATTAGGTGCTTCCTCTAGGTTTGTACAGTGCATCTCTGACAGGTCAAGATTTGATTTGATTATGTGCTATCAGGTCAATATCAACTCCCAGCAACCACAAAAATAGATCTTTTTCCATGATGATTTGTCCCTAATTTGGTCCTTCAGAGCTTCCAATGATGTACTCATTGCCACTGTAACTGTCTATCAACTTTGCTGCTGGTCATCCTCTTCTCTTCTGCTTTTCCCATAATTAAAGTCTTCTCCAGAAGCTAAGTCATCACAGAATGTTTCCGCGGTATTGCCATGGCAAATACTTGTACTCAGGTACTGAATAGAGTTACCTTAATATTGAAGAGTGAATTCAACCAAACATATTATTTGCCTGAATATTTTCTTCCACAGTCAGCAGAAATTGAGACAAAAACTGGCAAACAAGACAGACATCAAAATGTTATGAAATTTGCCCATGTATAGTTGCTGATAGTTATAACATTTATTGCAACCAGTCCTTATAAACCTTTATGACTGTTGCAGTACGCTGTGAACACACGATCAACATTTGATTCTTCGCAATTGGTGCACATTTTCAACCATTGTAGAGTTCTTCGGTCATGTGATCAATATTTTGTTAAAATATTCATGAACTGGGAGAGACATGAATAACAAGGTCAGCCAATGAATAGGGATAGCAACTAAGTCAGCCAATGAGAGCTTAAACACATCTGAGTCTGTGCAGAGAATTGAAACTGAAAATTAAGCTAGAAGACTGAGCGTGGCTCAGCCCACTCTGTACTCTCTGCTCTGAACTATGAGATGAAACTGTTCTCTGCTGTTGGTATTGTATATACCATGTTTTCCCGAAAATAAGACCCTGTCTTATATTTTTTTGAACCCTGAAATAAGCGCTTGGCTTTATTGCCATGCACTCAAAAGCCCGATTGGGCTTATTATCAGGGGATGTCTTATTTTGGGGGAAACGGTATATTCTTGTATATAAAGAAGTTTCTTATCTAAATCAATCCTGCTGAATCAGTTACCTGTGTGTGTGCTTTCTGGATTTAATTTTGCAACAAACTCTGACATATTTGTGTGCTTCATAACTGATTTCCAACAAGTAGAATTAACTGAGAACATGGAAGTAAAATAGCAATTCATGGTCGTATGATGTTCCTGCGTAATAGCTGAACAAGAAGTGATGTAAGCCCATCACGGTCACATGATTTTCTGGTTGATGACTGCAAGTGCTTAGTGACAGAATTGCCAGCCCCATTTGTGGTCACTAAGTGAGGACTAACTGTAAATCTCACTTAAAAAGCTTTAAGAGTAGTTATAGTAGCTGGATGTCATGGTTCCGAGTAATGCTCCCAACCAATTCAAGACTCCAAGACCTTGACTTCCTCAAAAATCCTGTTTATTGGGTACACCATATTGGCACGGTCAAAGGTGAAGCCAACACTGAATAATTCCTGGGGTTTCGGTATAATTGAAGAATAGATACCGTCCACCACCTCCTTGTGTCACAGGTCACGTTGGCCAACAAAGCAGGTGATGAACTTCTCAGCACTTCCTCCTGCCGTTGCTAGGGCAGGCTGATTTGGCCTTGCTTCTCAGGAGCCTTATTGTTATGTCTGGCACATTGGAGGAAAACATTCTACATTTCATAAGTCTCCCGCCACCCCCATAAGTATGACAACTAAGAAATGAAGCAAGAAAAAGATGGCTACAGCTAGAGTCGTTTCGGAATTGACACTGGACATAGAGAGTTGGTTAAAAGAAATGTGATACTAATATTAAGTGTTAGTAATTCATTAAATGTAGTATTTATATGAAAAGCATTCATGAAAACTGTTTCTTACTCTGTAATAACAGAAGCAACTAAAAAGCAGCTGGAGAGGGAAGGGGAAGCACTGTTTTGGGTATAATTGAAAACAATGAGAATGGGCAGCCAAATATAGCAAGGGAAATTTTTCCATTCTCCTGACAAGCATCAAACTAGAATTGGAACTGGTAGAGCAATATCCCTTGGTGTTTTCAGGCCTTTCATAATTCCTTCATAAGACTAAATGGCACATTTGATAGAATCTTACAACTAGCCCTGGATCTTTGATAGATACAGTAAATGTTTGTGTTACGAACACACAGGCTTTTTACAATCATTTTCCATACCTTAAAATATTATCTATGAAGTGGACTCAGATATTATTTGCTAGGAGTGTATTAAAAGCAGGTAGAATGGCAGAGTTTAGAGATCTGTTTTTGAAGGTGCTTCACCAAGGGGAACCAGATAAAGTCTGATGCTAAAGAAACAATTTGGTAACAGAGGTCAGTACAGGTAAGGCAGGGATTTGTGAGATTTGTAGGAGGAAAGCACCAAGATAGACAAGTCTATAAAAGTTCCCAAAACCAGAGAGTTGGAATGAAGTATATCTGAAAAAACATAAGAATTGGAAAAGCTAATCTATATTTATTTAACCATACCGAATATATTAAATAAACTGTATGTGGCTGATTTTTCACAACACTCTTAACTGTTTTCCAGATATAGACAATCTTTTTTAGACTTTGATATTATAAGAACAAGGGGTTATGCAAAAATGGGAAATTTAATTATTCACCAAATCACTGATACTGTCTGAAAACATCAAAACAATTATATGAAAGTGAATAAATTTTTGTGTGGCTTTTCAAGCTTTTCCAGAAAGAAATGTGAAACTAGAGGCTGGATCTTTGTATCCTGCTTTCTGTATTTTGTTTTCATTACTAATATATAAATATACTAATTATTGTTATGAAGTAAAATGGAGCAGAGAGCCTGATAAGCATGCAAAGGAAGTGTTTGAAAGTACACTGATACCTTCAGACATTTTGCTTGCCCTTGTAAACATAGTTTACAAAGCATAATTGTTCAGTTCTCACAGAATACTGTATCAAAACTGAACAAAACATTTTTTAAGATTTGTTCAGAATCATTTAAGATTTGTTTAGAATCATTTTAAAGATTTGTTCAGAAGAAATCCAGCACTTATCAACTAGGTACATAGAAATTGTAAAAGGAAAACAAGCCATTTTTATATAATGGATAAAAGTAACCAATTATCTCTCATGTAGTGGAGATCCAAGTGTAGAAGGCAATAGAAATAGAGCCAAAAAGTAGTTATATCTGTGGCCAAATAAGGACATTTCCAGTCTTATATGTCAGAATTTGAAACCAAGCTTTGTTTGCATAGCTTGAAAAGAGTCCATCCAGTCTTTGGAGTGGGCTTTTACACAATAAATATACTGTTGTGAAGACTATGCAAGGAACTAAAAAAATCATCTGAAGCTACTTTAAACCAAACCTCCTTTGAAATGAAAACAGCCAACAGTGTTCATATTTCTTCTTTTCTAAACAATTCAGTCTTGGCTTTGAAATTAAATTAAAATCAAGTTTAGAATTACACTACAAAACAGAATCAATGTTCATGGCAGAAAGTTTCATGTCCTTTTAAAGCATTTGTTTTTCTTGTCTTTAGCTTGTTTGAAGAGGAACATGGATGTCAATTCTATTAATGCCTAGCTCTTGTTCAGAGAGGTCTTTCATCTAGTTATGTAGCATCTTTCTTTTCAGATTCTGTCAAGATCTGGGTAATAGAAAAAATTATTGCAGAGGTATCCTTCCCTGGCCTAATACTTGTGGGGGAAAGTCAGACCTTAAGATTTACAGAAAATCAACATGGTTGGGGACATTTGAATCGTGGCAGGTGGGGTGGTAAGATGTTCTAGAGGGCAGGCACTATGACAGAAAAGGCATTTCTCCTGATGACATTGTTTTATGGAGGGGATCTGGAGCATACCTACCATGTTGGATCTCATGGAACAAGCAGATTCAATTAGAGATAGGTGGTCCTGCAAGAAATTTAATACGCCACATTGCATTAGTCCAACCATGAGGTGACCAAAGCATAAATGATTGTGAGTAAGTCGTTTGATCTAGACTGGGTACAATTAACACACAAGATGGGTTTGTGCCAAGATCCTTCTGGATGCAGCTGCCACCTGCTCTTTGGGAAGGAACTTCTTCTCTTCGTCTTCTACCATTTTGGGTGTTGAGGGAGATACAAAATTCTGGTTCTTGCTGTTCTGGCAGCCTGTGGCTGAAGTGTGCCTTTAATATTATTTCTCTATCTTCTTCTGGATCTGCCTCAGATTCTTTGACCTTCTCCTTCTTTTGTATATGCCTTGTGCGGCATGGAATCCCAAGACACAAGAATCCCAAGAAAGCCACAGCTGATCTTACTAAAGTAAAATCGACATCCAATTGAACTGATATCTGCTGTTCCCATCAGACTCTCATAGCCTCCAAACCCTTGAAGTTGTGAGATATAAAACTGAGTGTTTTATTTATTTATCCAATTTATATAGCTGCCTATTTCACCAAACAAGAGATAGTGAATAATAAAGTACAACAATCAATAAATACCAAAAACCAATTACCCTTATTATTAATAGAATAGAATAGAATAGAATAGAATTCTTTATTGGCCAAGTGTAATTGGACACACAAGGAATTTGTCTTGGGTGCATACGTTCTCAGTGTACATAAAAGGAAAGATACATTTGTCAAGAATCATGAGGTACAACACTTAATGATTGTCATAGGGTACAAATAAGCAATCAGGAAACAATCAATATTGATATAAATTGTAAGGATACAAGCAACAAGCTACAGTCATACAGTCATAAGTGGGAGGAGATGGGTGATAGGAACGATGAGAAGACTAATAGTAACAGTAATGCAGCCTTAGTGAATAGTTTGACAGTGGTGAGGGAATTATTTGTTTAGCAGAGTGATGGCGTTCGGGGGGAAACTGTTCTTGTGTCTAGTTGTCTTGGTGTGGAGTGCTCTATAGCGTCGTTTTGAGGGTAGGAGTTGAAATAATTTATGTCCAGGATGCGAGGGGTCTGTAAATATTAATATTAAATTATTTTAATTTAATTTAATTTAAATTTATATTTAATTTAAATTTAATATTTAATAATATTAAATATTAATATTAAAAATATTAAACCATAAAAAGACTATAAAAACAGAGCAAGAACAAAGAAATAGCAAATGAAGGGATGTTAATAATAATGGAGCCACTTCACTACTTCCCCTGTCCCTTGGGGCCCATGGGCCTGCTCACATAACCTGGTCTTAGGTTTAGCGTTGAGGCTGAACCTGAAGGAGAGGCCTGGATCTTTCAGCTCTTAACACCAGTGCTACCACTCAAAAAGCTTGCCTTGCGTGATTGCCCCCATGATCCAGCATTCCTTAGGATTTGCTGCATATCTCTTACCTTCAGGCTGTGTGTATACCACCAAATATCTCTATAAGTTTGGAGAAGAATTCAATTGATTTTGGTCCCAGTAAGTTACACAAAGGATTGGAGCCTGTGTCTTGATGAGATTATGGCAAAGAACATATATGGCTTACTATAGCAGTACAAAATGTCTGAGGAGACTATATATACAAATAAAATTGGATTAGGCAGACAGCACCAAGATATTCTATTTTGAATGTGTCACCATAACACTATATGTACTGTATGTTTCATATTGAATTGAATGGATGAATTTTCAATAAACTTTTTCAACTGACACTAGTTATTATCTGCAGTGTTGCAAAGTAACTGAGTATTATCTCTATTCTTTACCCTTTCTTTTACTTAGATAATTTCATGATCTCAGCCTTGCTAGTGTTGTGTCATAATTATCTCTAGCCTCTACTTTACACACGGACTGTCTTGGAAGCACAGAGGAGGCAGATAACTCAAGATAAAACCTGTTCAACTTCTGCAGTAAGATGCCTCCCACTACAGTTCATAGTCAATTCCTCTCTACAAACAAAAGCTGATCTATGAGGATAGTCTGGGAGTCTGGTCATGATTTACCCAGAGGGAAATACGAGAAAAGCAAGCAGATACCGGAAACAGAAATTGCATACTTTGTTATTTTACACAATTGCTTTCTATCGTGACCTGGTTAACCTTAGTCTAGGTTGTTACTATGAAGACACACCTTTCCTGGAGAAGAAACAGCTGTACCTTGGAGACAACTCTTTGGTTTTGTTTTGTTAGCATCTCCAATCAGAAAAAACAAGGTCTTGATTTTTTATGTCATCAATACACTCAAATAGTTTAGTTTTTTCCATTTTTTAAATGAAGGAAGCAGATGGAAAATAGTGTCTTTACTGAAAATTTCAGTAAATTTAAGTTGAATTCTTGAGAATTCCATAACTTCAGAGTTGATGGAGTTATTGTAAGTTTGAATTGGACACACCTGAGTTTACAGTTGTCACCAAGATCAGAAATGTTATAACAACCTGCCATAAGTGTTTGCATGTTATACAGATGGAGTGCTGCTGTGATGACTGAATAGCAGGTTGAGTAGCAGTGGAAATTCTCTCCTCACTGTCATTGCTTACAAGGAAGAAATACATGAACTGCTCCTTTTTTGTCTGCTCACAGCTGGTTACCAGAGTGGGATTCCTCATTCCTGCTGTACATTCCTGACTTTTAATTACATTTGTAATTTTCACACATTCCTTACATCTTTCTCCTACTCCATCAGAATGTATCTGTACACATTTGAGTCCCACAGAGTTCTTCCCATTTTTAAAATAACCCAAATCTCTTTTTCCAAGAGTTTTAACCATTGGGTTCCTGGTTTGGTTTATGTGAGTGGTTTATAAAAGAAATCTGACTTTCTCAAATTAACTGTTTGATTCCCCCCCAATCCTTTAGCAATCATGAGAATTGCATTAGTTAAGAACTGTAGCATTGGTGCAGGAAGGATCGTTTCTAACCCCTAGAATTCAGAAGATGGGAATGAAAGTCAGGGATCATTATTAACTCAGGAATAAGCAGTATGAAAAAAAACCCATTGAGGGTACAGAAAAGAAATAAATTGAATAAAGTATTCTTAGGGAAGCTGGAGCTGCCCACCCCCCTACAAACTATAAAACAGGAATAAGTGAAGGAATAGTGTTTTATGGCAGGGGTCCCCAAACTTGGCAACTTTAAGACGTGTGGACTTCAACTCCCAGAATTCTCCAGGCAACTATGCTGGCTGGAGAATTCTGGGAGTTGAAGTCCACAAGTCTTAAAGTTGCCAAGTTTGAAGACCTCTGTTTTATGGTAATCACATGTCCTCCTGTCTTGTTTTTTTTAAAAATAGACACTGCAAATACAATAAGACGCAGAATCTTCCTTAACATAGATGTTCTGAAAGTATATGCAGGTAGTCCTCACAATGACAATTTGTTTAGTGACTGTTTGAAGTTACAAAGTGCTGAAAAAAGAAACTTATGACCAGACCTCACAAGTGCAACCACTGCAATGACATGATGGTGATTCAGGCAAGTGGCAAACATTGCTCATTTAACAACAGTCACAGCATCCCGTGGTCATGTACTTGCTAGTTGTGATCTTCCCAACTGACTGGGAAGAAGCAAAGTCAATAGAGAAGCTAGCAGGAAGGTGCAAATTACGGTCACGTTATGTCCTGCTTAATGACTGAAATTGAGATTCCTGGAACTGCTGTCGCCCGAGCATGGGTGTGTGTTTTGCTTAACGGCTACTTTGTTTAGCAACATAGTTGCTGGTACTAATTAGGATCACTAAGTGAGAACTACCTGTAGTAGCATACTCACTTTATTTCCACAATAATCCTCTAAGGTAAGTTTGGCTAAAAGTTGACAACTGGTCCAAAATTTATTTATTTATTTATTTATTTTGTTATTCTTATATGCCGGCCAACTCCTGAAGGACTCAGGACGGCGTACAACATAAGAGATACAAGAATAAACAAAATTCCAAAAAATTTAAAAACAGTACAAAAGTTAAAAGAACAATATAAAAGCAACAACAACATCCATCCATTCAGCCACATACATACTTGGGGGGTAAGCTCAAATGGGTTAAGCTGTCCCCCCCACCTGCAGGAAGAGCCATGTCTTAACCGCCTTTCGGAAGGCCAGCAGAGTGGGGATGGTTCGGGTCTCCGGGGGGAGTTGGTTCCAGAGCACGGGGCCAGCCACAGAGAAGGCCCTCCCCCTGGGGCCCGCCAGCCGGCATTGCTTGGCCGACGGGACCCGGAGGAGGCCAACTCTGTGGGCCCTAACCGGTCGGAGGGAAGTATGCGGCAGAATGCGGTCCCGGAGATATCCTGGTCCTAAGCCATGAAGGGCTTTAAAGATGGTGATCAACACCTTGAATTGGACCCGGAGACCGATGGGCAACCAATGCAGCTGGCGGAGAATCGGTGTCACGTGGGTGTACCTCGGCACACCCACCACAGCACGCGCAGCCGCATTTTGCACCAACTGAAGTCTCCGGATACTCTTCAAGGGTAGCCCCATGTAGAGCGCATTGCAGTAGTCCAAACGCGAGGTGACAAGGGCATGAGTGACCGTGAGTAAAGCCTCCTTCTCCAGATATGGCCGCAGCCAAAATCTCCCATTGAGTTATGGCTGAATGTGGACTTAGATTCTGCATCCTCCTGCCTCAGTTCCATATTATGATCACTAAATTGTAATTTTGTTTTAAAATGTTACATGATTTTGGTTAATAATTTTTCACTTATATGATGTTCTTAATACAGAAGTGTCAAACATGCACACTGCCTCAGCTTAATTGCAGATGCAAAGATTGATTGGTGTTGAGCAGGAGCACCCACATGACAGGAGTTCTTGGTCTGGTTGCTGCAATTAAGCTGCCTTTTCCCCAGACAGCAGGCAGCCAGCTTTGCAGAGGTACTGTAGCTGTCCTGCTGCAGATCTCAAAAGCCTCCAAAACATATTGAATTAATTCTTCTCCTCCCTTCAAAAAAAGATTGAATTTGCCGACTCAAGTCATTCATATTCATTTTATCTGCTTATTTGCTCATTTATTTACATAGCTAGTTGGCTAAATGGTATTTGTCTTCTCACTTCCAGGTGTCAGTCAGTGTCTCCACCACCTCTTCTGTATCAGCAAAGAAGCCCCAAAACACATCCACTCAGTGATAGTGAGGAATCCTGCTGTTCTGGCAATTTCACCAAAGTTTCCAATTCCAGAGTCTTCCTTAAAGATCAAACTAAGTGGGGAATTGCCTTAAGAAGCACCTCAACTTCCCCCTCAGATACAGAATCTCCACATCATCCACTCAAAGCCATCAGCATTGGATGCCTAGATAAAAGGGTCTCTGTCTTCCAGGGACATGAGCAAAAGGAGGTATCCAATGAGGCTCAGGATGGCGAAGAAGTAGGCAACTGGCAGCTTAGACGGAGCTCTCTCTCCTTGGGAACAGCAGCCAATCTACGTAACCTCTCTCTCAGCCGGGTCAGTGTCCATTCACAAGCTCTTGATATCAGGCAGAAGATAACGGAATGGGAATGCCGCAAACAGCCTTCCCCTAGAATGAGCGTCTGTTTGGACAAGAGGGATGTTGGGGAGAGGTCAGGCAGTGAGAGCTGCCCCAGTATGCTGCCTTCTCCCTGCAGTGAGAAGGCTTTTGAATACAAAGGCTTCCAGAGGATGAGCAGAACATTTTCTGAATGTTCCTACCCAGAAACAGAAGAGGAGGAATTTCTAGACAGGGATTCCTGCCACCGGTTTGAAAAGCGACTGAGCCGGAATGAGTCCACCAATGCCTTTCTCAAGGGGGTTCCAAAAGAAAGCTCTGCTGTGCTAAACAGAATCCAGAAAATTGAACAGGCCTTAAAAGAACAACCTGGCCGGGGACTTCCTCAGTTGCCAAGTAGCTGCTACAATGTGGACCGAGGCAGAAAGAAGTCTTTGACTTTAGGGGTTTCGGAGAGCTTGACTGAGATTGCAAATGATAGCAAAGCAGGGAACATTACTTGTGGGAATAATCTGGAGACACCCACAGAGACTGAAAAAATTAGTAAAATGCTGCATGGGCTAACTACCAAAGTTAGTTCTTTCAGTTCTAAGCTGCTTCCAGAGAGCCTGGCAAACACAGCAGTAAATCCTGTGCCCAAGCCGAAACGCACCTTTGAGTATGAAGCTGACAAGAACCATACAAGTAAATCAAGCAATGGACTACCTCCTTCGCCAATGGCTGCTGTCCCTCCCCCTCTTCCATCAACGCCTGCTCCCCCTGCCACACGGAGGCCGAAAAAAGAGTCGCGCTTTCACAGAAAATCCCCAAATAGGTAAACATGGAAAGCTATTGTCCTATACCCTTAAATATTGGGGAGACATTTCTGCAGAGCAGGAAACCTTTCCTTCTTAAGGTAATGCTTTTCAGATGAGAGTGAAAGCAAGCAGAATTAGGCCACCACTTTCACGCTGTAGATTCAATGGCTGTCATGCCCTGTTAATTGGGTTTTATCAAGTACAGTATGTTGTTCCAAATGATACTGGAGTCTGCTAGCTGCTGTACTTGCTGGAGAGATTGACTTTTACTGCAGCAAATACAAACTGGAAAATTCTTAAATAAAGAACATCTATTTCTATTATTTTTCTATAACGACTGTGAAGATGCTTTGTACAAATTGTCTTACTGCTCCTCCCTCTCAGGTTCATAATTTAATCAGTTGATTAATCCTGATCCTCATGAGTTTTCATGCCTTATTGGGATGCAGTGAAATTTTCCTATCTAAACTCTACCTAGCACAAAGTCATTGGTTATCTAATTCAAAACCTTCAGTTGTGGATATATTTGCTTATTTCGCACATTACGTTTTTACATTTACGTCCTGTCTTGTCATAAAAAAAACACTTTCCTTATTTTCAGTTACACTCTGATGGGATTTCAGTGACGTAGAAAGATCTGAAATGGCCAAGATTGTGTACTGAAATCCTAGTTCAGTCAGGCAATCTGTTCAAGATGGAGAAATTTACTGATGGAATCTGGTGGAAAAAATATCCATCAACTTTTCCCAAATGCAAGGCAAAACTCCCACAAAATATAAGGCTAAAACATTTCTGAATAGTTTGTACAATTTCATTATATAGTTGCAAGCAGCATTTTGAGTACCAATAAAGGAGAATATTTGTAGTTCAGGGTTGAAATGTGGGGTCTTTGGTGCTCTCTGACCTTGCTTGTTTTCTTGCAGACGTTTCATTACCCTAACTAGATAACCTCATCAGTGCTAGTGCATCATCATCATCATCATTAGCACTGACGATGTTACCTAGTTAGGGTAATGAAACGTCTGCAAGAAAACAACTTCAGAGCGTTTTATGTGTCGTCATGATGATTCTTAATGAGAATAGAATGTTTCTGCTTGGCTATACTTGCTTGTCAGAGTATTGTACAGAGTACAGAATTTTTAATCAAAGAATTTATGACAGATTGACAGTTCCACTTGTGCAAAGCTCCTCTATTTTTGCCAAGCCTTGCCTATACTATAGCTAGTTGCGTTGGAACATTTTTTAGAAATGTATATTGAAGATATAATTTTTTTGAATGGCTAACGCTGCTGGATTACATTTCCCCATGTGATTTAGTCCCAGTCAATTTCTAGGATGCTGACCTGAACCTCTTTTTTAAGTGAAGAAAAGCTTCATATAAAGCTGCAAACTATATTTTAAATTTAATGGGCACAAGCATCATTAGAAGTGTTCTTGTGTGTGTAACGAGAAGAGTGAGTCGCATTGGGAAATGGAACCTAATGTGCAGTTCTTGGGAACCGAACTGTTGAGTTTCAGATTTATTTGGATGTGTACATACAGTTCTTGTCAATAATTTTAAAGTTGGTCAGTAGCAAAGCTGATATTCAGTACTCTTAATAAACCAAACTGGATGTTCTTGGGTACTGTCTTGTTTTTATTAAAATGGATACTGTCAGAACAACTTGACCAGATAAAATATTCTGGTGGGAGGAGATGCTTTAAAAGAAATGATCTTGCCACCTGCTTCTGGGATTTCTCCTCATGACAAAAATAAGCAAAAATAATGTCTGCTTTTCAAGTAGGGAGATAAGTTATGAGTAGCTTATGTGCTGTATGTAGAAGACTGTATTGTTGAATACAAGATCTAATCACCACAACAGCGATCTTGAAATTTACATTTAATTTTATTTTGGAAGTTAATAGTTTGTCACGGAATATAAGAGACAAATGTTTTGGAAACTCTTGACTGAAGCAATGATGGTATCTTAGAACAATTATTTGTTGCATCTTCCTTTATAATGTAAGTACAATACCGTTAGGCTAGGATCAGAATGAACAGAGAGTTTATTTTAGTCTTGAATGCCATGGGTATATTCAGATGGCTGAGGCTTTAGCCAGATAATATTGTAAGAAACTAGAGTGTACGTGTACTGGAAAGATTATCCTGCCAGCTGCAGTATTGCAGGCATAATTCTGCTGACTGCCAGAGGTTTGATCCCCACCGGCTTAAGGTTGCCTCAGCCTTCCATCCTTCTGAGGTAAAATGACCCAGATTGTTGGGGGCAATATGCTGACTCTGTAAACCACTTAGAGAGGGCTGTAAAGCACTATGAAGCGGTATATAAGTCTAAGTGGTATTTCTATTCAAATCACTGCCATTGGAGGCAGAGTATGGCTGGCCCAGAGAATGGCTGGCTCATTCATTTTTCTCCTTTTAGATTGAGTTTCAGAAATACAGTGTCTCTGAGAGAGGCTCCTCAATCCCAATGTCAGAGTATCCACAGCATATTAGTAGCATTAAGTGGCTCACAGCAAAGTAAGTTACCTATAAGCCCAAATGTACTGCTCTACCAGCCCAAATGTACTGCTCTACCAGAGAAAGGCAAAGCAGTCTTGTCTCTTTCTACTGTTCTCCAAGCATGCAGCAAATTCAAGTAATCTTCTTGTTTTACCTGTCACGGCGATTTTGAAAAAATACTCATATCCACCAACTTATAATCAAACATAGATTCTGTCAAATTACAGAGGCACAGAGAAAAAAAATCTGATAAATCAGTATTGGCCTAAAATCACATTGTGGTAGTGGGGAAGCCCACAATAAAGAAATATTTCTTGCTTAACTAGTTTAAAGTGATGTTATAGCAAAACAAGTCCAACAAAATATACGAAGAATAGTTTGGATCTTGTTCAATACGATGTGGGAGAAGGCAATCATATAATTGCCTTTTTCTTTTGATAACTTCCATTTTTAAAAAAAGTTTTAGCACTCACAATCACAAATGATTGTATTATCTTTTGTCCCCTATAGAAAATCCTTTGAATTTGAAGATGCTTCAAGCCTCCAGTCAGTGTATCCTCCCTCCCCAAGTGAGAATGGTACTGACAGTCAGCACAAGTTTGGATCTAAGAGCACTTTAGAAGAGAATGCCTATGAAGACATTGTAGGTAAGGACATCTTGCAATGTCTAATATAGCTGCTTGATATAAAGCAGATGTAGAGAGAGAGCAACTTGGGGAAACTCTTCTTTATTGTATTCAGGTGCTCAGTGAATGTGGACTAGTCAAATGCATATGCCTTATTTGCAGTCTTGAAAGGAAGATGTTTTGATTCCCACTTTTTATAGAAAGCCCTACATTAATATGTGAAGATGGATTCTTGCAAAATGGAATGCGAAACCTGTTAATTTGGAATAGAATGAAGTAAACATTTCAGATGCATATAGAAGAAACATATTAGTTATAAAAATCAGAATGTAGTGCAATCCTGCTTAGGAGACTGACCCATCGACCAGATTTTTCCACTGGCTAACATGGAAATGTGTTATGAAAAGAGTGGACCTGCTCACTTGAAAAACCTCTCAATATGAAGTGCTCTCTCAGGGGTGGAATACTGCAAGAAGGCAGCCCTATTCACTGTTTCCATTTTATTCTTTCAATTTCTTTCAAGAGATTCCCACTTTTTTTAGTGCGGACCAATCTAGTTTGTTTCTCCCAAACCTGGATAAATTACCCAAAATTGAGTAAAAATGGTTTTTCTTTGGGTAACGACTCACAAATCCATTACCCATTCATAACAGGGACATTTTAAAAAAGGACTTTCTGATAAAGATAAGGAAATAAGAAGTTTGGCTATTTGAATTTAATATACTGCAACCTGATTTGAAATACTTTGCTTGATCAGATGTATTTCTTCTGGATTAAATAACTTTTCATAATTTCTGCATCATCTGAGAATGATTAAACTGTTTTCCAGCATATTTTATGACTATAATATTTGGAGTTTATCAGTGCTGTTTGGGATGAACACTAACCTTACAAGATAGATATTTGGGTATTAAGCTCATGGGCAGCCAAATTCTAATCTGTGTAACTGTCTTCTGTAATTGAAATCTGGAATCTGAATTACCATAGATTATAATGAACAAATCCACTGCTCTTCCTCATCTTGATATGCTAAACAAGATTCTATGACTCAGCATTTGTACAAAAGTGTATTACTTGTGATGATATTTTGCATACTTTTTTTCTTCCTCGTGTTTTCCTGCAAGTGCAGGGTTAGTCAGGATCAAACTCCAAGTTGTGGGCAGAGTTTGCCCTTTAACTATTGTGCCACCAGGTTAAAGAACCAGAGTACAGATTGTCCTCTGCTTACGACCCCGAGTGGATCTGGAATCTCAGTTGTTGAACATAGCAGTCAATAATTAAGTAAGACTCCAAATGATTACTTCACTCATCGACTGCAATCCCAGCGTTTCTAATTGCAGTTGTTAAGTGACTGCATGGGTTAAATGGAGTGCGAGAGAGAGGACCTGAAGTGCCAAAGTGTGGTGAGGGGAGAGCCCAGGCTTCCCACTACACCCAGGAGACCTGAGCCCTCTACCCGCCCTGCTGGGGAGAACAAACATGAGTGCCATCGCTCTGGGAGGTTCATAATGATGGCACCCACTAGCTTTTTCCCTCTGTAGAGGGAAATGCTAGTGAATAGCATTGTTCTGAGTTTTCCACAACAATAGCGTTTGCTAGTGTTTTTTCCAGATTTGAGGCCCATTCCTCCAACAGAAGGATA
This sequence comes from Diadophis punctatus similis, assembly GCA_023053685.1. NCBI lineage: Eukaryota > Metazoa > Chordata > Lepidosauria > Squamata > Dipsadidae > Diadophis > Diadophis punctatus. The sequence continues at coordinate 237,931,342 of JALIGW010000001.1, read as the reverse complement.
TCCTTTCTCTGCAGGGAGGAGAGGGGAAATCCCTCAGTGCACTGGGGGAATGAATCTGAAATCCAACCTCTCTTCTTTTTGCAACCTTTCCTGCTGGCTTCCCCATTGACTTTCTAGGAAAGCTGACAGAGAAGATGGCAAATGGCAATCACATATTCACAGGACACTTGGCAACCTGTTGTAAATGTGAACAGATTGCCAAGCACCCTAAATGTGGTCATGTAAGTGTGTGTGTGTGTGTGTGTGTGTGTGTGTGTGTGTGTGTGTGTGTGTGATGCTTTACAACAGTGGAAAGTGCTTTATGGACTGTAAAGCATCTGTCCCAAGGTTGTCATGATTGCAAACAGTTGTTAAATGACTGGTTGTAAGTCAAGGATTACCTATATATAAGAGCCGTGGTGGTGCAGTGGTTAGACTTCAGTACTTCAGGCTACTTCTGCTGACCGCCAACTGCCTGCAATTTGACAGTTCAAATCTCACCAGGCTCAAGGTTGACTCAGCCTTCCATCCTTCCGAGGTGGGTAAAATGAGGACCCAGATTGTGGGTGCAATATGCTGACTCTGTAAACCGCTTAGAGAGGGCTGTAAAAGCATTGTAAAGTGGTATATAACTCTAAGTGCTATCACTATATTATTATTATCCCTTCCCTGCTGGCTCTTTTAAATCCTGGGAGTAAGAGAATGTATAATTCCTGAATTTATGTGATCATTATTACTGAGCATATGCATAATTACTGAGCATATTTTGACTTAAACAGGGAGAAAAGGGAGCATTTCTCCATTTCTAATTGCAATCTAATAAATTATTGGTTAGGTCTCATTGAACTGGATCCAATTTCTTATGTTATGTAGAAAAAATTATTACTATTATATTACTATTACTGTATTATTACTATTACTGTACTATTATTATTACTGTATTACTATTATTCTTCTCATCCTTCCTAGTACCTGTCTCTTCCAACTTATGACTATAACTATGTTGCTTGTATCTTTACAATTTATATTGTTTTATTTGTTTCCTAGTATGATTTGATTGCTTATTAGTAACCTATGACTATCACTAAGTGTTGTATCTTATGATTCTTTATGAGTGTATTTTATTTTTCTTTATGTACACTGAGAGCATATGCACCAAAGACAAATTCCTTATGTGTCCAATCACACCTGGCCAATAAAGAATTCTATTCTATTCTATTCTATTCTATTCTATTCTATTCTATTCTATTCTATTCTATTCTATTCTATTCTAAAGATCCTCCAAACATACCTCTCCCCAGAGGCATTCTCACTGCCTCCCCTTCTTTTACTTCCCTCAGATTCTTGATCATGATTATTTTTTTCCTCCATTGTCAGATCATGTTACATGCACAAAGTATGTAAACTTCTGTTTGCTAATCATTGTCTCAAGGGAGCTTACAGTCTTTATTTTCTTACTGAACTGAATGGTTCTTCTTATTCTGTAAACTTAGTCATTGTCTCTAACTCCATTAATGCAGATCTTTCTTTTTCTCAGTGTCCAGTTTTCTTACTACTAGGAGAAGCATTGCTTTAATTGTTTCTGTTTGATTTTCTATCCCTCTCCCTTGTCTGAATCTTCTCTGTTCATTTTGGCATTTCTCTTCCCATATATGGTTCTATTCTTTGAAACAGCACAAGCAAAACTTTGCTAGCATGAAGAATGAGAGCAATGCTTCAGATAGTTTTCTTCTTTCTGATATAGTAGTATATACAATGATCGTTTCTTCTCCATAGGCTACAGTATCTTGTTTTTGGATGTTATAAAACAATCTTGAAGTTCATCAATAGCTCTTGATCAAAATAAGTTCAGATTCATAAAAAAAGAAAAAAATGAATACATACGTACCATTTTAAAATGCTAGCACTAATAACATAAGATTTTAATTCATTTATGTAATTAAATACTTTTTGACTTCCTATAAATTTATGTATTACAATTAACATAATGATTTCAGAATGTCTCTACAAAATTAGTGTGTAGTCAGGTAGTCCTAAGGAAGTAAATTAGAGTGTGTACTTGAATGTACTTGGGTCTAGTGCATGAGATTAACATTAAGACAGGCCTCATCATTAGCTCTATGTGTGAAAGTCAAACCGAAGCTAATCATTGTTAAAATGATTAACTATGTGGTAATAATAATAATAATAATAATAATAATAATAATAATAATAATAATAATAATAATAATAATAATAATAATAATAATAATAATAATAATAACAGAGTTGGAAGGGACCTTGGAGGTCTTCTAGTCCAACCCCCTGCTTACGCAGGAAACCCTACACTACTTCAGACAGATGGTTATCCAACATCTTCTTAAAAATGTCTAGTGTTGGAGCATTCACAACTTCTGGTGGTAAGCTGTTCCACTGATTAATTGTTCTAACTGTCAGGAAATTTCTCCTTAGTTCTAAGTTGCTTCTCTCTTTGATTAGTTTCCAACCATTGCTTCTTGTTCTACCCCCAGGTGCCTTGGAGAAAAGTAAACTATCATAAACACTTAATGATAAAAATAGATGAATTATGAGATGTTTTCTCTTCATATTAAGATCCCTCCTGTCTACAGTAGTTATATCATATTTGAAAGGACTGTGATTTAAATTCTTTCTTCTTCTTTAGAGAATTTTTTTTAATTAATATTAGGTCTATAAAAGAATACCCAATTATTTTCTATTGGTATAACACGTTTGAAACCATTCCTCTGTATATATTACATTCTATATTATTTCTCCTTCATTTTTGTTTAGGGAAGTTTTATTATAGCAATGTGCTTTGGCGACTAGGGCTGTTATCATTCCCACTCTTTTGACTCATTTTCAAAGATTAATATCAAATCATGAAAAATATTTCTCCTTTGATATATTCCATGTTATTTTATTGAGTTGTATGTTAATAATTAGTTTAATGATAGTACTTTAGTGGATCAGAGCACTCTATTCTTTGAATTTCTTCTCTGTGGTAATCCATAAGGTCATTTAAAGCAATCCTATGTTAGTTTTACTCAGAAGCAATCTCCACCAAGGTAATTTCTTTCAGGTTATATATAAAATGGCAGTGATGACTATAATGGACTTTATAATCAAACTCATTATAATGGTTTAAAAAAAAGCTGAAATAGGAAAAATGTTTAAGAAGAGCAAAGCAATTCTGATATTTTAAAAACACAAAGTAATGGCACATCACCTGACAGAAAGGAAAATTTTCTGAAATAAAAGTTGTTCTACCTGGTTCTGAAAGATGAATAAAGTTCTCAGTGTTAGCTTTATGATAAAAACATATTTCATCTGGAGCGAAGAACATTCATTACACCAAAATATCAAAGAAACAGACTTGGAACACAATGGGCATTCTTGGCATAATCCAGCTTTCCCATAATCTACAAAAAAAAAAGAAATTAATTGAAATTGAAAGGAAAATGGGGAAAGAGCCAATTAAACAGTATTGCCAGTGGGAAATTTATATTCCAGATACTGCTGAAGATAGTTTTACTGTAAAATCTGCAAAAAAAAAACCCACTAGTAACTGTAATTTTATTCATTTTTTGTTAGATTTTTAAAATCCTGCCTTATTTATTATTTATTCTGACCTGAATTATTTTATAAATAAGTCCAGGTGGTGAACGTACATAAGTACTCCTTCCTCCTCCTATTCTCCCCACAACAATAACCCTGTGAGGTGGGTTGTGTTGAGACAAAGTGGCTGGCTAAAGGACCCCCAACCAGCTCTCATGCCTAAAGCAGGACTAGAACTCGGAATCTAGTGGTTTTGAGGCCGGGACCTTAACCACTATAACAAACTGGCTCTTATTTGGGTTCTTTTGTCCATTTTAGCCTCTGGACTTTGTTCAGTTTTAGAGACAGACTTGGCATCATTCAACCTTTCCTAAGCTCGCCTACATTTTTTGGTTTTTATTTGCTCCCATCCTATCTCTCAGAAACCATCGTAATTACTTAAGCTGAGTTTAGAGTTAAATAAAAAACATGATGTTAGTCATATACTATTCATTATTTTTGGAGATGCTCAGTAATCTCCAAATTTCTCTCAGGAATTTGGAAAATTCTTATTGTTAAACTGATGGCCAAAAGCAAATCTGGAACAAAAAATATGTCTTCGGCATGTCTATGTGTGTGACTAGATTTTGCTGAGATCTCTGTCTGAACTTGTGCAGATTCTTAGTAGAAACTAATACAATGTTTGCTTTTCCCATTCATATGTAAACTAAATATGATAACTGAGAATTGAAACTTTCTGAGGGTTTAATTAATTTTTTGAAGCAAACTTGATTATGTTGGTTCACAGTCACAGGAAAGTAAACCAGTAGTCTATAGCTCTTTAATACTAGCCAAAATATCAGAAGAGACCTGGCAAGATTTCTATCTCCCTCTCCCTTCTTTTAAATATAACAATCGGATTTACTAACTTCAAGATTCTAAGTTGCCAAATATCTAGCTAGCTATATGTTGGGTGTTATAGAAATATCCAAATAAATAAATAAATAAATTATTTTGCTTTATTAACATTTTACTTATTTAAGAGTTATGAGGAAGTTAAAAATTTGCATGCTCTTTTGTGACATACTAGCAGTCATGATTCTGGTAAGTTATGGCTTTGGGTTGTTTTTAGCGGCCTTATAATGCTACTTTTTAGTGTAAAAAATTCTCATTGCATTTTAAAGAGCAATAGAAATATGACAGGCAAACATAGTTTGGTGCAGTGATTAAGGCATCAGGCTTAGAAATTGGGAGACTGAGAGTTCTAATCAGGGGTGGGTTCTACTTACCTTCCCCATCGGTTCGCATCGCGACGGAAGTGCACATTTTGCACGCATGTGTGTCACTTCCCGGAAATGACCCTTTGTGCATGTGCAGTACAAAAAAAGAAACTTCTGCGCATGCGCAGAAGCAAAAAACAAGAGAACCAGCTCAGGGGCATGGCAGGCCTGGGTTGCTGCCGGTTCCAGCGACCCAGGCCACCAAGTTACTAATAGTTTTATAGAACCGGTCCGAACCAGGAGGAACCCACCTCTGGTTCTAATCCCTCCTTAGGTATGATTCCAGCTGGGCGACTTTGGGCCAGTTCATCTCTCTCAGCCCTAGGAAGGAAGGAATGGCAAACCACTTTTAAAAACATTGCCAAGAAAAGTATAGGGATTTGTCCAGGAATTGTCACTAGTCAAAACTGACTCAGAGGCACCTCCTACCCCCCTGTACATATACACATGAGACATAGCATAAAAGGGAATATGAAGGGCAAGGGGGGAAAGGAATTCAAGCATGATTTCTTATTATTTTACAGTTGTTATAGTGGCTTACTATGATTTTCATTAGATTTTGACGGTCTTATCATGAACAGCTGGAATGTAAATAGTTCAAAAGTGAACCATCATGGTTCACCACTTGAGTTTAGGATGGGCTGAAGAGTGAGGTCAAGGTTAATATGGTGACTTTGTACTCTACAGATTTTTTCTTTAGCTCACAAATTCTTATTGCCGTTTACTGTAGGATTCATGTAATACTGTTTTAAAGTATCTACACATTGTTTGAGGAACTAACACATTTTGCCAAGTGCTTGTTTTCTATGAATCACCATGTATTTAAGAACTGCTGACTGAGATCCAGCTGGAGGAGAGTTGGGGTTGGCAAAGCTTGGAAGTTAGAACAGCTGTAGAGGTTCTGTACAGTAAGTCCGGAGACGCACTGCTTGAGAGAGGCTTACAGTTGTTTGTTCCACTAAAAAAAACCATGTACCTGCATCAAATGATCACATATGACATTATGAAATTAAGTATATCTAGTCTTATGAAAAGAAGGACCAGGGGTGACATGATAGCAGTGTTTCGATATCTCAGAGGTTGCCACAAAGAAGAGGGAGTCAAGCTATTCTCCAAAGCACCTGAGAGTAGGACAAGAAGCAATGGGTGGAAACTAATCAAGGAGAGAAGCAACTTTATTTATTTATTTATTTATTCGAAGTTCTTCTATGCCGCCCTACTCCCTCAGGACTCAGGGCGGCGTACAACATTTTAGGGAACATCAAATAAATTGTTAAAAACAATTTAAAACAATTTTAAAAAAAACCATACACATCATATATACATGGGGGAGACGTCAGATGGAAGGTCGTCTCAAAATCACCCCGTCTGCAGGAAGAGTCCTACGGGATTGGGCGGCCTATAAGAACTTTTAATAAATAAATAAATAAATAAAGAGCCATGTCTTAATGGCTTTTCGGAAGGCCAGCAGGGTGGGGATGATTCGGATCTCCGGGGGGAGTTGGTTCCAGAGAGCAGGGGCCCCTACAGAGAAGGCCCTTAGAACTAAGGAGAAATTTCCTGACAGTTAGAACAGTTAATCAGTGGAACAACTTGCCCTTCAGAAATTGTAAATGCTCCAAAACTGGAAGTTTTAAAGAAGAGATTGGATAACTATTTGTCTGAAGTGGTGTAGGGTTTCCAGCCTGGGCAGGGGGTTGGACTAGAAGACCTCCAAGGTCCCTTCTAACTCTATAATTCTATTCTATCCTATAAAGGGTATGAAAACAGGGAGGATTTACAATAATTCATCATAAGCTAACATTGAAGCTAATGCTATTCCTTTGTCCATGTGTCGCTTGTCTTGGCCTCAATGGACTATGGAAAAGAAAACTGCATATAATTGTAAAATTATAACAATTGCTAGATTAGTTATAATAATACGGGATATGTGAGGAAAAAGAGGAACATCATTTTTTTATTCTTTTCCCCAGTACTGCAGAAGCTTTTAGGCAATGTAACTGTTTTAATAACCAAGTGATGAAACCATGTGATAAATGTGAAAAATATCTTTATGTACAATTTAGAACAATTCCCACAGATTGTTTGAGCTGTCTCATTTTATTAACAAACTCATTGATTAGTTATTAAGCTAATTTGTTGTTTTTAAAACTTACCTTGAGTTTTTATTTAACTCTCCCACCATCATTCCTCCCATTCACATATTTTAAAGTCTGTTTGAAGTTTACAATTCTATCTTCAGTTACATTAGCCTCAACTTTTACCTGGTCAGAGACAGGCTCTTATGGCAGAGTTGTGGCACATAAAGGGGTTTAGCATTATTTATTTTTTTATTTATTTAAAATATGTTTATATGGCCTCCCATTTCATGAATGGATCACACATAAAACCTATCAGATACACTCCCACAGTATACTAAGCTTGGTTAATATTAGTTGTTGATTTGTTTAGTTGTTGCCTTAGCACATTGTGAAAACCTTGCCTATTTTATTGGTTTATGATTCAGGGTATTGTGCGAGCGCATAAAATAGGTAAATTCATAACTAGATTAAGCATGTTGCCTGAATGTAGCCATTCTGCCCATAGGAAACTCTTTAATTCTTAATTGAGTCTTTTATTCATTTCCACCAATATTATCTCTAGTCAACCACCTAACAACAGGGGAGGAGGGAGAGGATTTTCAAATGTTTAATGTATATCATAGTTTCATTATAAATGTAAAGGTTTCCCCTATCCAATCATGTACAACTCTAGGGGATAGTGCTCATCTCAGTTTCTTAGCTGAGGGAGCCAGCATTGTCCGAAGTCATTTCCATGGTCAAGTTTCATTATAGTTAGTTTCATTGGCATCCACAAATGTTTTCTTTTAGTAATCTACTATATTTTATTTGCCAATTTTTTCTATTCATGGTATAATTTGTCTAGACCAGGGGTCCCCAAACTTGGTAACTTTAATACTTGTGGACTTCAACTCCCAGAATTCTCCAGCCAGCTATGCTGCCTGGAGAATTCTGGGAGTTGAAGTCCACAAGTCTTAAAGTTGCCAAGTTTGAAGACCTCTGGTCTATACAGAGACGTCTAAATCAGAAGGGCAAATTTTGAAAGGTAGGAAGTTCCATAGCACTCTGTCCCACCAAGATTTGAATGGGGGAGCATTTGACTTTAATGTCCATTGTGAGGTTCATCACCCTTCCTTTCTTCCTTACAATTCTCCCCTAAACATTCCACTATTTCTATCTCACTTTTTCTTAATATGGGCAAACAACATTTTTGTTATGAAAAAAAAGTGGTTTTTAAAAAAATATCTGTACAACTTACATCTGAGGAAAGACATCTAGAAAACAATATAGTCTCAGTCCTATAATGAAGTGATATCTGACCTTTTAGGCAATAGGGACCTGTTTTGTGGAAGACAGGTTTTCCATGGGCCGGGGAGGGGATGGTTTCATTTAGAGCCATGGTGGCACAGTGGTTAGAATACAGTACTGCAGGCTAACTCACTGCTCACTCCAGGAGTTCGATCCTGAAGGGCTCAAGGTTGACTCAGCCTTCCATCCTTCCAAGGTCGGTAAAATGAGGACCCAGATTGTTGGGGGCAATATACTGACTCTGTAAAACCACTTAGAGAGGGCTATAAAGCACTGTGAAGCGGTATATAAATCAAAGTGCTATTGCTATCCAATTTTCGCTCCCTCACCCGCTGCTCACCTCCAGCTGTGTTGTTCGGTTCCTAACAGGCCATGGACCGGTATTGTTCCAGGGTTTGTGGAAACCTGCTGTAATGTATCTATTGCACTGATCATTACTTGGAAACAGGTTCTTTGCCAATATTCAGATCCAGTTTCCAATCAGACCCATTTTTCAACAAAGTTGCAAAAGAAGGCTTGTTTTGTATAATTATTTAACTAATGTATAGTAGTTTGGAGGTCTGTAGCTTTCTTTTACACCTATAGTTTGTGGCACTTTATTGCAGCATGAAGAGAGTTATCAGTTGTTTGTTTTAGAATGTATTTCTTAGACTTTATCCAGACCTCTAAAATTCATCATATCCAGGTACCATTTGTTTTCTGATTTTGTGTCTCACTGTCAGTCCTCTGTCAGTACATCTGTCTTTTTAAAGAGGCTGTGAATTATTTAGGTCTGTTCACAGGTTTACACTAGGAGTCCTGTATTAGAAACTCCCTGTGAAGTAAGTTGTTTATTTCCAGTTGTTTATTTTATGTCCTTTTATGAGAGCCAAAGCAGGAGAAATTCTTTAACTGCAGCATGAAATTCCTCCTCCCAGATTAAAACTGTGACTTCATATAAATATAAGGAATGCAGTTTTTCTCAGTCCCGTTTTTCACTCTTGCCTCCTATTACTGCTTAGTTTTGCTTAGATGCAGTTTTCCATCTGCCATGCTTCACAGCCAACAGGATGGGACATCCTCCGCTGTGTCTCTGTCCTAAGGGTCTGGGTGTATTTTTCAGTATGTTGAAGCAGCACAACGGGCATGAATAACATTAGTGCTTGAACCATACAGCACTAGTTTATAATTTTTCCTCTGCAGCAGGCTGATTGTAATACAATAGCTTTCTCCCTTACTTTATCCCCATGGCATAGTCATCTACCTCCCTGGACAGACAATCCTTCCAGTGGTGGGTTCTAAATGATTTTGTTACCGGTTCACGCATGCGCTTGCGCACGACGCTTCTGCAGGTGCGTAGAAGTGTCCCGGGCAGGTGGGCAGAGCATCCCGGGCAGGTGGGCGGAGCATCCCACTGCCAGCGCTGCCGGTTGTAAGAACTGGTCCGAACCGGGAGCAATCCACTGCTGAGTCCTTCCCAACTTTACTGGGTTTCCAAAAGGCAATAAACTCCAGGAAAGCGTTGTGAATATAATAGTTTAGCCTATCCTCAGGCTGGCATTCTAACTGGATGTTAATCAGAGTGATGTGACTTTTCAAACCCTATGTTTGGCATTCCATGTGCTACATAGAGCCTATGGGAATTAGCAAGATAGAAGCCAAAATGCATGAGTAAATAATTGTGCATATCGACTTTCAAAATTAAAAATAGTGCTTACCTCTATGTGTCTCACATTTTTAAAAAATTCTTTCTTCTAACCAGCAGCATGTGTTCTGTCTCTCAGGCTCTAAAGGTGTCATCTTTATTGATATAAAGCCAAACAAAATGTCCAAATGATAATTTATGCATGTTTACTTCATAATGTCTGAAAATCCTTTACAGTGCAATTCTGGAAAAGACTTTAAGGGCCACATTCCAATTTCTATGCAGCCAAAGTTAAAGTAGATCAAGAAAGAATAAGCAAGAAAAATTCCAAATAAGCAAAGGCATCAAATGTCTCTTGTATCCTTATTCCGAAATAAGCAAAGGACGTCTCTTCAGAAAGCAGCTCTTCTGTATGTCTATATAGAAATTGTTCTTGCTAGATTTAGTTTAATTCAGATGAGCATTATATGATTACAGCTTGTGTACAGAAAATGAAACAATTAAGTATGTTTTATTTTTCCTAGCTTAAGGAAATAGTGATTTCACCATCAATGAAAGCACCATTTTTTCCTATAGAATGTTTGGGTAAATTGTAGCTTGCACTGGGAAACCTCATACTGTATATCTTATTCAAGTTTATGTCAAGTGGAGCTCATGATGCTAATTCCACGATAAGAGAATAATAGACTTCCGCTTCTTAAAGAGAATTAAACGTATACAATCAGTTCTGATTTGTATTGCCAACTTTCTGGAGCTTCTGAGAATATTTTTTCATTTCTATTTTCCCCATTTCTAGCCATTGTCGTATAGAAGATAAACAAAATACCCTCTGAAAAACACATTTATAATTTTTGCCTCATGATGTACGGTATGTGTTAAGAGTTTTACCAAGGGTCTCTTTTGATGAGTGTCTACTTCAATTGCCAAATCCTTGTAATCATCTTTTTGTTACTGTATTTTGCACCTGTAAATTGACTTCCTTCAAAAATCAATTGTGCAACCTCAGTTTATCACCATTATGGATTTTTCTGGCAAGGAGGGAAGACAAAAAAATACCAATGTAGAATATTGTACATACACATACATACATACATACATACATACATACATACATACATACATACATACATACCAGTTCCGGTTATTTTCGCTACCGGTGCGCATCGTGAGCATGTGCAGAAGTGAACTCGCGGCCATCGGGCAATTTCACTTCCGCGCATGCTTAGGACGACATTACAAGCTGAAACACAGCTGAGGAGCTTCTCAGCTGTGCTTTGGAGGAAGAATAAAGGTCAGTATTGAAACAAGGGTGGGTGGGAGGGCTTTTTCCTGACAGCTCAGGACGCGGAGAAGCACCAGAAAATGACGTAATTGCCGGGCTCCTACCGGAGCTGCGCTCCACACCGCACCGGTAGGAACCCACCACTGATACATACGTACAATATTTACACATATACATACGTACATATACATACATACACATACATATACATACATACCCTATAATGACTATGTTGTCATTAAAGCTGATTTGCTGAATAGACAAATACATCTCTAAACTGTGCTTGATCGAAGCTGGGTGGTGTCTCTAATCCAGACTCTGCAAGTTCCAGTATAGTCTATAAAACTGCATTCCATCCTTCTGAGATAATAATCAAGGACTGCCAGTGGAAACATTTTGTAGTGCAGCAGCAGCAGTCCAAGCCTTTTAATTAAAACAATCCTAAAATATTGGTTTATAGGGATGAGCAAGAGTATTTAACATGCACGAATCATCTGGAGATAATAGTGAGATGGCCAAGTTTACAGATGACACCAAATTATTCAGCATTGAAGAACTCCAACATGGTATCTCCAAAATTTTTGAATTGGACAGGCAATGGCAAAGTTTGGGATAATGTGCATCCCTGAAGGAATAAAATGAAAAAGCTTTTCAGTTATCAGTTAGAAACTGAGAGGCTGTGACTTCTGTCCCACGTTAGGCAAAAAGCCATTCAGGTGAGGTTGGGCCAGTCCCTCTCTCTCAGCCCTAGAACAGAGGCAGTGGCAAACTTTAAGTCAACATTGACTCAAAAAGCATGTGTGTGTGCATACTCAAACACGTCCATCAAAGTCTGGGAAAGTTGGTTCATACAAAACTGGCTATCAGACTTGATAACTAGAAATGTATGAAATGTTAATATTTTTTTTGTTTTAACTATCTGGTAATGTCCGGCTCTTGGCAACTTTATAGGCAAGTGCTCTCCATGTTAATCTGTACAGAACCTCAATATAGATGCAGTACTAAATTGGAACTCCATAAATTGACAAACTTGAAATTCATGGTTTAAGATTGAATTTAATGAGGTGATAGCTCTGAGTCTCACAGCAGAGGCAACGATTTGGTAAACAAGGGACAGAAGGCAGAGAACTCCAAGGCTGGGTAAAGAGCACTAAAAGAATACTTTTGAGTATATTATGGTATTGTTTGCAACTCAGAGAAAGTGAGTTTATACTTAGATATTGGTGTAGACAAAATACAGTTTCTCACTGGAAAAAAATTGTGGCAAAATTGTGCCTGAAGAAAAGTGTATAAGCATATAATCAAATAAATGGCATGAAGCATTTTTGTGTTCATAAATGATAATGTTTTTGCTTACATTTAAAGAAGATAATCAGTAAAAAGACAGAATTATTCATCCCTAAAAAGAATATTTCCCATAAGAAAATGTGCTAGCTGACAGTGGGGAACTAATTGTAGTAATGCCATGTTTGTAGACTTCTTGAGAGGGCATGTATGGTTAGTGTTTGAATGCATGGCTGTTAAGTTTTTTGATGATAGATTTTCTGTATATTTCTGGAAACATACAGGTGTCCACATATCTCCAATTTAGCTTGCAAGCAGTCTCTGAACTAAATATTCCCCAGAATTCCAGAATGAACATTAGTATTTTCACCTGATAGGATACTACATAATAACTAAGTGGAAAAACTTTCCAAATAATGTACGGTAATTCATTTTTCAATCTAAGAAATGTTGCATCAGGTCTAAGCCTTTTATTTTTATTGATGATTCAAGCTGTTTATTGCAATATATATTTAATGGCTCATTTTTGTTTACATATAAATAACCCAAAAATAACAGTAAAATATATGAGTAATACATGCTATATGGATGGGAAATGTTTGTATAAATTGCAAATTTTATATAAATTTCAGCAAATCATGTTAAAGCTGATGTAAGAAAAGCAGAGGTGGACAACTCTCTGCTTGGTTTGTAAATAAATGTAGTGTTTTGCTTTTTGCTTTTTTACTATTTTGATTTGGAAAAAAATGCTTCTATGTTAGAAAAAAATCATGAATGGGGTTGGTGGGAGCAATAACCAGATTAGAAGGCTGGATGTGTGAGAAATGTTTCACTGAAAATGCCAATTTTGCAGAAAATGTTATACCCTTTGATATTTGTAATAATAAAGCGGAGAAAATTAGCTCTGTTTGTTCCAGGGCTATCATAACTGATAAATTAAAAACTAAAACATATCTGGCTTTGACAAGTTATTTTAGTGTTTTCTTTTGCAAGGAACCAATCGTCGCAGCAGCTCACTTTTTAGGATTCAGAATAGAGATATTTTTCTTTGTATCAGAATTTCCTGCAGCTCTTTGGTATCCTCTAATGGTCATCCAGAGTTTTGCAATCCTAATATGATACTGCAATTCTATGTGTGGTGGGTGCTTTATTCCTTATGCTAACTATATCTAACCATTAATACTGGGAAAGATAATTAGGCTAAAAAAGAGACTTTTAAAAAAGTTGTGGCAATGCCATTACAAATGTTATGTACAATTTATATCCCATAGTTATACCCAAATAGTCCAAGCAGTCATAAATAGCAGTATAATTTTCCATTCATAGGGAAGGGGTGGAGAGATTTCATATTTGCAATCCAATATGTCTGGCGGTTGAATGGTGCTTTTATATTGAAATTTTTAATTTTTATATTTTGATTTTAAATTGAATTTATTGGTTTTCTTGTATTTTTCCTGTGTTGTAAGCCGCCCTGAGTCCCTCGGGAGTGGGGCGGCATATAAGAAACCATAAATAAATAAATAATAAATAAATAAATAAATAAATACACAGTTATTCTTTAGAAAGTATCACTGAACTCAATAGAGCAGTGATGGCGAACCTATGGCACGGGTGCCACAGGTGGCACGCGGAGCCATTTCAGCCGGCACGCGAGCCGTTGCCCTAGCTCAGTTCCAGTGCGCATGTTCGTGCCTGCCAGCTGATTTTTGGCTCACGCAGAGGCTCTGGGAGGGTGATTTCGGCCTCTGGAGGGCCTCCAGGGTGGCGGGGGTGGAGCGTTTTTGCCCTCCCCAAGCTCCAAGAAAGCTTCTGGAGCCTGGGGAGGGCGAAAAAACGGGCCTACTGGGCCCACTGGAAGTCGGGAAACAGGGGAGTGGGGGGGTCGCACACGCATGCTCAGGGGGTTGGGGCGAGGGAGGGGCTTTGAATTATGGGTGTGGGCACGCACGGACGTGCGATAGTGTGCGCGCACACTATTTTGGCACCCGAGGAAAAAAAGGTTCGCCATCACTGCAATAGAGTTTCTGAATCAACTCTCACATGTCTGGTTCTCTTTAAAACAGTTATGTGCTTAATGTGTGTGTGTGTGTGCTTTAAATTCATGAGCAAAGCTTGAGCTGTAGAGGTTCAGAAAGCAATCTTGTGAAATCTTTTTTTTTTTTTAAATGCACTGTCTTTCATAGCCAGAATCTACTCCCAAGTACTTCCAGCTGTAGTTTGAAAGATGAGTCACGCTGGAAGCCGAGGAGGTTTGCTATTAGCCTTTCTCTTAGTTCACATGATTTTTTTCCCCCTTTAACATTCCTATCTGCTTTTCTTTTCTTGAAAAAAATTGTAAAGGAGATTCACCCAAGGAAAACCCATATGAGGATGTGGAACTGAAAGCCCGTAATGCAGGCCGAAAATCCCAACAGCTTTCTGAAAGTTCCTTGGATTCTTTGCACAGGATGTGGAGTCCACAGGACAGGAAGTACACAACACCTCCACAGGTAAATAATACATGCACTGCACTGGGTTTTGTTTGAACTGTATGTTGTCGAGTATGGCATTTATTTTCTTCTTGCAAAAAAGATCAGCAACAGGAGAATAGCTAGACAATTTAACCATATAAGTATATTAAACTGAGAAAGGGGCATGAGAAAAGAAGGACATTAACATCTTTAATCTAAAATCTTTAATATGTATTAACTTTTTATTTGCTGTTCTTTTTTAAATGCTGGTATAGTATTCTGTACATTAACTTTTTTTCGATCTTGTAATTCCCAGAATTAGTTATTGAATGCCCTCTGCTAAACAAAAGACCAATGTTTGGTTTTTCTTTTTTTCTCCCCCCCCCCCCCTATAATTTATATGCAGCCCTCTCTTACTTAATGTGCTCTATGAAAATGCTAAAAATAGCAACTAATAAAATATAATTAGCTTGGGAAATAACAGAACACAGCAAAATTTTCCATAATCAGCTGCTGTACTCCTCATCCCCCAAACCCGTTTTTATACTTTATAATAGCCATTCCAATCTTAAGTATATTAAAATGTCCCAGTATGATATATTTCCAGATACATTTGACAGAAAACAATGGGATGTACTGTATTTCCAAAGAAATGCCTTCAGTAACCTGGAAGAGTATGAAGCATTTAACATTACAATAACCTATTGTAAAACCATTAAATATGTATCTGGCCTAACTTCTTGATTCTGTTCAGTTTTATATTTCTAAATGTAAAAGAACTTTAACGTTCAGCTCCTCTGAAACTAGACAAGTGTCATTCAAGAATTGAAACAGCTATTGTTTGAGGTCTGATGTTTTAAAATGTATACTATATGTGTGAGGGATAGATTGAAGTATATAAGAACAATTGATTCTAGCTTTGGAAATAAAAGAGTTACTTATAGCAGTATTTCATGAATTTCTATTCAGAAAAAGGTCCCATTGAGTTTGTGGCATTTTTTTCAGGATAGTATATCTCCCATTGCAAATTTGGAGTACTTTGTATATGTATTTTTGTATTCCCCATAAAAGGATGTGAGGTGATAAACTAGTTTTGTTAACATTCTATTTTATTTTATGTGCATTAAAAACAGTTGCTAGTTCATAATTCATCTCTCTAAGCAGATTGTTATTAAAGCATCAGATATACAATCAAGCAAAATTATAGTGAAAGAGAAAAGAAAAGAGAATCGAACTTCAGCGTAACAAAAAAATATCCTTCAGCTCATTGATTAAACCAGGAATGTTTTTCACAGAATCAGATTATAGCTTGTAGCAGGGGTGGGTTCCTCCCGGTTTGGACCAGTTCACCCAAACCGGTAGCGACCTGCTGGTGACGTCACAATGACATCACCGAACCGGATTGGGCGCCGCCATCTCTTTTTTTATATATTTTTTTAAAAAAATTCTTCTGCGCATGTGCAGAAGCCGAGTTTCCAGCACTGCGCATGCATCGCCATTTTGTTTTCAGCTTTTTTTAAAAAATGGGGGTTTTTTGCACTGCCCATGTGCGCGCAAAGTGCACATGTGCTGATGAGGCGCACCCACACGACGCAGGAGGAAGTGAACTGGCAGCGAGGTAAGTTAGAACCCACCCCTGGCTTGTAGGTAGTGTAGGAGGAAGGCTGTGTTAGCCAAATCAGAAGGACTCTGGTAGCACCTTTTCCAACTAACAAATTTTATTAAAAGGCATATGCCTTTAGGAATAAAACCTTTTATTATGAAATGACCTTCCCGATTTTTAGATAGTAGACAAGAAAGCTTGCTAGAGAATGCTATAAAACAGCAGTGCCATAAGAAGAGCCTATTCAGTCAGATGCAAATCCCATTAGTACAGTATGACTAAATAAATGAATGAATTGCTTCAAAAATTCATAAGGAAATAATGGCATATCTCCTCCTGTTTCCTTCAACTGGTATTCATGAACATAGTGTATCGACCCTGACACGGGAAGTAATACATAACTATCATGATAATAACTATCTGTCTCCCTCTTCTTCAAGGATTTGTTTCAAAGACTCTGTGAAGCAGAATCTGGAACTGTGCCCTAAAACAGGAACTTCTAATTGCCCTTTTAATGCCCTATGCAATAGTGCTTGTTTGTTTACTTATTTATTGATCTATTTTTTTAAATTGCAATAGCAATAGCACTTAGATTTATATACCAAACCATAGGTCTTTACAGCCCATTCTAGGTGATTTACAAAGTCAGTATATTGCCCCCAACAACCTGGGTCCTCTTTATACCAACTTTGGAAGGATGGAAGGTCGAGTCAACCTCAAGCCCCTCAGGTTTGAACTCCAGGGTGTGGACAGAGTTAGCCAGCAATACTGAATTCTAACCACTGCCGCCACAAAGGCTCTTCCTCCCTCCCTCCCTCCCTCCCTTTTTCATATTTCTAAACTGTCCATCTCCTTCAGAGAGGGGCATATAGAATCTCTGCTTTCAAATCCTAGTATCTAATGGTTTGCTTTACTTCCTGCTTTATTTTCTGTTGTTGATTCCTCTGTACTTCTGCTCTATGCAGCCTCATTCCTACAGTACTCCCAATTCTTTATACGAGGGTGAGTCAAAAAGTAATTCCATTTTCTTTAGGAGAGGTATAATTACCAACACAGGAACATGTAGCATACATCAAAATGAAGCTGGTCCTCTGTGGATCACATCCCTACTTCTCAACATAGTCACCGTTTCTCTCAATGGCAATGTTCCACCTTCGAATGAGAGCATGTATCTCTGCCTCGTAAAATTTTGTTGACTGTTCTTTGAGCCACTTCTTCACTGCAGTTTTCACTTCCTCATCACTGGAATAATGTTTGCCTCTCAAACCCTCTTTCATGGGGCTTCAGACTATCATCTCTTTGGCCCCCAGAATTTCTTTAAGGTTTCCTTCCAGAGCTTTACTTTTTGTAGCCTTTTTCTGAACCTACTCTAATTTATCTATGCCCATTTTGAACTATGGTGCCCAGAATTGGTTACAATTTTCCACATGGATCTAATCTCAGCAGAGTAGAATGGAACTGCATGATATGGATTCTGAGGTCACTGCAAACCAGTAAATAGTGGCATATGCATGGCACATGTAACACCACTATCCCATCAGCTGCACTGGCTGCTGGTGTGTTTCTAGGTGCTGGTTGTCACCTTTAAAGCCTACATGACTTGGTACCTGGTTACTTAAGGGACTGTCTTTTTCCAAGTTTTTCTACCCATCCAATTGGATCTAACAAATTGGATCTGCAGATCCCATCAACCAAAGAGTGTTGAGTGGTTAGGCACTAGATGAGTTTTCTTTGCTGTAGCCGTTACTTTATGGAATATTCTTCCCTCAGAGATTAGAATGGCCCCAATCCTATTGGCCTTTCACAATGCTTTAAAAACTTGGCTATGCGTTCAAGCCCAGGGCTCAGAGTGTGTTAAAGGCCCCGTTACTTAGCTTTAGTATTAGTTGATTAATCATCACCACTGCTGTTTGTAGCTTTTTATTTTGTGGGTGTTTTTACTGTTGTAATGTTTTTAATTGCTTTATCATTTTAAAACTGTAAGCCATCCAAAATCTGTTGATTGAATTGGGTGGCTATAGAAATCAAATCAAATCAAATCAAATCAAATAAATACATACATACATACATACATACATACATACATACATACATACATACATACATAGATAGTAAATAAAGAAAATAAATAAGAAAATAAATAAATACTAATGGAGCAGTTTAGCAGCTGTGTCAGATTGTTAGCTTCTATTCAACATGTTTCATTTTCTATTAATTAAGAATTCAGCCAGGCCTTCTCATTATTTCAGTAGCTATAATTTTATTTTCTTTCTTTTTAGCTACCTTTAAAGCCTAGCAGCCAGTCCCTAAGAATTGGAAACTGGTCAGAAAGGAAAAGCCATCGCCTGCCACGTTTACCCAAAAGGCACAGCCATGATGATATGCTCTTGCTGGCCCAGCTTGGCATCCCTTCCTCTCCTTCTAGCCTGAATGATGACAGTTTGAGTACTACCAGTGAACTTCTATCTGCACGCAGGGCTCGCAGAGTCCCAAAGGTACAGTAATGGCCACTGCGCTCGTCTTGCAACTCTAGAAGATTTGGTTTTCTGTCTCTGAACCATGTTCTGATATTTGAATTATTCTTGTAAGTAAACTGTGTGCTGTATTTATTGGGTTATTTTATACTTTTCCTCCTCAGTTGTAGACTTGAGTAACTATTTCAGAATGTGAACTACCTTTCCTACTTTGAATGCAAATAACTCTCCATCAGCTGTTCAAACAACATACCTCATGTCCATTTAACCCCAAAGAGCCAGGATTATTTGTGGCTAAATTGAAAGCTAATTAGTTGGGTTCACTGATCTCGTTTTTGTGTTCACAAGAGAAGCTATCCCCTGTCATCCAATTAAATGTGCCATGTGAATAGGGACAGTGTTGCTATGCATAATAATTATTTGGATAAGCCCATAATGCTAGAAAAATGGAAGGAAAGAAAGAAAAAAAAGAAACAGAAATACAAATTGAATTGATTACAGTGGTGATTGGAAGACCTGAAGGGCCAGATTTGGGATAGATCATCCTGGAGAAGGCCTATCCCACCAACTTGTTGGCACACAACCAGTCAAGCAATCCATCAGTGAAATTAAATCATTTGAAACAAGTAAGGCCAATCTTTACCCTGACTAAAACTATGCTACATTTTGGGTCACTTCCATATATTATGACCTTCTATTGAATCTTGGAACACCTATTGTAGAACCTCTTTGGGATGAATTTTGAATACATTAAACTGTTTCTCATATTTATATTTAACAATCATAATAGTTTAAAGTGAAAGAGAATTTCTGCTTGATTTATGTTTGTCCTGAATTTCTGTATGCAGTGCTAATGGCTCTTTCCTTCTTCTTTTACAGCTGGTTCAGAGGATCAATTCTATCTATAGTGCAAAAAGAGGGAAAAAAAGATTGAAGAAGCTTTCAATGTCCAATATTGAAACTGCATCACTGCGAGGTATAGCGCAGAAATCTTTTGGATTTATAGGAAAGTGTTGATCATCAGTTACAGAAATTACTGTAATTTGTTAGGTAGTTTGGATACCAATATTTCCTATGACAAAAACAAAAGTTGTAAGATTAAATGCTTGTTTCTTTGCATGTGAGGGATATAGGAGTAAGTTATATTTTCTGATGCAAGTCCTTGAGCGCATCAGTTTCAGTACATACACCCAATCACTAATTCTGGAGTAACCTGGGAAAGCTAGCATAGCTTCTCAAATCTGTACTGTGTGAAGTGTGGAGCAGCTGGTTTACATTGTTCCTTGGAATTTATCCATTAATTTCTGCAGTGGTAGTCCACAAGTGTGCTTATGGTGAACCAATATATTCAATTACATATTTATTATGTGAAACACATACATACAATAGCAGGATTTATTAACTAGACCGTATGTCCTTACTGTTTCCAAAGAAATGTTTTTAATGTCTGTTAAATTCTGCCTATGTCATTTATTTGAATTCTGCCTGTGTATATATGTGCCGATGTAGAAGAAATGTCAGAAACTCCAAATGAACCTTATTCCCAAGGTATGTGCCTATAGCTTTAGTTTAGGATGAAGCTTTAATCCTGCTCCTGATGAAGGGAGACCTATGTGGTAGTGCTGATGTAGATGTGGTTGTTCCTCATAGCAACTGGTGGTGTGGGTGTAGTAGTTTGCTTGTCTAAGAGCATTTAACTAGAGTGTACACCTCTTCTTTGAACTTCTTGAAAGCTGCTTGCTGGGAATGAATCACAGTTTGGCTACTGTGATTCATTGTTTGAATGAATCAAACTGTTTTGTTCAAACTGGCATTTTTCATATCATTAATTGATATTGCTCAGCCAATTTAAACTTTTAAGTGGTTCCTCTTTAAAATGTTGCACAACTTCTTTCAATACCTAAATAATTTGGATGGGAAACATCAAAACAGTTTTCTGAATGTTTCCTAAAGCAGCATAGACATGCTGAAGCTATCTTTTTTTAAACACTTGCAAATCATGAACCATTTTCTACAAAGAAGATTTTGGCACGTGTTCATTGCAGTCCATCTTTGTTAATGGTAAAATCCTCCTGTCTTTTTCAGATGAAAACAGTGAGAGTGAAAGTGATTCAGATGATAGATTTAAAGGTGAGAAATTCATCAATTGTTTTTCCTAATTACATTATCACCCAATGAAATTGGGTTGGGAACAAGATTAGGTTTTTTTCCCCTCTCAGAGAACTCATTACATCTTAGGAGAGGGATGACTGTTGTGCATACCATCTACTTTCATGCTTCATACGGTAGATAGAATTATTTTTCCTTTTAGAATATTAAAAAGTAACCAGAACTAGTTTGACTAGAAATAGCAATGGAATAAAAGAAACGGACACTTGTATGTGGTTTTGTGTAATTGGAAACAATCATTTATACCTCTTTCAGCTATTTTGAAATATACTGTGTATTAAGTCATAGTATTTAATTCACCTTGTGCTGCTGTTATTTCAAAAGATGATAATCAAATACCTTTGAACTCTAGATCAAAAAAGGCAAAATACTTCAAGAAAGCAAAAACTCAGTTTTAAGAGTAGAACAGATTTTGCACAGGATAAGAAATAATCCATTCATCTGCCAGATGGAATTCAGAGCTTCATATACATATTTTTATTTGAAAGAGTGGAGTGGGAAATAGATATATTTGAGTTAGGAAACGTTTGTAAAGAGACCTGTCTGGGACCTGATCTCACCTGCTGTTTGGTGGCTAATTGCTATATTCTGCAGAAAATTCTGAATTTTGTCCAGCTTTAAAACAGCTAATGCTGCCCCCACGGTCCTAAAATTACAAAATCTCAAAGGGACGACAGCTTCAGTATTGAGTTATATTGTTCTAGTGATGACACTTGATGTTTGCATTTAAATTATGTTCTCATTTTAATACTAAATTTTAGATTATGTAACTAATAACACGGGCAATTGGAAATTAGTGGTATGAAGTTTTCTTAAATGCACAAAACATTTTGAATATGCCAAATGAAAGGACCCTGTAAATGAAATAAATATCCCTCCACTCTAGCAGTTCCATGCACATATTCTGTAACCCTCTGGGATATAATCAAGAGTTACAGTCCTGTATTAGTAATCATTATAGTAAACTTATAAAGCTTGCCAGTAATGTTATCCCCCTGCTATATAGTGGAAGGAAAGAAACCTCCCTAAAGCAGGAAATTATTTCTTTATGAAATTACTTCATTATTTTTGCCCTTTGATTTGCAGGGGTCCATCATGGTGATGCATTGACATCACAAGAATTGGCAGGAGCCAACATTTCAGTCCCTTTAGATTTTAGGATTACTCCTCTCCTCTTAATAGATATTATTACAGGAAATTATACAGTTGCATTAAATATCATAAACGTATTTTACAACATATAGCACATCAAATCATTGTTTTGTCACTGGCAAGAACTAGTGGGAAGGTTGGCCTTTGGGGACTGACAAAAGCTCCATATGGCTTCTTCCTGATCTAAGGTAAAATCAAATCGATCGCTAAACTCAACTAAGAGTTGGACTAAATTCTTCTCAGCTACGAGCATGTGCTTTTCAGCACTATACTAGTCCTGTCTTTGTGCAGCTTCTTAACCATGGAGAAAGTTCCCCAATCTGAAGGATTGATTAAATAAAAAAAAATATTGACTGAGACGCTGTCTATTTTTAAAATTCTTTTTTAAAAAATGAAAACATTGTGAAATAACTGGGCACAATCACTTTTCCTTTCCTGTATCTGCTTTTGATGCCATTGCTGACCAGCAGTCAGATCTATCTAACACTCTCTCACCTGGCCAGTAAATATATTTTTATGGAGTTGTTTTCCCAACAAATGCCAGACTTCCTTCTATTTCAAATAAATTTTCTGGCCTGAGATTGATGCAGATCACTGTGGTATGTGTAACTTGAGGATACAGCAGAAACAGATGGGAAAACTGCAACATGTTGCGACTAATTTTATGGAGTGATATTATTAAAATAGTAATATGTATGTTTGTTACTAATTGTCCGCAAAAGTAATACCTTGCTTATTTACATGTTGGATCTTGCTGCAATATAGAGAGAGCAGATATTCTATAAAATCACTGAACCATCAAAACTATCATATAAAACTGAAATACTGGCCTCTACATGGCTGATCTGCAGTTAATAAATCCTGACATGTGACTTATATTGCCTTGGAGAGATACTCTCTTCTTCATTCCCATTTGTTTTTCTAACCAGCTGGAAAATGATTTTAAAATTTCAATATTTCCATAACGTGTTGTGTCCCTGAGCTAGTCCTAACTACCACTTGTTTTGTTTTGTGGAAAGTGATTTCTAAGTTCAATCAATCAAGTTATTTAGTTTATTTATATTCCACTTTTATTATTTTTACAAATAACTCAAGTTAGTGAAGATATCCAACACACCTTCTTCCTTCTATTTTTTTCTACAGTAACAGCCCTGTGAGGAGGGTTGGGCTGAGAGCGAGTGATGGGCCCGAAGTCACCCAGCCACCTTTTATGGCTAAGGAGGGACTTGAATTCATAGCCTTCCACTTTCTAGTCTGGTGCCTTAATCGCTACACCAAACTACCTCTCAATTCCTATAGTTCTGTTTTAAAAATAACCAACAGATTACATGTGCATACATGTCTTGTTTAATAATTAATGTCTCGTGTGTGCATAAACATAGCAAGGTTAGTACATGCAGAAATCTGGAAATGATTTCATAATTAGTAATCTATAAATTATTAGTACTTAGTAAAAACATCACTAAAATATAGAATGGATTATTTATTGATTATAAGGTTATTTGATTTATATTTATTAATTAAGAAATTGTTTGGGAAATGTTAGGCATGACATCTGTTATATAATATATGGTGCTGGGTAGTTGATTGAGGGTGTTCAATTGTTTAGATTGTGGTTGTCCAACCTTTTGCCTTGCCTGGGCCCTATAGAGCAAAGAGGATTTTCACATAATAATGTTAAAAGTTTACGATCTTGTGGGGCTGTATTACTTGTGGTCCAGGCCACATGTGATCCATGGGACACAGATTGGACATGCCTGGTTTTGATGGTGCATGGTTCTTTTCAAGGACTTCTAACATATGCAAGATGCTCACAATTTCAGATGATTCACAGAACCACCAGCTAATGCTTCTTGTTTTTGGGAAATTCTAGCTCATACCCAGCGGCTTGTCCACATCCAGTCAATGCTAAAGAGGGCTCCTAGTTATCGAACTCTGGAATTGGAGTTAATTGAATGGCAGGAACGTGAACTGTTTGAGTATTTTGTGGTGGTTTCTCTTAAGAAGAAGCCCTCCAAAAATACATACCTTCCTGAAGTCACATATCAGTTTCCAAAGGTAAAAGTAAGAATTCCTTTTAATTATGAGTGCTTTCTCTATTATTGTCACGAGATCTGTTTACTTCATTTCTTGTTATGTCTCTTTCTACTATGATATTTAGAACACTGCTCTGTGTGTGTGTGTGTGTGTATAATGTGTGTGTGTGGGAGGGACAAAGGGGGGGTTGTCTTATTTAGATGAACGACAAAGGTATTAAATATAGAACAGAAAAGAATTCTTTATTGGCCAAGTGTGATTGGACACACAAGGAATTTGTCTTTGGTGCATATGCTCTCAGTGTACATAAAAGAAAAGAGACATTTGTCAAGAATCATGAGGTACAACGCTTAATGATTATCATAGGGTACAAATAAGCAATCAGGAAACAATAAATATTAATATAAATTGTAAGGATACAAGCAACAAGTTACTGTCATACAGTCATAAGTGGGAGGAGATGGGTGATAGGAACGATGAGAAGACTAATAGTAATAGTAATGCAGCCTTAGTTTATAGTTTGACAGTGGTGAGGGAATTATTTGTTTAGCAGAGTGATGGCGTTGGGGAAAAACTGTTCTTGTGTCTAGCTGTCTTGGTGGGCAGTGCTCTATAGCGTCGTTTTGAGGGTAGGAGTTGAAACAATTTATGTCCAGGATGCAAGGGGTCAGTAACTATTTTCATGGCCCTCTTTTTGACTCGTGCAGTATTCAGGTCCTCAATGGAAGGCAGGTTGGCAGTAATTGTTTTTTCTGCAGTTCTGATTATCCTCTGAAGTCTGTGTCTGTCTTGTTGGGTTGCAGAACCGAACCAGACAGTTATAGAGGTGCAGATGACAGATTCAATAATTCCTCTGTATCAGAATGTTTTTATTATTGGAATCTTCCACAAAAAAAAGACAGCTGGAAAGTTTGGTTCTGCTACTTCTCTTTGTTTTAATTAAAATTAAAAAGTTCTGTGACATCATTAAGCCTGAACCTCTGGCTTGTAGAAATGATGAGTGTAGCTATCTGTACAGGAAGGGAGAATGATGCAAGTAATACCATGCTGCTGAATTCTGAATTCCTAGTGTTGTTTTCAAAAGATTAATTTGAGTCTGTGCTAAACACTGCTGATGTTGATTTCTTCAATCACAGCTAGAAAGACCCACAAAACAAGTTCGGGAAGCTGAAGAGCGACTCAAAGCCATTCCTCAGTTTTGTTTTCCAGATGCCAAGGACTGGAATCCAGTATCTGAATATAACAGGTGAACTGCGCTCCTATCACTACAGTACTAGCTTTTTACAAAGTAACCAAGCTTGCACAATGCACAATGAACTAATGGCATCTCTCTATCATTTCTGTTATATTATTCCTCCTCATCCAGTTCTCACGTAGTTGAAAAGTTAGCAACAGAATTATGAAGCTTTTCCAGCTTTCAAATCATTCTTCCGTTTACTTCAAAGCCCAAATATTTGAACAAATATATTTTGAAAGTTGTAAATTTAATGCAACTGTTAATTATTTCATTTGGAATTAATTGAATTTCTTTTCCATTTCTTAGATTTTTTAAAAAGTAGTTTATGCTATATAGAGATCACCATTTAGGATTGTACTGCATTTAAATTATCTATTACCATTATTTTTGCAACATAAACCTGCAGGAGGCAATTACAATGGCAACGGTAGA
Organism: Diadophis punctatus similis; assembly: GCA_023053685.1. Taxonomy (NCBI): domain Eukaryota; kingdom Metazoa; phylum Chordata; class Lepidosauria; order Squamata; family Dipsadidae; genus Diadophis; species Diadophis punctatus. The sequence continues at coordinate 237,905,437 of JALIGW010000001.1, read as the reverse complement.
AGTGGAACTTTTCTTTCTTTCTTTTTTCTTTCCCATTTTGACTCTTTCTCATTGGGGAGGTGTTTTTTTAATGTTAATTAAAAAGATTGACAAATCTGTTTTATTTTTCGCTCATCATGACCAGACTATAGGATGGCCAAATTGTAACAAGGAGACCTGTAGGACTTCAGAAAGGGCTATGTGTGAGCTGTGGATTGCCCACTTCTACCTTGCTTTATTTCTATTTACTTAATGTTTAGTACTAAGTTTTATAATAATAAAATTTGAATTAATTTTAAAATAGGAAATATAAGGCACTTCTTCATTGTACCTCATTTTCAATACTGTACTTATCGACACATGGATAAGTGCATATTGTCTGGTTAATAACAAAACCTGAACAGAAATGGTAGATAATTCACAAGATTTATCTGATTAGACAAGAGGTCTTCAAACTTGGCGACTTTAAGACTTGTGGACTTCAACTCCCAGAATTCTCCAGCCAGCTATGCGGGCTGGAGAATTCTGGGAGTTGAAGTCCACAAGTCTTAAAGTCGCCAAGTTTGAAGACCTCTGGATTAGATGATATCTGACAACATCTGAATCTGAAGAAAAATATGATTAGTTGAAAGAAAAAACAGAAGTATTTTTCTTGGCCCTATGTTTTGTAATACATTACAACATGTACTAATTTTTGTTGCAGTGAAACATTCTCTTTCATGCTGACTGGAGAAGATGGCAGCAGAAGGTTCGGCTACTGCAGGAGGTTACTGGTGAGTATTATCAATCTTTTTTAAAAGTATAAATTCTAGAATCGTGGCAATAGTTTCAAAAAGAAAAAAAGGCAAGGTTTTGTGTTAGTGTATTTATTTATTCATGTCTTTCTCCACACAACAGGACACCAAGAACCTTCCTTAATAACTCAGTGGGATTGTGGAAGACGACACTAGAAGTCAACTTAAGACAGCTCACACAAGTGGCCAACAAGTGCGGCTGTAGCGTATGCCAAGGTGATGCACTGTCCTTGCTGCTGTTCTACATACTGTAGGTTTGAACCCCCTCAGTCAGATAATCATAAGGACTGGATATGGATACAAGTTCAAGAGTGGAACTACCAACAGTACATGCTTTTCATGGATGACACTAAGTTGTATGAAAGTTGTATGCAAAGAATGTACAAGACAGGGATTCACTGATCCACCTGACATAGATCTTGATGTCATCCATGTAGAGGAGGTGATTACCTGACTGACGGGGTTCAAATCTATGCAGAACAGCAGCAGGCACAGTTAATCAGTTTGGTATACGCCGCCGCTGCACTTGATGGCCATTTGTGTGATCTGTCTGGAGTTGACCTCTAGTGTTGTCTTCTACAGTTCCAGACAAGACAACATAGCCAAGTCCTGAGGGCTTTTCAGAATTTGAAAAGCAATGGAGCTAGTCTAATTTTGGGGAGAAGAACATTCCATAAGATAGGCACTGAGATAGAGAAGACACATGGTGAAGGTCTCTGGTTGATGGTACCTGCAAAATGCCTACCCTGCCAGATCTTGTGCGGCAGGCTGATTTAACTGGGAGAGATGATCCCTCAGATAATCCTCAGTCCCATGCCATGAAGGGGCTTTAAAGGTTATAAAGCCAGCATTTTGAACTGGACCTGGAAGCCAACTGGCAATCAATTCAGCTCATGGAGTTAGTTAGCTTTACTTCAATTATATGCCATGCAGAAGATGTTCTTCTCAGTCGTTCCAGAATATACAGCTGCTCCTTGTTTAGTGGCTACCTTGTTTAGTGACTGTCTCAAATAGGATGGCAATTGAAAAAAAAACATTTTCTGAACAAAATGTGTACTTAGAATCAAATTTCATATAGCAATAGCAACAACACTTAGACTGATATACCGCTTCGCTGTGCTTTACAGCCCTCTCTAAGCGGTTTACAAATGTCAGGATATTGCCCCTAACAATCTGGGACCTCATTTTACTGACCTTGGAAGGATGGAAGGCTGAGTCAACCTTGAGCCAATCAGGATTGAACTAATGACTGTGGGCACAGCCTGCAATACTGCATTCTAACCATGGCTCCTGACCACAACATACCCCAGAGTGAGAGTAATGCTGGCATAGCTATATGAGAGAAATTTATCTAAATGGGATGGCAGCTACCAATGTTCTTCACATCTCCCTCTCTCCCTCCCTCCCTCCCCCCCCCTCTCTCTCACTCACTTTTGCTTTAAAGAACAGATTGAAGTTGCTAAACAAGGAGATTGTCTACTAGGATAAGTGTGGCTATCTCAGGGGAGAAGATTTCAATCAGGTTCCATGAATAGAGAAATGATCTATTCATAAGAGGAGAAGCTAATGGGCTCTCCTTCTCTTCACACACTTACACAGAGACATCATAATTTAACCACTGAGCCGAGGTGGCACAGTGGTTAAAAGCAGCACTGCAACTACTTCAGTGACTGCTAGTTCAGCAGTTCAGCTGTTCAAATCTCACCAGGCTCAAGGTTGAACTCTGTAAACCGCTTAGAGAGGGCTGTAAAGCACTATGAAGCAGTATATAAGTCTAAGTGCTATTGCTAAGTGCTATAACTATTTGTTATGAATGCTGAACTTGCATTTTGCATTGTAGATCTTGTATTGAACCTAAAATAGGAAAAAAGTTTCTCAGCTGCTTTCAATTCTATTGTTCTATAATGAGCCAGGTAACCAAAAGATATTGTATGTTACCTCTTTAATATATAAATACTGTATACAGCAAGTTTTATTTATGACCTTAAGGAGAAACCCAGCTTTCTTGGCAAAGGAATTGTATTTGAATATTTGTTATTGATAGTGTCCTGAGGCTAAGGTATCATATAAATGCTGTTAATAATAAATACTGCAATTAAAAATAAACACAAATAAGATCATTTAACTTTCCAAGTTGTAGAGTATTGTTTCCCTGAAATGTTGTGCTACATTTTTGCACTCAGTGTTCCAGGGTATTTATAGTTTTTGTTTTAAGCAGGGCTATCTTCTAATGTTTATTTCTCGTTTACTCCGCACCTAGTCTCACTTTCTGTTTGGCAGATATAACCCAGAATAGAGTATTTCTGGAGAAAACGTTAACAGAAATGAGAAATTATATCCTCACATGATGATGATACAGTGCTCTCTCTGGATGGTTCTCCTTAGAATAGTTTCAGTAGCAGTGATTGATAATTTACACTAGTGGAACAATTCACGGTGGATTCTGGATGTTTACTAGGTTGACATTTATATCAAAAATGCTAGTGGGGCTAGATGGAGGACCACATGGACACTGAGAGAATGTGGAATTGCAGATAACTGCTGCTACTACCCTGTTTCCCCCAAAATAAGACATCCCCTGATAATAAGCCCAATCGGGCTTTTGAGTGCATGGCAATAAGGGCAAGGGCTTATTTCAGGGTTCAAAAAAATATAAGACAGGGTCTTATTTTCGGGGAAACACGGTATACCAAGCTTTCTATTTAATTATCTTTATCTAGCCTTGTATTTATTCTTCATTCTGACAATATACATTCGTAATAAGCTTTCTGATCTATGCAATGTGATTTGTAATTTGTAATAGGTTCATAACTTAGAGGGATACAAAATAATGTTGGCAGTTTATGTTGAGTAACGTCTGGCACTGTCAGGTTCTGCTTCCAGTCCAATTTTTGCTTAATATTTTCATTTCCGAAAAAATAAAATTAGACAAGTACAGTTGTCAGATTCCCGCAAGTATTAATATATACAGCATGGTTTCATTTAATAACGAAATGCTTTATTGCCTTTATATACGGTAACTAATTGTTTTAAGCTGGTTCTGATGACTGCCATTAATGTTTTCTTGACAAATTCAACTTTGATTTCTGGATGGCTACTTTATTTTTGGGGTTGTTAGAAATTATATCCAAGTACATTTGTTTGTATGGTTGAGTCTGTAGTTCTAATTAATTAAATCTTAATAGGAGTTCCTGGTATCTTGAATCTAGAAAGTAGCAATTATTTGCAATCGCTGGAAGTTTGTTCTTGCTTTGCTTGTTATATATTTCAACACCTATACCAGGGGTCAGCAACCCGTGGCTCTGGAGCCGCATGTGGCTCTTTCATCTCTCTGCTGCAGCTCCCTATTGCTGGTCGGCTCAACAATTGATAGGGCTTTCGATTAGGACAGGTAGAGGAAAAAGGATGCCGCGCTAGGAGGAGACGCTATGGTGGGGGAACCAGACTTCCGGTCAGCAGAGGAAAAAGGACGCCGCGCTAGGAGGAGACTGATGGGGGAACCGGACTTCCGGTCGGCTCCAGAATTGAACGGGGGGCTTCCAGTTAGGACCTTTGTGGCTCTTTGAGTGTTTAATGTTGCCGACCCCTGACCTATACAGAACTACCTCTGCTAGATGAGATCAGAAGCCTAGCTACTCAACCCTTTTTTTTCTATGGGAGTCAGATAGTGTATCCAAAAAGTCCACAAACAGAATAAGAACTCAAGAGCTCTCAGCCCTTAATTGTCCCACAACCAATATTAAGATGCAAACAGCCTACAGTACTTATTTTATCTGTTATGAAGGCCAGGGAAGAGTCCAGATATAACATCGTGTCTAATTTCAAAGAACATAGTGAGATTTAATTCTGAGGAAGCTTTTTAGGATTATGCTTCACCCATGATGAACTTCTTATGCAAGGAACTCCGACAACAACACTTGCATCTTCATTCTGATTGAAAGGATAGGCTCATAGGCTTGCAGGAAGACTTGTTTGAGTCAACTTTAAATAGATCATTTTAATGGAACATATTAAACAGATATTAACTGTTGAGTATTTTATTATAAGGTATTATAAGATCAAATGCTTCCTTACTTAAAGTCAAAGGTTGAGGTTTCCAGATAGAAAAATTGATTTTGATGATAGGGTATTGTTTTTTTGTATCTACTATTATGTAAAGTTGATAACAGTTCAAAGATTGTATAGAGTTTCCCTGATGCACTGCTGACTCATACAGTCCAGTATTGAGAAGCTTCTACTCAATTAATGAACAATTGCTGGTTTCACTTAGCACAAAGACTCTTTAATGGGGTATTTCATGCATTTCCACTTTTTTTTTTTACAAGGCAGAATTATTAAACTAGATTAGAACCTGCTTCTTTAAGTGAAATACTACATGGGATCCTTACCTGTGATCGCCCATTGATACAGGAAGGAATAAGCAATATATAAAAGTTCATACAATAAGTAATCTATTGAACAGAGAAAACAGAGAAAAAAAGTACAGTAAGTCCAGATTCCTCCACCACACCTACTTTTTTTAAAATTAAATATTCAGTAAAAATATAATAACTCATTTAGATTGCAAATTGTAAGTATCAATAAGATAAAGATTTTATTTTAGAAGGTCATAAGGTTGATTTAGATATCTTTAAATTGATAGCATAAGACAAAAAGAACTACAAAAACAAGGGGGAATAGTGAGAGTCTGGACAGAATTAATAAACTTTATAGCGTGTAATTTGAAACATTTGCTAGGCTGGGTTTATAAATTATTGGTAAGGTATGGCTCCAAATCCAAAATAAGTCAAAGATTGCATGATTAGTTAATGTAGTAATAGAGATGAAATGGGGAGGAATATTCAAAGAAGAATACTAAATGTATTCCAAATATTAGAAAGGATTGGATAAGAGGTTTTATTGTTGGTATATCATACAGCTTCTGATTGCTAAAATGGATAACAATGACAATGATTGCAAAATTGTTAGAAATGTAATGAATAGATTGGGTCATTTTTAAATATTTGGTGGCAGTATTGTAAAACTATAATTTTGGAAAATGATTCATATTAGATCGAAACAAATTTTAAAAGTAAAATTTAAAAAACTGAATTTTCCATTTAAACGCACAATATTCTGAATCTTACTAAGCCATATACTTCCTTTAAGTATACCGAATTAGCTTTGCTAATAAATTAATTGCCACAATATTTCTTATTGGTTATATTGTATGATACCTTCTTTGGAGAAATTCCAACTAACTTCCCCATGTTTAAGCCTATATTAATTTCATTTGCACAGGAAATTGAAAGCTTACTATCCTTTACAGCTGTTCTAGGCATTGTTGATCATGTAATAAGAACAGCAAAATCTCATTGTGTTTTGCACCTTAATTGTGGGAAGTGGATAATTTGGATGGCCCATGGCCATACATGCTGTTCGACATGCCTAACTCACTTTACTGGGGGTAGCTGGGAGGCACATAACTGCATGTTATACACTAGGAAGTAATTCAGATGATTCATTTGACAAAGGAACTTATATGAAAACATCTGAGCAGAACCAATGAATTTAGCCACATAGAGAAGAGCTGCATGAATCTGCCCTCAGATTCAGGTCATTTCTGTTGCCATGTGGCTCATTGCTTGAACCCTACTATGCTGGATCAATAAAGCTTCACAGAAAGGTGGCCGCCGCCTGGTATCCAGAGATGAACCTTGGTAGAAAGGTCTCCTTTGTCTCAGTATACTAATCAAGATCACAGCATTCAGGTTTCCTGTAACTACAGAACTCAAATAACTCACATTAACTTTATTATAATCCAACCAGCTGCTCTGCTTAAATGCGAAAAAAGGCTGCGTTTTGGGAAAACAAACTTATCTGAGAAATAGCGAACTTGAAGTGATCTTTTATTTTTCCCCCAGTATCATAGATTTAGAAGGAACTGAAACTATCAAATGGCTCTTCCCATCCATCACCAACAGAGTTAACAGAAGTAAAAGTTTCAGCCAGTCAAAAGCTTTTCCACTCTAGTGTGCTCCATTCGTTGTCATCATGATTTGTAAACACAATGTGAATCAATGTTATTGATAAAAGGAAGTTAACTAAAATATGGGCCATGAAAGAAGAGACATTTGAGAAGTAAACATACTTAATAAAAGAAAAGTGACACTATAAATTTAAAAAAAATATTGAAAAAACCCCTCATATTTCATGGGGCCACAGCCTTTGATTAAACTGTGACCATTATTGTTCCTGCTATTATATAGGACCAGGAATGCAGTGTTTTTACTGGCACTCAGCAAGATAGCTCTTAGCTGGTAGCTGTCCAGGACGCCTGGCATGCTTTCAACATTCCTGCAGATTTGACACAATGATTTTAACCCAAATCCCACATGCTGGATATAATCATTTGATGCTTTTAGAGGGCCTTTTTATACCTAATATGGACAAAGAAAGATTCTATTTTTTCAGAAATATGACGTCTACTAAGCAGCAGGTCCTGATCCAGAAATAGATTCATCTGTGTTCACTTAATAACATAGAGTTTTTATGATTTTTTACTGTAGCTGCTCAAACACCTGTTGACAGTCTCAACATCTTCATTTTAAAACATTAATCTGAGTGATATGTAAAAAGCAAAATAATTTGATCATCAAGGGTATTCACCAATAATGAAAACCTTTTGAAAGGGCCTTAAAGTTGGGTTAACAAACAGGATTTCTTGTTTAAATTCACCATAGCTTTTGATTTAATTGAACATGGAAAGAAGTGTTGTATCTAAATAAAATAATCCTCAGGGATTAATTATTCATTGTTGTTGAACCTAGGCCAAAATATTTTGCCCTCATAATAGTTGCACAGTTGGACAGGAGAAGGAAAATAAAGTCAACCTGTTTAGATCATGCCATGGTTCCTAGAATCAGTTCTCTGAAATATAACTCTTTCCTGATTTCATTCATTGGTGTAAGAACTCTGCTGTGGATTCTGATATATTGTGGATTCGGCATGCATATTAATTAATAAAGTTCATAGCAGCAAACTCCATCACAGTATATTTGACCACAGAATGGTACTACTATTTATCCCTCTTTTCCGATCTTCCTCATGAGTGGTCTAGATCAGGGGTCTCCAACCTTGGCAACTTTAAGACTTGTGGACTTTAACTCCCAGAATTCCTCAGACAGCTTTGCTGTCTGAGGAATTCTGGAAGTTGAAGTCCACAAGTCTTAAAGTTGCTAAGGTTGGAGACCCCTGGATGGTTTCACTCCATGTGCCATGGAAAAATGAAACTAGGTTCCAACTTGCAGAAGTTGTAATTGTGCCTGGTTTGACTTGGAAGAATGCTGGAGTGTCACCATTGTACAGCAATTGTCACAGGAAAAGAGGGCTCCTCATGTACCGTAATTGGTTTCCCATCATAGGGAAAACACTAACTACTTTGAGGAAGAATGGTAGAAAAATTATACAAAAAGCATAATCCTATCTGAAAATGACTTAAAGGATGATTCAAATCTTTTTTTTTTCCAAATTGGCAGCCAAGTGGAAAAGGACCACGCCTGCCTGAAGTATATTGTGTCATCAGCCGCCTGGGTTGCTTTGACTTATTTTCCAAGGTAAGCAGGTCTTTCAGCATTGTCTTTGTTTAGCTGCTGGCAGAAAACTTTTATTCAAGAAGGAGCATTTTTTCCTTGGTGGGTGATAACAGTATCTTGGAATGATTTTGCTGCATATTTTAATCATTTACGTGGTCTTATAAATGAATGCTTTATTATTTCTGTGTCTGAAATACATGTCTTGATGCTTTTTTGTTTCCTAAAGTTACTTTGGTTGAGTTGCAGTTCTGGATACAGTTCTGAAAAGATGGTGTGGCATAATGCTAATCCATTATCTATTTATTACTAGAAGATTTAATACTTGAATAGAATTCTTTTTCCCAGGACATGATTGTAGGCTTACTACATATTTAATCCTTACATTCTGTACTGCCTGAAATAATCTACCAGGAAAAACAAATGTCTACAAACTGATTTGGAATTTATCAAGTCTTACAGTATGTAGTAACTTCTCCTCTATCCTGGGCTACAGATTGCTAAATAGGGATTGTATGTTGAAACAAAAATATGAAAGCTCAGTTAATCTGATGCTCTGTGGATGTATTTGACCTCAATAACTATAGTTTATTTATTTATTTATTAAATTTATATTGCCGCCTATTCGCCCATGGCGACTCAAGGCAGCTTACAGAATATAAAACCCACATTTAAAAATAGTAAAACTAATAAAAAATCAAATAAATTAATGTAATAAAATCATCCCCACCCCTCACCTCCCGCCCCAGCGACAGCCGATCACACGAGGCATTTAATGGACTCCATCCCGCTCCGGGTTCCCCAGGCCCACTGGCAGAACCAGGTCTTCAGCGCCTTCCGAAAGAGAGTTAGAGCGGGGGCCATTCTAATCTCTGGGGGAATGATGTTCCAGAGAGAGGGAGCCACCACGGAGAAGGCCCTTCTTCTGGGTCCTGCTAGGTGTATTTCCCTCGGGGATGGGACCTGCAGCATTCCCTGCCTCCCCACTCTGATGGGTCGGGTAGATATGACCGGCAAAAGATGTTCCCTCAGATAACCTGTTCCCAAGCCATGAAGGGCTTTAAAAGTGACAACCAGCACCTTGAATTGCACCCAGTTGCAAATCGGCAACCAATGCAGCTCCCGCAGGAGAGCCTCTTTGGTTGGAAATTCTAGGTGAAAGCTCCTGGGAAGGATAGGACACATAAAGACTCCCAAGATCTTTGTGTATACCAATTACTTTTTTTCTGTAATGAAGGCCAACCTTTCCCTATCTGGACCCCTCCATTTGTATTGAGATTCAACTATCATAATTCCCAGTTAACATGGCCAAAGATAAAATTACAGATGCAACTTCCTAGGCAAATGGTTTCCCATCACTTAGCAATAGCAATAGCACTTAGACTTATATACCGCTTCATAGTGCTTTACAGCCCTCTCTAAGCGGTTTACAGAGTTCAGCATATTGCCCCCAACAATCTGGGTCCTCATTTTACCCACCTCGGAAGGATGGAAGGCTGAGTCAACCTGGAGCCGGTGAGATTTGAACAGCTGAACTGCTGAACTGCAGTGCTGCACTTTAACCACTGTGCCACCTCGGCTTCCTCAAATTAGATTCAGTTTATCTGCAGCTGGGATTATCTGCAAGTATATAGGGTATTTCTATGTTGAAAATATGGGAGACATATCCTAAACACAGTTTCTCACTCATTTTCTTTGATACTGTTCTCTAGCTTGGATAGTGCCTATCTTACTTTGTTGTATACTTATGGATGTGGGTTGTATGGATACTTATGGCATTTAAAGTATTGATTATGTACCATCCAGTCAATGTCAAACACATAGATATATTTTTCTCCATGATGATCTAGCCCTGACTTGAGTGTACTCATTGCTACTGTTACTGAGTCTATCCACCTTGCTAACCTGTTTCCTCAGAGTCTGACATCTGCTTCCATAGAGTGTCACAGGGAATATCATTGCTTGAACTGTTCTGATCTTTATAGATACACTATAGGCACATCAAAGCATAGCATACATTTAAATATATTTTTGAAGGTTTTCATAATTGCTCTATCAAGTATTAGTCTATTTCTTGACTGCTTCTTCCTTTAATGTTGGCTGATCCTAATATACTGAAGCTATCCATTACTTTGATAACTTCATTGTCAATTTTAAGGCTGGTTGTTAAATATATTGACATATTTAATTTTAATCCCGTTTTTCATTATGCTCCTTGGCTTTTATTAGCATACCTTGCAGATTCTTTACATTTTCAACTATTAGAGACATCAACATTGTGCAGGTTATTAATGTTTCTTTCTCCAGTTTTAAAAACATGCTCATCATCTTCCAATACAACTTCCCTTAATTTATAGTCAGAATATAGCAATAGCATTTAGACTTATATACCTCTTCACAGTGCTTTACAGCCCTCTCTAAGCAGTTTACAGAGTCAGCATCTTGCTCCCAACAATCTGGGTCCTCATTTTATTGATTAGCATCTTTTTTTCTGTCCACCAAAGGCCAAATTTTTTTGACCTAAACATTATGACTTTGCTAATTATTGCTTTGATTTCAATAATAGTAAAGATTATTTTATGTGTGGAGCTAATGTAATGTTTTAGTCTGACATTACTTTAGAATTTCTTTTTCAGTTGTACACATCTTTTATAAATCTCTTTTCCCTCCTTCACTTCTTTCCACTTCCCTTTTTTCTTGGTTGTGCTTTTAGATATCCATTAAAATAAAATAAAATGATTTAAAAAGCAGAGTGAAGGGAGAATGGTTCATTTTATCTGTGCAGTTTGTAAAGAACCCATATTGATCATGCTGCAATTAGGACTGTAGCAATGTGGTGAGACTTGAATTGACAAGTTTAAAATAAACTAGCATTTTCTGCGTTTTGAATAGATTCATTCCACTCCTGCTGGCAACATGAGTTATTTAGTCATATGATTCAAGAATTGTCCATCCATTAAAAATGCTACTTTATATATATTTTGATTCATGATAGTATGAATATTTTGAGTGCTAGAAACATCTTTTTCATATTTGTGTCATTGGGAATGCCTTTCTTATATACATTTTTTCTGAAGAGAGCAGCTCTTTTTGTGGAATAATTTATAGTGCCAGAACAGTGTGAAATTTAGAATTGTCAATTAGACTGAAGTAAGCACTGCCTAGGATTTGCACACCTAGGACTTTGCCTTTATTGACTAGTATGTGGTCAGGCTGTGGGAAAAGAGAATAAATTAAGAGAAAGAAGATTGCAGACAGAGGAGGAGAAAATCTTGCTCCCTCTTGATTCCAGTACTATTCATTTTTTATTTTAAAAGTAGCAGACAGCTTTGTATAAATTGCCCCAAGGGAACAGAATCCTAAATAGAAATGAAAAAGAGAGTTCCCATTCCCTTTATATAGTACACAAGTGTTTGCTACTGTTTTACTTTTTTCTGCTTCTGATTTGATTGTAATGAATCAGATCCTGGATGAAGTTGAAAGAAGGAGAGGGATTTCTGCTGCTCTGGTTTATCCATTTATGAGAAGCTTGATGGAGTCACCTTTCCCTGCACCTGGAAAGACAATCAAAGTCAAAACCTTCCTGCCTGGAGCTGGAAATGAGGTAAATATATTGTGAAATAAAGCCCTAGCAAACATTCATTTTCCAAAATAGTATAACTAAGAAGAATGAAAGTGGATTATTAAGAGCTACCACAACTATAGGGATTGTATGCCTTGTGACTGTTCTTTAATAGTTCCCATTTATGAAGATTTTTATTAACCAGTATACAATGCGTAGATGACTTTCTTTTATGAATTTGAATCTGTATTTAACTAGCTGCTATATACTTCAAGCTTTCTTGGTATTAACTAAGAAAAATCAAAATACTGACAGGGTTTGTCAGAAGGTCTCAGTGTTTTCTCATATGACTAATCCCTGGCTGTTACATCAGGAGCAGCACATAATCACAGACAAGTTTATCTTAAAGAGCTAACAGTGTTTCCTCTATTTCGTCACTAAAACATTACAAAGCCACTGAATCTAGAGATAAATAAAATTTCTGATAGAAACAAAGCTAGTCATGCAAAAGATAATATTCTTATTATCAGTTAGCTTTTGTATGTGTTTATGTATCATATTAGGTGAATGATAGAATGAACCCTTGTTTCATTCTCTATATTCTCATCAACTGCATCAGTTAATACCAGCCATCAGGTTTGCGCTGAGAATATTTTAGATAGAAAAACTCAGAAATATAGAATGATAGGATGTAAGAGTTAGTAGGAATCTTGGAGATCATGTTATCTGACATATTCCCAGTACAGGAATATGTTAGCATCCTCAAACATATTATAATTTAATCTTAATCTGAACACCTTGAACAAAAGGGAATCCACTATCTCCTAAGGCAACTGGCTCCATTGTTGAACAGCTTTATCCATTATGAATCTTTTTTTAATGTCAAACTGATATCACTTTCCTTGCAATCTGAAGACATTGTTTTTTGTCCCTTGAACAACACTAAAAGATTCTGCACCATCTGTCCTTTAGATACTAAAAGAAGGTATTATGTCTCCCGTATTCTTCTTTTCTGCAAGCTGAACATATAGAATATCTTCAATTGTTAAGTTTTTTTCTTCCAAGTATATTTGATTTATATATATATATAACTGCCTAACTTCTTAACTGCCTTTCTACCTCATAGAGCGACTCTGGGCAATGTAAGTTTCCCTTTCCCTTTCCCTTATTATATTAGTTGCTTACTTTCCTTTGAACAATTTCCATGTTCCAGTTGGTCAATGTCCTACCTAAAAACGTGGTGCCTAGACCGCAATATACAATGTGATCTGACCAACATAGTTTAGTCAGTAATTCCAATAATTTCATAAAGAGAAATTATGATATTTCTTTAAAATGTTGACATTCTTCTGCTGATGCAATCATCACATTATTGGTTCGTGTTCCTTGTGATCCATTAGAGGACCCAGATGCTTTTTTTGGGGGGGATGTACTGCTGCCCAGTATTGTCCCACCCCACAATCCTATACCGATGCTTTAATATATATATATATCAAATATTTTTTTTTACTAGTATAGAATAATTGAGCTAAGATTGGGCTATGGCCCACATTAAAATCAAGCCAATTTGAGTGTCAATTGTGATTATGGAATCTATTCAGGTGATAGAGCTTCGCCGACCAATGGATTCTCGGCTGGAACATGTGGACTTTGAATGCCTTTTCAAGTGTCTGAGTATACGACAGATCATCAGAATCTTTGCTTCACTCCTGTTGGAGCGACGAGTAATCTTTGTAGCAGATAAACTCAGGTGAGCCATCCAACAACTTCATGGGTGTCAATAGAAATATCAATAGAAAATTGTTAGTGATTCATAAAGGTTAAAAGAATAATATATTACCTTGCATAATATTCCTTATAATTATGTCTCTCTTTTCATTTTTTAAAAAAACATACCGTAGATAGCTTTCTGCTAATTACTTGTCACCAGTGTTATATACAAAATTTTACTCCCATCCTCAGAGAACACCAAGACTATCCCTGTATAAAGCAGAAGCAGATAGTTTCAGAAAATAGAATAGTCATCTTCCTTTTCTTTTTCCTTTCAAAAATTGGTGTATATGTTGTGTCTTAGTAAAATAAAAGATGCACAGTATTAAGCGGGAAAAAAAAGGCAACACTTCTCACCAGAGTAAAGCATTTCTGCCATATCAAAGGGATTGGCATATTAAAGGGTGTATTGCTTTTTATTCCACTCCTAAATCTTTGAATATTGAATTTCAGCAATAAATATGAAAGGTCTAGTTCAGTGATTGCACGCGCGCATGCCTACACCCAGAATGCAATGCCCTCCCCCCCACGCATGCGCGCACAACCCCCCCCCCACGCTGCCTCCCCGCGCATCCGCGCAGGGCTCACTGAAGCCTCCGGCCTTCTGGTTGGGCCGTTGGGCCGTTTTTCACCATCCACAGGCTCCGGAGGCTTTCCTGAAGCCTGGGGAGGCCGAAAACCAGCTGGCCAGAACTGACATAGGGCAAGTCTCGCGTGCCTTCAGATATGGCTCCGTTGTGCCACCTGTGGCACGCGTGCCATAGGTTCGCCATCACGGGTCTAATTTCTTGTCACTTTTCATAACAAGATAGGCTAAGGACTCCTAATATATATATATATTTAAAGCACAAACCACTTGCATGCTATCATTGTGTCACCACCCCTCAAGCCAGTAAAGAAATTGCATACTGCTAGGCTAAATGAATGCTTTCTACCTAATAATATTTCATATCCTACCTCCAACTATAAGACACAAAATAACAAAAGAATAGGACAGAGGGAACTGACACTCGTTCAGGGCCAAATGAGTTTTTCACAACCAAATACAGGTTGTCTTTGACTTACGACCACAATTGAGACTGGAATTTCCATTAGCAATAGCAATAGCACTTAGACTTATATACCGCTTTCATAGTGCTTTACAGCCCTCTCTAAGCGCTTTACAGAGTTCAGCATATTGCCCCCAACAATCTGGGTCCTCATTTTACCGACCTCAGAAGGATGGAAGGCTGAGTCAACCTTGAGCCTGGTGAGATTTGAACAGCTGAACTGCTGAACTAGCAGTCAGCTGGAGTAGCCTGCAGTAGCTGCATTTAACCACTGCGCCACCTCGGCTCCTAACTGAATCAGTTATTAAGTGAATCACACATGATTATATGGAATTTTTTTGGGCCATGGTTATTAAATAAATCCTCCTGGTTGTTAAGCAAAGCCATTGAGGGAAGGCAGAGTCATTTGATGAACATGAGATCATCAAATGAATCTGCCTTCCCCCATTGGCTTTGCTAGTCGTTGTGAAAAGGCCACAAATGGCAATCATGGGACCTTGGGGATGCTGTGACATTAATAAGTGAGTGGACCAGTCATTACTTTTTCCAGTGCCGTTGTAGCTTTGAACCATTGCTAAATGAATGGTTATAGGTTGTAGGCCTGTTTGACATTGCACTCAGATATATAATATCTTTGAATGAAAAAAATGTATTTTACTAAGTATTGCAATCCCTGTCCTGAGAAAAAAATATCTTTCCTATAGCTTGTGACCTAAGGTATAGGCTGTTGATGTAGGTTGACATTAACCTACATATAACCGAATGTTCACCAGCCCATTTCTCTGCATGGAAGAAAGATCCTTTGAAAGTCAGTCCAGAAATTCAAGCTAAACTAAACCTAAACTAAATCAAACCAAGTCTGTGAGCTTAATTGCATGTTAACTCCATGAAAAAAATACTTTATTTTTTACCTTCACTGAATATTTTTGTGTTTTTACATTCCTTAAAAATATCTGTCAAAAGATTTTAGAAAATTGCCCTGAAATGCTAAAAAATTAATAGTTGTAATATTTACTGAGGTGACTGAATTCACAAACTTGCACTGTTATGATTCATTTTATGGCCAAGTAGTCATGCTCGTCTTCTGTTATCATGATGATGTCTGTTCTTGCATGGGTTTATTCTGCTTTTCAAGTATATCATTGTTGGTTCTGTGATGCAGCTTTAATGCATGGCTGGAGCACATACTGCGCATAGATAGGATCCAGGTTCAATTAACATCAGAGGTGGGTTCCTCCCGGTTCGGACCGGTTCGCCTAAACTGGTGACGTCACGATGACGTCACGGAACCAGTTCAGTCAGTGCTGGTCCGTGGGCGCCACCATCTTTTTTTTGAATTTTTTTGAATTTTTGAATTTATTTTTTCTTCTGAGCATGTGCAGAAGCCGAGTTTCTAGCACTGTGCATGCGGTCGCCATCTTGTTTTCAGTTTCCCCCCCCCCTGGATTTTTCTGCACTGCATGCGCACATGCGCAAAGCGCATGCACGCCCACAAGGCATGGGAGGAAGTGAACCGGCAGCGAGGTAAGTTAGAACCCACCCCTGATTAACATTGCAGGTTAGGCTGTGAAACTGTTATCTAAAACCATTGGAGTCTATTTATCAGTTAATGCAGATAACAGTGTTAGTGAATGGGAGCTGAATCCTGCACGGGTTCAATGGTAATTAACAACCCATGATGGTAAATGAATCAGTGATTCATACCTGTCCAAATTGGGCTTTGCTCTTTTCTTTTCTTATCCAGTAATTGGAGTGTTGTATATTGTGATATGTACTATTATATTTGATATTATATATCATGTTATAAATGTGATTAAACTCCTCTATCATGGTTTTTTTTTGTTTATTTGTGCCTTTGAGACTGTTGGCTGGTGGTGACTGTTGAGACAAGTTCCTGCAGGGTTTTTTGGGCAAGGTTTCAGAAGTAGTTTGCCATTGTCTCCTTTCTAGGGCTGAGAGAGTGACTGGCTCAAGGTCACCCAGCTGGCTTTGTGCCTAAAGTGGGATTAAAACTCTAATCTCCCAGTTTCTGGTCTGATGCCTTAACCACTACACCAAAACCCTCTATGTACACAAATATTAAAGAGAATAAAAGAACCAAAATCCATTCCCTTATAAGATTTTACCACTGTAGGTATCTTTGTAATAATGAAAACAGCTTATGGAAGTTACTGGAGTATTGTAGAAGAATTTATTCTACACAATCACAAGAAAAGATAATTGTAAGCTCAGGCAACCAAAATTATTTTACAGCAAAACCTAAAATTCTCATCAAGTATCCTAGGATTTCCCCTCCCCCCTTTATACACAATGCCCCAACAAGATAAGTCCATAAGCATGACTCATGTCTTTTTGACACGAGGTTTATATTGGCTTGCATTCATGGGAAAAAATACTTGGTAGAAGGATGAATAGTTAAAAAGTTATTCTTTACATTGTAACCATAGTTAAAACAGTTTTGTACAAGTAGATATCTGATAATTGGCTGATGTGATGTGGAAAGAATGCAATTCCTTCTCATTTTGTTCTCCCAACTTCAGCTTTATCATTCAAAAGTTGTTTGTGTTCTGCATTTTGTCAGAAAGGTCATTTGCCACAATCATGTCAACATATAATTAAACTGGGACCACTTTGGCCTGCTGTGCAGACTTAAGATTTTGATCAAAGCCTTTTGCTGCATATGCAAGGAGGAGCAATTTTTTAAAAAGTTCAAAAAATGATAAAAAAAATAAACTCATTCAGAGACTGGTTACAAGGCAGTTTATTTGGGAGTAAACTACACTGTATGCCATGGGATAATTCTGAGAAGATAATATAGGACTGTACTACCCTGTTTCCCCCAAAATAAGACATCCCCTGATAATAAGCCCAATCAGGCTTTTGAGTGTATGGCAATAAGGCCAAGCGCTTATTTCAGGGTTCAAAAAAATAGAAGACAGGGTTGTTTCAGTGTTGTATTAACTCAGGACTTTGGCCCAAAGTCTATATACATACCAAGCACTCGAAGATAATGGTAATGAACTTTTGCCCCGTCAGCACGTTCTTCCCAATTCCAAAATAAGACTCCATTACAAATATAATGTTGTAAGAAGAAAAACAAGCTTTCAGGCAAGGTTTGCATAGTTTCATATCTACCAAGGTAGATGTAGCACACTCGTTATGGATGTCAGCTCATCAGTGGCACAATAAGAACTGCAGAAAGAGTGGACTCATTAAGAACATTTCAAACCATGGTTCCAAATCTCTGGACTGATTTTGAACTAATTAGCAAGTTGTATTGTGGGCTACTAAACGACATTATGGGCAATTGTATGTGAACCAGAGCGTGACTAATGTGACTAAAAAGCTCAAGTTAAGAACACAGTTAAAAAACAAGATTAAAATTTACAAGTTAAAAAATTAGTAAGGCAGAGGCAGCGCCCATCAAGCCACCAACCAGGGTTGCATAACACTCTTTGACTCCCTCATGCTAAATGCATATTTAAGGCGTAAAAATAAATAAAAATGCTTATTTTAATGCATAAAATGTACGTCTCGTCTTCCAACCCTGTTTATTTTCTGTGCCTGAAATTTTTATCCTTTAAATATTTCTGAGGGTTGTATGTAAATGTCACCTTTTTGTGCAAGCTACTCCTCCTAATTTGTGCCTTTACTTTGTTGACTTTGAATGTAACTATTGTTCCAGGGCGCATGTGTTAGCGTATTCTGCAATTTGGAAACTTTTCTCAGGGTCACAACTATTCACTTTGTATTTTTTCCACTGGCAATTTTATTTCATGGATAAAGAGCAACAATGACTCATGATCTTATTTTGATATTTCTGAGAGGAAGAAATGTTGTAACAAACTATGCATAGCATGTAATTTCTCCATTTTGACGAAGGGCAAAAAGATCCCATAGTTTCAATTTTCATGTCCCAGGGGAAATTAAATCATCAGTCTTTCTATTTTTAGAACACCAACATATTTAGCTCTATGTTGTCTTAGGAGCACATTGGTATATCCTAAATGTCTTGTGAATTACATAATCTCATTTGGAATCCCTCTTGGATTATAATCTTAAGAAAATTCCTCCTTATTGTGAAAGACCGTGCTTGAAGGGGTTCTTGCTGGCATGGCTGGAAACAATTTGATTTTAAGTACTGTTCAAAATATAAATATAGTTGGAGCAGATCATAGGCAATAGAATTATAGGATTGGAGAGATCATTCAGGTAATTGAGTCAAATCTCCTGCTCAGTGCAGAAACCATCCAAATTAAAGAATCCATTATAGATGGTTCCCCAACTTCTGCTTAAATGTAGCCAGTGAAGGAGAGCTCATTATCCATCTGGGTAATATATTCCACAGATGAACTACACTTCCTGTTATGCCTTTCCCCCTAATCTGCTGATCAGAATGTTAGGGAGTACTTTGTGAAAAATCCACATATATTATGTCTACGTCATAATATTGGGTTAACTTTTCACAAAGTTGCTGTGGCACATTGACTTTTTCTGCAGTATTCTCTTGTTTTCCTAGGTAGCATTGTTTTTAGTAGAACTTTATGTATGATTAAACTGAGATTATTTTGTAGCAACTGTTGATTGTATTCTGACCAAGAATTTAACTGTGGTACACATTGGTGTTTCAAGCTTCAAGAACATTTTGAGATTGTACATCAATGATTTAGTGCTACATTTAACCACTCTGAGTTTTCTTACATAAGAAACTATTGTTTCAGTTCAGTTCTTCATATACAGGTATTCATATATGAACACATATATTCAACTTACAACCACAATTGGGACTGGGATTCCTGTTGCTAACAAGGCATTCGTTAAGTGAGTCACACCCAATTTTACAACTTTTTTTTTTGCTATAGTTACAGTCATTAAGTGAATTGCTTTAGTAGTTAAGTGAATCACACAGTCATTAAGGAATCCAGCTTCCTCAATTGACTTTGCTTGTTGGAAGCCAGCTGGGAAGGTTGCAAATAGCAATTATGTGACCCTGGGATTCTGCAACTGTCATAAGTGTAAGCTAGTGGCCAAGTGCTCAAATTGCGATTACTTGACCATGGGATGCTGCTTGAGGATTGGTGGTAAATCACTTTTCCCAGTGCTGTTGTAACTTTGAATGGTCACTAAACCAATGGTTGTAAGTTATGGACTACCTGCAGTTATCCCTTTTGCTTTTTTGGGATGATGTATAAAGGCTGTCAATTCATCTGTAATATCTTCAGATGTAGTATGATTAGAAAAGTCAGATAATGAGGCAGATGACAATTCTATTGGTTGAAGAGGTAAGTCACATTTTCCCCCCTGAATGTGACAATCCACAAAAAAGACCTTTTACAGATTAACAGAGTTGGAAGGGACCTTGTAGGTCATCTAGTCCAACCTCCCACTCAAGCACGAGACCCTACACCATTTCTAACAAATGGCAGTCCAATCTCTTCTTGAAAGTCTCAAGTGATGAAGCTCCCACAACTTCCGAAGGCAAGCTGTTCCATTGGTTGATTGTTCTCACTGTCAGAAAGTTCCTCCTTATTTCTAGGTTGAATCTCTCCTTGATCAGTTTCCATCCATTATTCCTTGTCTGTCCTTCGGGTGCTTTGGAGAATAGCTTGACCCCCTCCTCTCTGTGGCAGCCCCTCAAATATTGGAACACTGCTATCATGTCTCCCCTGGTCCTTCTCTTCACTAGACTAGCCTATAACAGCCATATCTTGGGAATGGAATCCCAAGAATTCCCATCTTGACTAGAGGGTGAGACTATTATCTGTCCTTGACTTAGTATGAGATGCAAAGCTTCATCGAAGGCTGGCCTTTGAATAATATATCTAAAGATGAAACAATTCAAATGGGTAAGGAGCCATTTAGAAATCTATTCGGATTGTTTGAATCAAGCCAACCTGTTTTTCTTTTTCTTTTTATCACAGCAAAATCAAATAGAGCATCTGATAGTGACATTTGCTGTATCAAATGAACTTTCAGGGTATAATGCCTCCTTTCTCATCTTTGGAAGCTTCTGCCATATCAAATCCAGTAAAGTTTAAATGCCTGATTTCACTAGATTGTACTACAATATAATCTTTTTGTTACTATTGCTGTAACAGTTAAAATCAAATATAACTGACCAGTTATTACTACCCCCAGTTTCTCAGTGAGGCAGATCTCAGGAGAATGGGCCCAAGCGTGGGAACTGCACATGAGAGAGGATGGTGTATGTGTGTGTGTATGATTTCCTCATAGTCCTGCTTTCTTGAAGAGTGCAAGCTAGAAAAGGACGTTTTATAGAAACTAGGGGAATGTTTGTGTTCTCATTTTTAGATTAATTTGGCTCTCATTTTAGCTTCATTTGTTTTTTTAAGTTGATCAGCTACACTGTCATTAAAAGTAAGTTAAAAAAATTATGCTTGAACATCTCAAGCCTGTCCTATTTTTCTTTTCTGAATCAGAGCATTGTTTGCTTTTTCAGGGTGGGGAAAAAAAGCTTTATATTCTATTGAGCAAGATAAAAGTCAAGGCCAAAGCCTCCCATGCTAGATAACACTTCTGAAAGGGAAATGTTTGATAAGGAGGGTCCATTAATCACGATTGCCAGCTGCCTTGACCCAAGGCCCTCTGTGGAACTGAATTCATTCCAAAGATGTTGGAATTCCATCTGCAAATGGGGGAAAACTCCTTGGTCTAAGATTGTCTCCTATACACGTTAAAGTTCCCATGCGTGTCAGGAATTGCAAGATTGGAAGAGTCAAACGGAATATTTTTTTTTGAATATTATAGCAATACATTTATTGCAGTAAGTATTTCACCCAATCCAAAAGAATCAGAGTAAACAGCAATCTTTGAAGCATAAGGAATTTCACACACACAAAAAAGCTCCTGAACTAAAAAGCCGTCCCCAAGAATGAGCTATTATGGGGCAATTCTAGGTTAGTCATAAAAGTAGTCCTTGACCTACAACCATTCCATTCAATGACCGTTCAAAATTATTGAAGTGCTCAGAATTCCAGCTGTCCTAGCACCCCTGTGGTCACATGATTCAGTTAACAGGGGCAACCAGGACTGCAGGGATTGCCGTCACTAATAGCAATAGCAATAGCACTTTACTTATATACCGCTTCATAGTGCTTTACAGCCCTCTCTAAGCGGTTTACAGAGTTCAGCATATTGCCCCCAATATGGTGGGTCCTCATTTTACCCACCTCGGAAGGATGGAAGGCTGAGTCAACCTTGAGCCTAGTGAGATTTGAACAGCTGAACTGCTGAACTAGCAGTCAGCCTGCAATGGCTGCATTTAACCACTGCACCACTAAGCAATGCGGTTTGCTTTACAACCACATTGCTTAGTGATGAAAATTCAGGTCCCACTTGCCATACTATGTGGAGGACTACCTGTATATGGGATAAAGAGAGGAGTATGTGATATTTGTTTTTTCTTTAATTTTGAACTAGGAAACCGAGGTATATAGTCAAGGTGATAATTTTAAACTATCATCACACACCAAAAAATTTTTTAAAAAGGGAATAAGTTAACTATCAAATGGAATACAATGATAGCAAAGCCAAAGTATAAATGAAGAAGAGAATTTGCAATGTGAATAAACATGTCAGCCAAATATCTGCTTAAATATATTTTTTTCAAGAGGTGTCAAAGTACCTGGCAGAAGTACAGCTAATATTCCAAAGCAGAGTGTCCTTCATTCTGGATTGTTGGAGACCCCTTAAAGTTTTTCTTTCCAACTGTGCTACTTAGTGTGGGAAGAGACATCTAGTGCTACTTTTCCTATCACTGTGTGAAAAGCTGGTCTTTTTACGTAGGAGAACAGCTTAATCTCTGATTGCTAAAACAGCTATTTTTCTAAGCAATACTGATTCAGCCAAGTTAGCTCATACTCATTTCCACACATATATTACGGCCTAGATATGTGCAAAAGACAGTAGTATTGGCATTACTATATTTAATATGTGTAGGATTGTTTTGTTGCAGAATTCCTAAAATCTGTGCAAAGCACTGTAATTTCTAATAATTATGCTTTTTACCAGTGGTGGCTTTCTGCCTCATCTTCTCCTCTCCCAGTTCTGTTAGGTTTATTGGATTGGCACAGGGTTTACAGGGCTTCTAGATAGATGACTGCTATTGCTACTAAAAACATTTTCTCTGGGCAGAAAAATGATGGAAAGGGTAGGAAAAACTGATGATTACAAAAGGAGCACATAGCTATCTAAATCCCTTATAACATTCCATGAATAAGACAGCGATTGTGCAATGGCCACTTAATTTGGGAAACATCCCAAATTTCTGATTCCTTGGCACCTAGTGGTCTGATGTGCTGCCATATGGAGAGCTTCAAATGCTAGCAGTCAAAGGCCTTATGCATCTGTTGCAGTTTACTCTCCCATATTGTCTCTTGAAAGGAAAAAAGGATGCAAGAAACCATGGCCAAACGCAGCAGCGATGGCTTCAACAGGCAGGAAGATCTGATAGCACACAAATTATTGTTAGAGAAGTCAGATTACTGTAAAAAAAAAGTGTTCTAAGAATGTTCAGACAAAAAGAGACTCCAAATGTTCCTCTGGGATCCCATCTGTAGTTAGTACTGGGCAAATAGTTTTGTGTCTTCTCTGCTATGTAGTCTTTAGGAATAACTTTTGCTCAGAGGCAGCAAAAAGATTCCAAACAGAGGTTTGATGCCACCTAGGGTCACCTTATGGCCTTGCATATCAGTAAATGGATCACTCATCACAAGACAGCATTTCAACTAATAAAAGTTCTGAAGTTAGTATGTGTATGTGTGTGCGTGTGTACTTTCACACTAGAAACAAGTATTGTGCACGCATTTGTGCGCACATCCACACACCTACAACCCCTTGTTACTAAAATCTGGCTTAAATAAATCCTAACGGTGATTCAAACATTTGCTCACTATTTGGGACATTTTGTTAACTACAGTTTGATACTTTTGTTATTGGAAACCAATGTTAACCAGATTGTGGGGAGTACATATGATAAAAGTTCTTTCCTTTTTCTTCCTTAAAGGCTGATTGGATTTTAAAAAAATCTGACTTTTTCCTTGCAGAATAGGAAAGTACTGAGGAGATATCCCAGTTAAAAGTGTAGGTTCTGGAAAGACACAAAAGCATTTCTCAATTTGTGGTGGTTTGAAGTGCCTTTCTTTGGAAAATGCTCTGCAAATAAACATCATTTTTGTTCTTCTATCTTTGGTAAATGGAGAAATTGAAAAAACAAATGCTATCAAGGAAAACTGCATTCGGTCTAGGTGAAGACTTTTATTCTTTTGGTCTCCAGGCCAGATAGACTCATAGACAAGTTGTCCTTTTAGATGAGGTGTGACAAAGGTAAGCAGTGATAGATGGTGCATGAACAATAGTTGAAGGATAAAGGAAGAGCAGTTGCCAGACATTGTCAGAAAGATATCAGTAGCCAGACTATTAGAAATATTAACAGAGTTGCTATAGAAGGACATTTGGTAGGTACATTTTGACCTTTACTCTGCTTTAAGCTAGAAAAGATTAGCTGTTAAAGTGCAAAAGTGCATTGTACAATGGCCAGTGTTGCTCTGGATAGCGAAATGGTGACATATAAATTTAATAAATAAACATGGCAACTTTCTGCCGAGGTTATTAGCAGTTATTAGCCTGCATGCAAATTTCTCTCATTTGCATGCTTTTGTGTTTGATGCCAATATATGTGGTACCAATAGAATATATGTAACTCGGAGTTGCCTTGTTGAATCCTTGGTGCTCTCTGAGCTTGGTTGTTTTCTTACAGATATCTCATTACCTGGCTAGGTAGCATCTTCAGCACTATAAGGGAGTGTGGTTTGCTCTTCAATTTATATAGAAGTTAATCCTCACTTAATGACTATTCACTCAGCGACCATTCAAAGTTACAATGGTGCTGATAGAAAGAAGTTACGACCTGGGCTGGTTGTTGCAGTGCCTCCATGGTCATACAATAAAAATTTGGGCACATGGCAACATGCCCACCTTAAAACTGTAGGGTTGCTGCTTGCCTATCTCCCCCCAATCTAGGCTGCCCTGCACAGCGACATTGGCCACAACACTGGGCCTTGCCATTGGCCCAGGCCGGTTTGTGAGCCCTAGCGCCAACGCTACCACTGAGAAATGCCGCCTCATACCATTCTCCAAGATATGCAAGTCTTTGGGAGTGATAGATTGGCCCCATCACCCAGCCTTTAAGAGGATCTTGCTGCACACCACTTACCTTCAGGCATTTTTCTCCTGCTTTTGAGAGGTCCACATGGCCTATAAGGCAACTTCTGATCTTCTTTCCTGTCACCACCTTCAGGTGCTTCGGAAGGTTTCTGAACAGTAGCTTGCACTATCAGTGTTGTTAGGGGTGTTTCTTTCTCTTTGGTAGTTCCTTGATTAGGTTGTTTACTGCTTGAATGTTTGTCTGCTATTAATCTTTTTAGGATTAACATTTTTAATCCTTTATCATTTAATTTTTTTTTATCCAGACTAACCTCTTTCAGGTATGCTCCTTTTTCAGGTTTGTCCTTTATTTTTTCGAAGAAAATACGGTCACCGTGCTTACAGAGAAGTTACCAAGTCAATTTTCAATGTGGATAATCTCATTTTTTAAATTTGATACATTTTAATCAGTGTTCTTATTGTACATTACTTATCTTGGATGCAGAGCTTATAAATGTCATGGAGTAGAGAAGCATAGAATAGTCTTTCTTGAGTTTTATTAAGAAAAAAGGTAGAAGATGGCACATAACAATATCATTTCATTTATCCTCAGCACCCTCTCCAGTTGTTCTCATGCTGTAGTGGCTTTACTGTACCCCTTCTCATGGCAACATACCTTCATTCCTGTCCTCCCATCTTCCATGATTGACATTGTCTGCTGCCCAACTCCATTTTTGGTTGGATTGTTGTCGAGCTCACTGCCTAAATTAAAGGAGCTACCTGTAGAAGAGGTAAGAATGGATTAAATAGCTCATACGGAAATAGAAGTGTTCAATAAATTCAATACATTTTTTTAAATCAAAAGCTTTAGGTATTGGTCATTAGTTAGATTTTTCTGGTGGCTCTTTTTAAAGACAAACTCTGGGGTTACTTGGGCTGAGGGATTCCTGATCCCAAATCTATTGAAGAAGCTTCCAAGGGTGAAAATAAATATGCCAGCATCTATGTCGCTGGAGATCCATTTTTTCTCCTTTAATGGACTTTAGAAATCTTCTGAAAATTTTTATTTGAAGGAGGCCTTTTGATGATTTTTAATACTTGGTGAGTATTGGTTGATCGTATGATTCTGACAGTGGTTTTTTCCCCCCCTCATGAAGACAATTTTTTTGAGATTTTTTTGTTCACCACCTAGAAGCTTAATTGTGGCAATATTAAAATATTGTAAAATAAATATATTGGGAAGAAGAAAGGGGACATTATGCCAGTGAAGATCTTGGATAAAAGTCTTTGTCAACTTGTCTTTCAAAAAATCTTTGAAAAAGCCTATATATTGATTCACTGTAATTTGGAATTAAAGCTCGTTGGAAGGTAGCTGAAAAGGGACTGAAATGTGAGAAGTAGCTATCAGTGTGGAAAATCAGGATCAAGGACAACCAGGTGTATCTGGTGTTATTTAATACTGAAATATCATAAAAAACAGGGGATAAATGTCTTGGTAGGATTGATTCTGAGCCAGTGTTATCTAACATCTGTGTAAGGCAGCTTTTGTATTTTTAACCTTCTGTTTTCAAATGTATTAAATTGCTGTCATATACAAACTTTTTCCCCAGATAAAAAAGCAGCTTTCTTTGTTATTAGATTTGGTGGAATGCTTTAAAGGCTTTGGTAATGTTTGTTAGGAAAAGTTGTGTATCAGATTGTTGTTTTTTTCACATCACTCCTGAGGGACAGCTATGTCATTTTGTCCGACCTATCTGAGAGCTTCATATATATGTTCCTTGACACAGATACTTCCCTTCTGTTCTTCTCAGATATGTTCTTCTCAGATATGAATAAGTTCCAGATTCAATGATTTATTTCAAAATTGAGACATTAATACCATGTTGCTTACACATACAATGAATTGAAGAATGTAGAAATTACTATGAAGTGTTCCTTTTCTTCATCACAGTGTGTCCTTTTTGGACATATTTTCTGCTAAAATATAAGCTTCCTCCTGAAAGTAATACTAATAGTGTTTGGGATAACACTGCACTATACTTGCTGTCTTAGATCACAGCTTTAAGCTTTCATTTTTATTAAAGGCATTCTATTTGACTTGGTAACCATAGACAGACATGAATGTACTGTACAATGTACAGCCCATAAGATTAGGCTGCTTCTGCTATAAATTCTTTGGAGCCATAAGGTATTAAGTAGAAGTTTTGTTCATTGATCAAGACAGCCAGTCACTCAGTAGCAACAAAATGCTTCCAATCATCAAAAGATTTTTGTCTCAATTCTTGTAGGCCTTGATGGTGAACCTTGGGTCTGATCGTTTCATCAGACAGGTACTGTTACATTATTTGTATCTGTCTTTTATTTTGTATTTATTTGTATAGAAGAGCTTCACAACTTACAAAATAGATTTGTAAGATTTAGTTATAAATGTCCTCCCATCGAGCTGAGAATGAGAAAATGTGATGGTTCTATATGTGCTCGGTAATTTCCATTGAAAAATGCAAAATCTGTATATCTTGTCTTTTAATTGCCTTATTCAGCACACAAGAATTCTATAGCAGTATTGCTTGTACTTGTACTTGTACAAGCAGTATTGCTTGTACAAGTATTGCTTGTACTTAGGTGCCATTTTGTTTTGTTTTAAATCTGCCCCCCAAAGAAGACAGTATTAGTGATTCCTATTATACAGTAGATCAGTAGATAAGGAACAAAATTGAAGACTTGCCTGAAAATCTGACCCCATTAATTCATGACAACCCCATACAAATAATGCCCTGGGAGGCCAATATAGTATTGCTACAAAAGAATTGTGCCTTCCTTAAGAGTTCCTACAGTGTTCATCCTTCCTGGAAAAAAAAAAGCTCCATGAAGCAATTCGTTCTCCCATTCTTCCTCTGCCTAGATGTCTAGATAGGGATAAAAAGATTTGCACTTGGTGAGCGGATTGTAATAGGCCTGGAAGGGATGAAATTTTAGGAGCCACAGAACAGCTATCACCTCCCAATAGTACATTTTAAGAATTCCCATTTGCAGGCAAATAAGTCTTAAAATGCATTGTATTCTTAAAGTATGTACAGGTTTTAGTATTTATTCTGCAATACATTTGATTCTAAAAATGTTTGATAGTAGATGAATATAAAAGGAAGAATGAAATCTTAGCAGTCTCTTTCCTCCCCTTCAGATGGATGATGAAGACACACTTTTGCCTCGGAAATTGCAAGCAGCTCTGGAACAGGCCCTAGAGAGGAAAAATGATCTGATAAACCAAGATTCCGACAGTGAATCAGATGAGGGTAAGACAGTTTTGGAAGAAATCCTGTTTACAACAGAATCTTTGTGGAAGAGAAAATAATGTGTCCTTGGACACTAGGAGAAAAACAAAGATAGCTTTTATTTAAACTGACCACCTTATTACAAATCTTTATTTTTTTCATAATTAAAAATACACTGTTCTGTAGCAAACAGTTTGTTGGAATTTTTAATGGTTGTTCCTTCCCATTATGTTTCAAAATACAGACAATTAATCATTGGTTGAACAGAAAATCTAGGCCCAGGCATTCTGAAAAATCATTTCCATGACTGTTTTTTGGCTCACTTACTCTGTTGTAAGAATTTAATTACAAGATTGGATGCTGTACTAGTCCCCAAGGAAGCAAAAGAGCAATTGTGTTTAGTTCAAATAAGTTGGCTTTGTTGATGCAAACAAACTTTCCTAGCAAAACAAAATTATTTACCCTGTGTCACATGTCAGAAATGTTTTAAATGAGGGTGATATTAAAATATGTATGTTTTCTTGTATTTCTTACCCTCTGAATGACTACATCTTTTAACTTTGCAGAGTTTGTCACTGTGATTTGTTTCATGAATATGGTTCATGTATCGTGCACAGAGTAAATCTGTGTCAGGGTTCCAAGTAACACCCCCAACGACAGGACTGAACCCTAATATTTTGGGCAAAATGTGAATCAGTGTTTGTACTTATAATGGGATGTATGGGCAATTGTATGTATGTGGGAAAGGTGGCAAGTGACAGAATATGTATCATTACTCATCAAAAATGATTGAAATTATATATTTGCATCAGCCCTCATGATGCAAGTATAAAATTGCATCGTTTATTCAATATGTCATGACATATTTCATCACTTCAACATTTTTCAGGCTTGTTTAGATTAAAATCTTATAATTTTTAAAAAATAAAATATGTTTTTCTTTTTATTGTCAAGTACAAATGGAATAATTTTGTTATGAAATATCCTTTGAGAGAAGGAGTTTCTCAAAAAATATAAATACTTGAGTTAACATTGTTGTCCCTTCTCACTGTTAAAATATTCAGCCCCCAAAAAATCTTTAGCTGAAGAATACCAAGAATGGAAGAGAAAAAGGCTGTGAGGAACAGATTAGGAAACCAATATTTAGGTATATACAAGCATAGTAAAACTTATTCAGATAATGCAGCTTCTTATATTTTAATAATAAAGAAAACTATTTTTCCTAACATAGTAATTTAGCCCGTAAAAGCAAATATATTTACTTTCAGTTGGGCAGGGAAACAGATAATTTTGAATGTAAGACAGCATTTTACTGTGTGGTTGCAGGGAGGGGATTCTGATAGTTCAACTCTATTAGATTAGAGCCCCTCTCTGAGGCAGATGGGTGGTTCAAAAATGTGAGAAATAAATAAATTCAGGGGATGTAATCCTGAAGGCAGACTTCTTCTGCTTTGGACACCCTTCCCCTTAACCACCTGCAAGTTGGTCTTTTGACTGAATTTGGGGGGTAAAATGGCTATGGCTGAGTGTTTGTATTAATTGTGTTGCTACAATACAACTTTATGTTTTGTATAATTTGTTCTTTGCATAAAAATAGTGCAAATAAATATTTTTCCCGCTTTTTCTTGAAGAATGTAACACCTTAAATGGATTAGTATCAGAGGTTTTCATCCGTTTCTTTGTGGAGACCATTGGACACTATTCCCTTTTCCTAACACAAAATGATAAGGCTGAGCGAGTGTTCCAGAGGGAGGCTTTCCGCAAATCAGTTGCTTCAAAAAGCATCCGTCGGTTTTTAGAAGTTTTTATGGAATCTCAGATGTTTGCTGGCTTTATTCAAGACAGAGAACTGAGAAAATGTAGGGCAAAAGGTAAGACCTGTTTTATTAGCTGCAGACTAGCCTTTTTCCTCTCAGACTGCTAGAGCGCCATGGAGCAAAACATTTGGCACATGTAACTGCTTCAGTCATATGCATACTCTACCAGATGGCTATTTTTGAACAACATAGAGATATAAATTCTATCCTACCTTTTAAGGGTTTTTGTGTTCAGATAAGACATTGTGTATGCATTTTAAGTATTTTTAGTACATTCATATATTCAGCTAAACCATAATATGCTTTATTTTGGATTAGGTTTCATTTATAGCATACCAGCATTTACTAATAAACAATGTAAAGTAAATCCTAGTTTACTGTGATGGATGCATTTAGTTTTGTAGCCTTTATATGGATGAAACAAGGGGATTAATTCTTAGAAATGATATATTTTCTGAATTACTTAAAACTTATGATTCTTGACGAACGTATCTTTTCTTTTATGTACACTGAGAGCATATGCACCAAGACAAATTCCTTGTATGTCCAATCACACTTGCCCAATAAAATATTCTATTCCTATTCCTATTCCTATTCCTATTCCTATTCCTATTCCTATTCCTATTCCTATTCCTACTCTACTCTACTCTACTCTACTCTACTCTACTCTACTCTACTCTACTCTGCTCTGCTCTGCTCTGCTCTACTCTACTCTACTCTACTCTACTCTACTCTACTCTACTCTACTCTGTGTTCCAATTGTATAAAAGTAAATTTAGAGTCAGGTGACAGGACTCCTGTTACTCTCCTTCTCCATACATATTTATGCAGCTTGGGTTTTTTAACTGTCTGTTCATCTGCCATCCATCCATCCATCCATCCATCCAATCTCTAGCCTGCCCAACTCAAAAAAAACAACAGAGTGGCTTCACAAAATTAAAAAGAGAAAGGCCCAACTCTGAATTTAAAAACTGTAATTGCCCCAAAGAGAACAATTGAATAAATAAAACTCTTTCATCACCTTATCAAGTTGGCAGATGGTATGGGGTGGAGTTGGAGAAGAAACCTTTCACTGCCAGAATTATACCTTTGGATACAAAGTTTTTTTAAAATATTTGTTAACAGATTTTAAAAGGAATCATATTGCATATTTTTCTGTACTGAATGCGTTTGATAGAGAAACTTATACAACTACCATATTTTTCGGAGTATAAGACGCACTGAAGTATAAGACGCACCTTAGTTTTGGGGGAGGAAAACAAGGGGAAAAGGCCTCTGCCTCCAAGCAATTTGCCAAACAGCAAACAGCAAACAGCAAACAGCACAGATGATATACACTGTTTGCTGTGTATTTCTGTGCATGTGTGCCTGACCCATAGAAATAGCAAAGAATTGGAGAAATGTACATTATGCCAGAAAGTTTTCTTAAATGTAGTCACACTAACTCTTCCCAATTATTTAAATAGATCTACTCCAAGGTAACTAAACTCTAATACTAAACAGGACACTGTTACATTTCATACTATACTTGTACAGAGCTGTTAAAATTAATTAAAATTTCTGGAAGTATACATTATTCTCTATTATTTAAAAGAAGATACAATAGCACTGGGCCTCTTCAGAGCAAGCATTTATTTTAAAAAGCTTCTTTATTTTGTTAAGTTGTCTAGATTTACAGGGATCTCCAACCTTGGCAACTTTAAGACTTATGGACTTCAACTCCCAGAATTCCACAGCCAGCAAAGCTAACAAAGCTGGCTGTTGAATTCTGGGAGTTGAAGTCCACAAATCTTAAAGTTGCCAAGGTTGGAGACCCCTGGCTGTAGAACAATAATAAAGCAGTCTTTAAAAAATAAGTCTAATAATTTGAACATTCTACAGACATTTATAGTTATTCACTTACCCCCTTCCATCCAGTTCAGCAAAAAATAAAAATCTGCGTGTCTCTCCCAGCTATTTGCCTCTTTGCAGTTAGTTTCACTTTCATTTTCCCACGTGGCAAACCTAATCAGCTGTAGGTCGGAAACTGCTACTGACTTGCTTGGCTTTACAGGCTCTTCCCTCTTTCCTGCAAGCAGGTAAATTGCTGGAAGACAGAGGCCAAATGGTGGGGGTGGCTGGGTGGGTGGGGCTGCATTCGATGTATAAGACGCACCCAAGTTTTCACCCTCTTTTGGGGGGTAAAAAGGTGCGTCTTATACTCCGAAAAATACTGTATTTTATTGCATGGCTCCAAGCAAGCTAACGGAACTAGTCAAAGAATATAGTTGGCAGATAAGTTTGGGAATGAAAGATCTGTTAGATCAGGGGTTCCCAAACTCTTCAGTTCATGTACCCCTTCATGAAATTTCAAACTGTTAATTGACCACCAAACATTTATTAAATAATTTACTAAACACTACTCTAACTAATAGTACTACAAATAATAATAGTAATAATGACTCCTTAGATAGTCCCATTGACTTTGGGGAACTGTGTATTACAGTGATGGCGAACCTTTTTTGGCTCGGGTGCCAAAAGGGTGCGCGCGCGCGCACGCAATAGTGTGCACACGGGTGCCCACACCCATAATGCAGTGCCCTCCCCCCGCACATGCGCACAACCCCCACGCTGTCCCCCCGCGCATGCGCACAGTCCTCACTGAAGCTGTGGAGCTGCCCTACTACTTACCTTCAGTGGAGCTGGCTTCTACTACTTACCTTCAGATAGTTGCAACCAGGCCTCCCACACCTCGGCCCATTTCTTCTGCAGCCTGCAAGTCTTTCCTGAAGGCCTCTGTAGCCGATAACAGAGCTCCGGATTGATCTGGAGCTCTGTTATCAGCTGCAGAGGCTTCAGGAAAACTTTGCAGGCTGCAGAAGAAATGGGCCGAGATGTGGGAGGCTTGGCTGCAACTGTCTAGCCGAAGAAGTTCCTGAAGACCTCTGACAGCGAAAAGGAGGCTGGGGGTGAGCACACAAGTGAACTTCCGGTTGGGCCGTTTTTCGCCGTCCCCAGGCTTCAGGGGGCTTTCCTGAAGCCTGGGGAGAGCGAAAACGGCCAAAAAGAAGGCCAAAAATCAGCTGGCCAGCGCGTGCATGGAGCTGACATAGGGCAACGCCTCGCGTGCCCTCAGATATGGCTCCGCGTGCGACCTGTGGCACGCGTGCCATAGGTTCGCCATCACTGATGCATTAGATCCTTGTAAATTAAAAAGGAGCATAAAACATGGCAGTTAAGATGTAGAGGATAATTTCCGTTGTCCTTTAAACAACTGCACTGTCTGTTTGCACTTGGTATAGTTCTATGGCTTTGTGTACCCTGAACCAGCTTTACTACAGCTAACGATCAAGGAAGTGTCAGATTCCTTCTTATATAGCAATGCCATCTGTTGGGCTGTGCAGTTAGGAATCAAGCTTTAGAAAGTTGAAGGGAGACTTATGTTGTTCCCTCTGGTTGGAAACAATCTGCTTCCTAGATGAGAGAAGGAAACAAATAGGAAGAATCCTGATGCCTTTTGGAAAGATCACAATTGAGGCTCATTATATAAGAAGGTTAAGCCATGTAGGCTTCAAATATGTACACAATTTGCGCGTCTTTCTCTCTCCCCCAGGCATCGAGACATTATAATCAGTGAAAAAACATAATCTGAAAAATATAAGCACGTGTGTGTCTATCAAGTATTCCTATAGTAATGTAGCTAGATTTCAGAGCCTCTATGGGGAAGGAACGCAAAGAAAAGTACTCTGTGGATAGTGTTTGTCTAATAAATAGATATTATAATTCCCTTATTCCCTCTGATACTCTATTACAAAAGTCAGTTTGTAAGGGTATTATAGCCGGCATTTCCCAGCCTGGTGACAATGCTTCAAGAGATGATGGGGCATGTAATGCATAACATCTGGAGGCCACTAGATTGAGAAACACTGGACTACACTACTGTAAATCCCGGGAGTGAAAAAATGAAATGAAGGCAAAGCCTTAGATCTTTTGTGGTCTGTTAAAAGCTAATCTCTCACAGCTTCTTCCAGTTACAGGAATCATCTGCAAATGAGAGTTTTCACATGTTTAATTAATTTTAGTGGGGCTCTGTGCAGAAGAAATTGCATTGCCTTCAGACTTCATATTAACTGGACATACTCTGTAATAGGCAAGACTTGTAAGGTAGCCAATTGTATTGCAGATATTATGTTGAATTCAGCAAAAAAAAAAAACCTTTTCCCTGGGAAGTTTATGGAATGTGCGTGATTGTATTAAGAAAATAAAAATATATCCTGAAAGCGGAAAACGTTTGTAACATGGATGAAAGAAAAAAAATGCAACTCTATACATAGCAGAATGAAATAAAAGCCTTTGAAAACAATGTGGAACAACATAAAAGCTGGGTGAAAGCCGGCTGTTGGGCTGCATCAGAAATAAAAACTCTTTAAGACTTGATCCTCCTTTTTCTTGGACAAAACCCAGCGCTTTCTCTTTTATCCTCTTTCTGCAGGTCTTTTTGAACAGAGGGTTGAACAGTATTTGGAAGAACTTCCAGACACTGAACAAAGCGGAGTAAATAAATTTCTACGAGGCCTTGGTAAGGAATTTGGCTTTGAAATATTTGTATTTTGGAGACTAGGTTTGTAATGCATATGGGACAAGGAGGCAAAAGTCCTTATATGAAATATATTCTGCTTTAGAGGCTTCCACAGTATATCCACATAGGTGGGTTTAAAAGAAAAGCTCTTTATTAATAATGAATTATATAGTCTAAATAATACAGACAAGAATCCTTAGACTGGAGTTATCTATTTTTACTAACCAGCTAGAACCTGATTGCCAATTGGAAACTGTAGTGTTTTTTAAAAATGTGTTTGATTTCTAATGTGTATAATAATGGGAGGCTTTTCAATTTTGCCATTGTAGGAAATAAAATGAAGTTTCTTCATAAGAAGAATTAATCCCTTTCCTGTGACATTTGGATTGAAAGGCTATTTATGACACTGGGCGCACGACACCACCTGCAGCTCTTCCGATGCCAGTGCTGGAGGGCACAGAATGAGCTGCTCACATGTTTAAGTGACTGCAAATTGAATTTTAACAGTGTGCCAGCAGAAATAATGTACTTGGTAGAGATTTGTAAATAATATGCTGCGCTGTAAGCTTTAACGACGTTTTTTTTGTAATGAGCACAGACAACTGTGGTAATGTTTGTATATTCCTGAAAAACAGGTGCTTTTTTTCTTAATTAGGGACTGCGTTATGCTTAGTGCAAATTGAATGGTGAATTATGTGCAGCTGACTGTCTCAGCAAAACCACTGACTCTGAAGGATGTTCGTTAGGGCTGTGCTGTGGAAGTAAATGAACACCAGTGGGTGAATTCAGGGGTGGGAAAATTGGATAGAGGACTGATTTTTTTATATGACAGAGTTTATATTTTTCTTTAGCTTTTCTTCTAATTCATTTTCTTTTTCAAAGAAAATATCCTTTTGTTCTGCAATAAGGTACTTGATTCACAATCCCAAACTATCTGTTATTATGAATGATGGTCAGTAAATTGCAATGCACTCTGCACTATAATTGCTAAACATGAAGAAATCTGGTTTTTCCACACCTTGGCAGCAAATGACTAGATACATTGCATCCTTTTCTAGTGTATGTTTTATTTCTAATAAATTGTGTAAATACTTGTGTCAGATTTTCTTAATCAGAATATTTCTCAAATTCTGGCTATTTAAATAATGTGCTTCTAAAATGTTTTCACTGTCAGTAAATTGATTTACTTAGGTTAAATCTCTAGGTTACTAAAGGATTATTCTAACTTCAGGGACTTTTTATTGTTTAGATATATGCAGGTTTGCACTGTAAATCAAGCTTGGACTCTAAAGTACACAGAGTTGCTTGATAGTAAGATCAGTAGCAAATAGATTTAATAAATAAATCCCTAACAACCTATATCCACTGTATACCTCAAGCAAATCCTACTGAACTCAAAGAGCCTTTGGTTTGAATAATCCATACTCTGAAAAGATTATAATCTGTCCTCTATGTCATGACAAAATAACATATACAATAGATTATGCAAGTTGCTCCTATGAATCACAAGCACACTTTGACTTGTAAAATGAAATTTCTTATTACTGCTGCTCCTGTCACAAGCCATTCTCAGGAGCTGGAAAATACAATGCAGAAATGGATCCTATCACAGAATGGTAAAATTCTGGATCATACCATGGACCTATTTGGCAGTGATCCCTGATCCTGCCTTTTGCCACCAACAGGCAGGTAGGCTGCTTTCCTCCCCCCCATTCCTGATCCTGATTGTGGGAGGAGAAGTGTCCAAATTTACATGGATACTTGAAAGATCGTCATCTGTTAACACCATCGTGTTGGAAGAGTAATACCTCATTAAAAAAACCTTGGTCCAGCTGACCCGGCTCGTAGCACCTTGGTAGGGCCCCTTTCCAGGGTTACAGGAGAAGATGGTCAACGGTTTTGAAGGCGGAAGAGCCCTCTACACCCCAACAGTAGATAAAGCTGCAAAACCATCTTCTAGGACAGCGGTTCCCAACCTGGGGGTCGGGACCCCTTTGGGGGTCGAATGACCATTTCCCAGGGGTCACCCCGGCATCCTCAGCTCCCCCCCCCCCACTGCCACAAGCCTGGCCATATCGGCTCAACTCACCCGAGCCCTCCGATTGGTCGGGAGAGGTGCCATTCGGCGAGAGGCGTTTGTGACGCCTGGCGGCTGAGCTTTGAAGGCATCAGCTAAGGGGCGGGGCATCACAAGATTGTGCGCTAAAGAGTGCAAGGCACTCTCTTAAGACATCTGTGGCCGCCCCTGTCTCCTGCTCGCAACGACAGTTTCTTCCCGCTGGTGTCGAAGGGAAAGGGAGTCACGGGAGGGAATGGCCAGCCAATGACCACTTAAGTTTAACAGTGCACGACGGCGGGAAGGAGGACAGCTGGGTCGGGCTCGTCTGTCTGCCCTCTCACCCTCGGCTGGCGCGGAGACCCAGCGAACAAAGAGGCAAACAGGGAGGGAGGGAAGAGAGAGACTGAGAGATATTAGCGCAGGGCTAGCCTGATCATACAGCCTCGGTGCTGAGGGAGCCACTACCGGGGGCAGGAGGAGCTAAGCCGGAGGGAACTGGAGAAGGAGGTGGTGCCGGAGCATGGTCCATCGCCGCCACCCTGCTCCATATGATCAGGCTAGCCCTGTGCTAATATCTCTCAGTCTCTCTCTTCCCTTCCTCCCTGTTGAAAGAAGAGCCTTGCAAATTAAAATTGTTGTCTTTGCAGGGGTTTTGGAAAGGGTGGGTGAGCAGGCCCCATGGGGGAGGAAGGAATATGGGGCTGTTTTAAGAAGAAAGAGCTTAAAAGAGGAAATTGGCTTTGGGGACCCTGGCAATGTTTTTGGACCAATCATGGGTTTTTTTGCCCCGTTTGCCTCCTGAAACTTTGGAGTCCTGGGAGAAAGCTACTAAACAGGGATTACTTTGCTGGAAGCTTATCTGATTTCTAGTTTTTCGACACTGCAAGCCACAATTTCTCAACCTCAACAACTTGAATATACCTGGACTTCAACTCCCAAAATTCCCTAGCCAGCTTTGCTTAATTCTGGGAGTTGAAGTCCAGGCACCTTAAAAGTTGCTGAGATTGAGAAATATTGCTGTACACTTGTTGGTTATCAAGTCTAAATACAGAAGTAGACTTGTTGTGGAAGATGATATTCCTTGTGCTCTTGCAAAGACTGGCCCGAGAATTTCTGATCTGGCATAATTACATATTGTTTTTGTGATTAATCGCTATGCTTTAATTATGTTCAATTTGTAACAATGAAAATACATCCTGCATATTAGATATTTACATTACGATTCATAACAGTAGCAAAATTACAGTTATGAAGTAGCAACGAAAATAATTTTATGGTTGGGGGTCACCACAACATGAGGAACTATATTAAGGGGTCGCGGCATTAGAAAGGTTGGGAACCACTGTTCTAGGAGAAGGGACACTCTGACTTCAAACCTCCACTTGTGGCTATATCCATCATTGGAAAAGTCTTCAGGAGTAAACCGTGAGGCAAAATCCGGAGCCAGATCCCGGAAGCAGTTCGTGACTGTGTACAACCACGTTTTGATAACTCCTGCGACACAGCTGGAACCAACTGTATTGGCTTTGCCATTCCATTGGATTATTTCAGAGACGTGGAGAGGGGGGATTTGCTGCTTGGGTAACAGTCTATCCTCCATACTAACCTACCCAGGCCTCGTGCTCTGGAGAGTTCTAGCATATATACACTATTGAAACAGCAATGTCTATGCTGGCTTGGGCATGTCGTGAGAATGGTTGATGGCCGGATTCCGAAAGATCTCCTGTATGGAGAATTAGTGCAGGGAAAGCGCCCCAGAGGGAGACCACAGCTGCGATATAAGGATATGTGTAAGAAGGATCTAAAGGCCATGGGAATGGATATTAACAGCTGGGAAACCCTGACCTCTGATCATTCAGCTTGGAGGCTAAAGACGCTGCATGGCCTTCTCCATTTTGAAGAGACACTTGTTCGGCAGGCTGAGGCAAAGAGGCAGTCCCAGAACCAGCAAAATCCGGGAGTTGGGCAGGGGACAGAATGTATCTGCCCTCAGTGTGGAAGGGATTGCCACTCTCAGATTGGCCTTTTTAGCCACACTAGATACTGTTTTAGGAACTCTTTCCAGAGCACGATACCATAGTCTTTTAAGACTGAAGGATGCCGATGATGATGATGATTTGGCAG
This sequence comes from Diadophis punctatus similis, assembly GCA_023053685.1. NCBI lineage: Eukaryota > Metazoa > Chordata > Lepidosauria > Squamata > Dipsadidae > Diadophis > Diadophis punctatus. Next base: position 237,866,718 of record JALIGW010000001.1, on the reverse strand, counting down.
TGGATTCCAGCCAGATAAATTGCATAATACATGGATGAATATATAGTAAAATCATAATATACAAAACTATTAGGGGAGCGAGAAGGCCTGCAATACCCAAATGTCTGTTAAATATAAATTTATGTCACTGGTATCTTTATTCAAAATATTTGTAAATTGCCCCATCACAAAAATTATGTCTCGGAGTACTACAAGCAGATAAGAATGTAACAATCTCAACAATAAATATAAAGACTAAATCAGATTGCTGTCCACACTCACCCTGCAAGGCCTTCAGAAATTCCAAGAGTCAGGGTCAAACACGTCTCCAGAAGCAGCAACTTCTACAGTGCAGGGCTCTCTATAAAGAAAGTTGAGTCTAACCACTTTTCATGCAGTGTTTAAACTGGGGAATCGGCAGAATCCCACTTGATAAAGTAATTCCTGATATATCCCAGTGGCATGCCATTTATAAGCTTTATAAGTAATGGCCAGCACTAGAAGCCAACCAGTAGCCCTTCAATGCTGTATGGCTGCTACATTTGCACCAGCTGTAGCTTCTGAGTAGTTTTATATCACTAAAATGTTAAAGCTGACTCTGTCAATATCACTAACATGTTTAAAACCAACTGTCAATTTATCTCATTTGACTAATTTCTATGATCTGCTTGATCATACAAATAATATAAATATTTGAGAAATACATGGTTAGTGTAGATCAGGATGCAGCATTAACAGTGAACTTAGATGACTTTAGGAAACCAATTGTGCAATCCTAAGTGCTGCTCTAGTTAAAATGTATTCTGTTTTCAAAGGAGGTATAATATGCCTTTTAAAGCAATACAATGCCCTAAAAAGGGCACTATTACCACCAGTCATTGTTGGTCATAACTGGTTATACATACCCTATATTTTCTTTTTAAACACACACCTCTGGAATCCAGCAAAGACAATTCCACTTTGTTAAATCACTGGCTGAAGTTCCATACTTTTGAAATGTAAATATGTGGGAGAGGGAGGAGAGAAGGCTATTGCAACTACACATGAATGCAGCATGAATCTTCTTGATCCCTGTAAGTTTGTTAATTCTGTCTACTTACAAGAGTGACCACAGATATCTGCCTCAGTGATGCTTGAACATCAACTTTCTGATAGTGTGCATATTTAAATCAGAAGAGTCTTTTAGGCAAAATTTTTAGATTTACTTTGTTATGTGATACATTAACTCTCCCTTTTTAGAACAGGTAAGATAGTCATTGAATTTGCTAAACTTGCACGAGCAACAGCCAAGATATCCATTTACATATCAATTTCATCAGAAGCAAGTTTTTACTGAGCTTTGGGGGAATTGTAAGCTCAACAATGTTTGACCTAAAGCTAGGCAGAAACCTGGCAACCATTGATTGTTGCTTGTTTTCTCGGTAATGCTCAATGCTTCTTTAATTCTCTCTAAGAACTACCGTATTTTTCGGAGTATAAGACGCACCTTTTTACTCCCCAAAAGAGGGTCAAAAACTGGGTGCGTCTTATACTCTGAATGTAGCCCCCACCCCCCACCTGCCAGCCCGCCACTCAGCCTGGGGAGGAAAGCGTTTTCAGGCAGCAGCGCTGCGATCCCCTCCCCGATTCCAAAAACGGCGTGCAACCGGCGCTGCCCGCCACCGGAAACGCAATGCTCTTCTTTGCCGAGAAGGACCCTTGATCAGCCATCTCCAGGGAGCCACCACCGTCTTCAGGAGGCAGCGGCCCCTTTAAGAATGAAGGAGCTTTTTTATTTTTTTATTTCCCTCCTTCCAGCCTGAGACGGCCGATCGCGAGCCCATTGGCAGTGACAGCGCACCGCAGACGTTCACGGAGGGGGGAGGGGATCGCTTGCCACCGCCGCGCAGGTATGCGAGTCGCCCAGGGGTCAGCCGCGGCTCGGGTTGGCGGGTCCTTGTCCTGCTGCTGCCCCAAGGAAGCTGCGGAGCTAAAGAAGCCTCCACCCACCTGCCAGCTCGCCACACTGCCTGGGGAGGAAAGTGTTTTCAGGCGGCAGCGCTGCGATCCCCTCCCCGATTCCAAAAGGCTGAATGGCGAGCTGGCAGGTGGGTGGAGGCTTCTTCAGCTCCACAGCTTCCTTGGGGCAGCAGCAGGACAAGGACCCGCCAACCCGAGCCGCGGCTGACCCCTGGGCGACTCGCATACCTGCGCGGCGGTGGCAAGTGATCACCTCCCCTCCGTGAACGTCTGCGGTGCGCTGTCACTGCCGGCGGGCTTGCGATCGGCCGGCTCAGGCTGGAAGGAGGAAAATAAAAAATAAAAAAGTTCCTTCACTCTTAAAGGGGCCGCTGCCTCCTGAGGACGGGGGTGGCTCCCTGGAGATGGCTGATCGAGGGTCCTTCTCAGGCAGAGACCCCCGCGGCAGCAGGGGCTGCAATGCAACGCCCTGAGCAGCGTGCAAAAAGTCCTTCCTCCAATTTTGGAATCGGGGAGGGAGCAGGGCACTCAAGGAAAGAAAAGACATTCATCTTTAAAAAAAAAAAAAAATAACCCTATTATGATGGATTCAACTGCCACATTACAGCTAATGGGTAATGTGAAATAAAACATTGAGTGTAACAAATTTTTCTAAAAAGCCTTGTGTCCATAGAAACCCCACCAAAGCTAGCAGATTTATTTCAAAGAGAGGGAGGGAGGAAGAGAGGGGGGAGGGAGAGGGAGGGGAAGGGGGGAGAGAGGAGGGGGGCATACCACAGTCACTTGCTAAAGTATTGAATGCTAGGTATGGCAGAATTGTTTTTTTCTTGTTTTGCTCCCCCAAAATTAAGGTGCGTCCTATATTCCGGTGTGTCCTATACTCTGAAAAATACGGTATGTAAGAACAACAAATGTACACCCTGGCAAGGAATGGAGCAAATAGTTCACACTGTAGTTGGCCAACTGGGGAATTCTGGGAGTTTACAGTTAAATATCTTAAAGTTGTCAACATTTAGAAAGGCCAGTTCTGTAGAGAAGTGAGAATCATTTTAAAATCTTGTACAGGCGGCTGTAAAAGAGCACTGTCAAAACCTGCTCTGAACTTTGCTCGATTGGCCTCTGCAAGCCCCAATGATGGGGCCAGTACTTTTTAAAGGCAGCACATGTATTTCTTGTCCAACTACATTATGTGTCATTAAGTCATTGACTTTACCAAGCAATGCCATAATTAATTTCACGTATGGGCAGTTATTCAATTCATTTATGGGAGTCACTCTTAACACAAGAACTGCAACCCTCAGCTGCAAGTGGAGCATTAATCTCACACACGGACAGAAGCGGAAATGGGCATAGCGAGAGTTCAATCGTTTTAAATTCCTATAGTTGGACTTTTGCTGTTTTACACTCTGGTGAGGGCAATGATTTAACTGATATTAAAAAAGAAACCACACAAGCAGGATTAGATTATGTATTTCATGCAGAATTACCGTCCCTTTAGAGAAATGTATCCTTACTATTTATATTAATATGGATTGTTTCCTGATTGCTTATTTTTCCCTATGACAATCATTAAGTGTTGTACCTCATGATTCTTGACAAATGTATCTTTACTTTTATGTACACTGAGAGCATGTGCACCAAAGACAAATTCCTTGTGTGTTCAATCACACTTGGCCAATAAAGAATTCTGTCTATTCTAATTCAGACTATTGACTAAGCCAGGGGTCGGGAACCTATGGCTCGCGAGCCAGATGTGGCTCTTTTGATGATTGCATATGGCTCGCAGATAAAACAAAATATTCTCCCTTGTTTTAATTAAGGTGACCAGACGTCCCGATTTTGGCGGGACAGACCCGCTTTTTAATCATTTGTCCCGCGTCCCGCCCGCCCTCTTAAAAAGTCCCGATTTTTTAAAACAATGTCGGGACATCTGGTCATCTTAAAACACCCACCCATGCCTTTCTCTCTGCAAGGCGGGCGCAGAGAGATGACGTCGCTGCTGTCGGCGCCCCACGCTGATTGGCTGTTGAAGGGTGAGCGGCGGCGGCGACAGCAGCAAGCCGGGAGCGCTCGCCCAGAATTGGAGTCAGCGAGCAGCCGGGCATCGGGGCTCTTCCCCTGCCTTCTCCATCCTCCAGGGTCGCCACTGCGGGGGTTCCGTCTCTCCGGTGGTGCCTGCGTTGGAAGGGAAGGGGGGGAAAGAAAGGCAGCCTGCGGGGCTTGGCACTGCTGGGAGTTGCGAGGCGGCATAGCAACCGGGCTGTTCCTCCGGGTGTGCTAAAGTGCTCGAGTTTTTTCTCTCTCACACACACATGCACAACCTTCCAACGACCGGGTCGGACTGGATCTCCCAGCATGACTTCCCAGTCGTTGGAAGGTTGTGCATGTGTGTGTGAGAGAGAAAAAACTCGAGCACGTTAGCACACCCGGAGGAACAGCCCGGTTGCTACGCCGCCTCGCAACTCCCAGCCGTGCCAAGCCCCGCAGGCTGCCTTTCTTTCCCCCCCCTTCCCTTCCAACGCAGGCACCACCGGAGAGACGGAACCCCCGCAGTGGCGACCCTGGAGGATGGAGAAGGCGGGGGAAGAGCCCCGATGCCCAGCTGCTCGCTGATTCCAATTCCAGGCGAGCGCTCCCGGCTTGCTGCCGCCGCCGCACATGAACGCGGTCCGCGGCGGGAAGCGAGTTCAAGCGACCCTCCACCGCTGCCGGCCTGCAACCCGGCACCCCGTCCTGCGTGCCCCGCCCCGTGCCCCGTATGGTGAGTGTTATAACAACATTATTTAAAAGAATAAATTCAGAGGCTTATTATACTGACATTTAGTTGAATTCACTTTTAAAATATATTATATAGCAATAGCACTAGCAATAGCACTTAGACTTATATACCGCTTCATAGTGCTTTCCAGCCCTCTCTAAGCGGTTTACAGAGTTCAGCATATTGCCCCCAACAATCTGGGTCCTCATTTTACCCACCTCGGAAGGATGGAAGGCTGAGTCAACCTTGAGCCTAGTGAGATTCGAACAGCTGGACTGCTGAACTAGCAATCAACTGAAGGTCGCAATGCTGCTTTTAACCACTGCGCTATCTCAGATATGGCTCTCACTGAAATAAATTTCCAAATTTTTTGCTTTCATGGCTCTCTTAGTCAAAAAGGTTCCCGACCCCTGGACTAAGCCTTTCCGAGGAACCCACATTCCTGTTCTTTTAAAGGCTGCGTAAGGGTCAGAAATTCAAGAAATAGAGTACATCGTGGAAGAGTAATAAGGTATATTAAGGGCAGGGCTGTCCAAATGTAGCAATTTTTAAAACCGGATCGCATTTCTTGGCTTGAAAGAAAAGCAGGACAGAGCTTTTATAGAGCGTCTTCTTTGAAGCGCTTATTTATAAATAAAACAAATTAAAATTATGCCAAACTTTACGCCTCAATTTTATCCCCAAGAAATTTAACAGCAGTTTTCCTCCTTCCATCGTTAGTGTTTTATTTAGGCAGCCAACAACCAAACCCACCACAACAAGTTATTTTAAAAAACCAGGAAAGAAAGCGGGGTAGGATTATTCGAAAGCGAAACGAAAAAAAAATTCTCACACAGCCCTATTCTTTCAAAATTCCTAAATTGCTACCAAGTTTTAAGCAAGCCCCACTTCGGAGAAACCGGAAGGGGAAACGGGAGCATTAGAGTCTCTCCCTCTCTCCCTCCCTCTCTCTCTCTCTCAAGAGATCGCGAGAAAAGAACTTTTCCGGGAGGGGGACGCGAAATCTCGCGAGGCGTTGCTTCCAACTTCCTTCGTTCTTTTTGTCGCCGATCGAGCAAGATGGTAGGTCGGGAGCAACGTGGTTAGTCT